>VYXH01000116.1:0-17262 GCA_013397275.1 Burhinus bistriatus | reverse complement strand
AGGGGCGCGGCGGTGCCGGCGGGCGGTGCTGCCCCTCAGCGGGCTGCGCGGGGTGGGCGTGCGGGCGCGGTGCGCAGGGGCTGCCCGCGTAGGTTGAGCTGGCATCTGCAATTGCAGGCTTTGATTGCCAGCCGTGCCTGCGTAATGCGTATTTCCAGGAGAACAGGTTGGTTTGGAAGTGAGCAAATAGTAAAACGAGTTGTCCCCCCCCCGCGCCCGTCTGTGTTAACTAACTCGTTACCTCAGCAATGACGACTAGTCGTTTTTAGTAGTCGTCAGTGACAAGTGTGCGTTCAACAATGATTCTCGACAGTATCCCACTGGGTTGCCGAAAGTACTAGAGGGAATTTGTCGTATAATTTACTTTTCTGTTGGCTTTGTCCTCTAAGTATCTTCGGTATACCCTGCTTCAGGCTAAACTGCATTAAAAGGTGGTGGTGGGGAGAAGATCCCATGAAATTCCTTGGGAAGTGGCCAAGGGTGGGTATTGCGCAGAGTCAGTGCCGCTGCCTCTCTGGGTTGCTGGAGGACAAACCCAAGAGTCTTGTTTTCCCATTCAGAATGTTCATGGTGGAATAACGATGATAGAATCAAGCCTAATCAAGGTATTTGTCGTGAGAACTTACGCTTTCTCCAGACATCTTGTAATGACAATAGTCTCTGCTACAATATCTTCTATATTGCTTGTAGATGCTGATTATTTTCCCAAGTCCTTCCTTATTGCTCTGCTTGGAATGTATTGGATGATTAATAATTTTCTGGGATAATTGCTTGTTAATGTTTTTGCTCTTAGATAAGCAGAAAATAATGGACAGTCTCCGGGTGGCTGGTTATTCATACTTAGGCACCAAACTGTGAACTTCTGAATAATTATTCATTAATGGAAAAGAGTAATTGTCCCCTGTGGAACTACGAGTAAATGTGTAGTTGATGTAAGTGGTCTTTAATCGTCATAGTGATTAAGAATGCTTGAAACCAAGCCGATAGGTGTTTGCAGTGTTTGAATAATTTCGAACGGATGGGTCCACATGCTAAAATTCTGTGGTCCTAATTCTTGAAAATAGATTAGTATAAATCAGGATTTTCTGCAGTGTCAGAAATTTAAATAAAAGCAGGACATTATCTTTTTTAAGCTACAAGCTATAAAAGCTCTGACTGAAGTAGACAAGAAACAAAAGTGAGTTTGCTGTGTTACCTATATGGATACTCTAGGCTTAGTGACTATTCAGGATTTTCTATAACTTAACCTGCTCCAGTTTTACTACATTTTCTTTTCTTGCAGCTAATACTAACAACTTGTACTAATTCCTACTCTAACTTCTACAAGAAAGTGTCTTCAGCTATGAATAACTTGAGAGGACTATAAACGAAGACAAAATTAATTTTTAAATATTACTGTTCTGTTTAGCAGAGCACCAATGCATTCTTTCTATGCGTGGCGTTTTCTCATGTCCTTTCAATAAATGTTTGTGAACTACAGCGATTGTCCCAGTTAGGAGTATTTTTGCAGCACCTTGATAACAGCAAGAAAAAAAAGCCTTTGATGTGAACTTCTGTGTAGTGTAGCATAGTAGTCATATTTAGAAGTATTAAAAATCAGTTATAGTGTTCAAAACACTTTGAAAGTTTAAATTATTTTAGTTTCACTATACAGGCTACCAACCATATAATTAAAAGCATCCAGCAGTTATGGGAAGTGTGGTTAGAAATAGTTATTAGAATCAGCTGCTCAAATAGCCGTTCCCTCATGAAGGAATTGTCTGCCAGGGCTCTATTTTCCCCCAGCTCTTCAGTGTTCCTTCTTCCTGATGCCCAATGACTTCTCTTTTGAGATGTTAACTTAAAAAAAATAAGTTTTATAAAGCAGCAGAGTAATTTCAGCAGTTAAGCAGGGGTAGACCTGTAGCACAAAATTCTGGCTTGTGTTCCCTGTTTTGAACACGAAAATGCAGTTTTCCATGTCGTTGTGAGGGCTCCTCCTGCAGGTGACCAGTATTTCATGGGTTTGTTGTCAATTTCTGTAAATTGGTGATGCTACCTTATCCTTGGCTACTCAGAGGATCGCCCCTTCTGTCCTTGGCTCAGGGAACTCACAACTGATCTTTTCTATCCCTTTGTCCCATCATTATCATCTGAATCTTTTTAGTCATCTTCTGTTGCTTTTCTCCAGTACTGTCATCACCCATTTCCTGTCATGCAGTGTCCTGCTGACACTGACTTATTTTTTTTAACAGGGTCTTCATTATTCCTTTCAGTTTCCATTTTCTAGAACTGCCCTGTTTGGATCTTCCAAACTAGCATGGAGACAGGGCTTCTGTCTTCTTGAATCAGTCCTACTTGCAAGCACACAACAAAAAGGCACCCGTCTCTCTTCAATCATGTTGATAGTAGAGGAAAAATATATCCGTTTTTAATAAGGCATTCTGTAAGAAATTTCCGTGAGATGTGCTAAAAAAATGCCCTTGTGTGGCTGGAGTAAGTATAATGATGAAGGCTACAAATAAATATGAGATATACGTGTATACATGCAAGGCATGTATATGGTTGATGTGTTATGTTGTTGGCCTGATCATACAAAATTTAAGCTTCTGGGCCTAATTATTTGAATCTTGTCACTTGGCACACTATGTATCACATGCACCTGTATGTTACTGGCTGTTCATAGGTGTCCTACTACTCAATGGCACAAATGGGGATACACTGAAAAACTTTTGCTTTAGGGTTTGTTTCTACATACCTTTGAGTTCTTTGATCTTGAGTAAATCTCCCTTTGAGAAAGTTGCTGAATGTCTTTCCCTCAAGTCTTCATCTGTACTTGGCGCTTAAATATTAATGAGCATGTTCCCTGCACTGTTCTTAGTAAACTGCTCAAATACTGTTGCAGTGACCACGTAAACTTCAAAATAAATAGCATCCTGTTATTTCTACGTCAGTTAATCCTGTTTTTTCTCCGTTGTTCTCACAAAATGGATAATAATCTCTTTCACAAAGTACAGTTAATGGTTGGTTTTGTCATCTATTAAACCTCAAAAGTGGCTGTAGTACCTAAGTATTTCTTTAAAACACTTGAAATCCTTTATGATGAAAAGTACATATAGACATAAAATATAATAGTATTCTTACCTTAATTTTGTAATGTAATCTTTTAAATTAATCTCAAAATTTCATGTTGGCACATTTCATTAAATGCATTAGGGATAACTTTTGCTCTTAGGAGTATGTTTGCATCCTTGAATTTGCATTTCAATTGAGAACAGAAGTTGATGTTTCACGTTTTTGTTAAATATTTGTAGGAATAGCTCATGTACAAACAAGTGTCACCGGCAGTCACCATGCAATTCAAGGTATGCATTATAATAGATGGCTGATTTTGTAGGCGATACTAGTTGCTGCCCTGCTAACATTATTCCTAACTATGAGAGAGTGGGACTTAGACACAGAAAGGTATGTTTAGAAAAGTGTTAATAAACTTACTTACACTTACATCCTGAACAAGCAAGTTGGAACAAGGGTCACTATTAGTTATCTAGGAAGCCAATAATATTCCTGATTTAATGGCTAGATTACAGAATTCTGAAGGATACTTTATTACACTGTAGTAGTGGAAGACAGAGGTTTTGGAGTTAGCACAGTATTTGGCTGTAAAACTGAAAGCAGTATCACAGTAAATTAAATTGTGTAAGTTGTCTTTCTCTGCTTTGTTCAACCAACGGGCTGTCATGAAAGATATGAATGTTTATCTCTCAGTTTGGAGACATGGTGTGGATTTTTCTGTTAAATCTTTTTTTACACTGGAATAACTTAATTTACTTAAGTGGAATCAACACCTAATTTCATCAACCTGAGAATCCAAATATTGATGGATGTAAGAGAAAGCCTTCACGGAAAGCTTTATTTATGGTCAGTGATAAAAAAAGCAATATAAAATGTGCTTAGTTCCTGTAACTGCATTAATAGGAACATATCTGATCACAGTGAGGTAAACAATCCTTAAAAGAAAAATGTTAAATATAGTGCATGAAAATGGAGTAAAGTTAACCATTTAGGATGAGGTGCTAATAAGCATTTGATGTGATGGTCTTCCTGCTCAGTTTTATTCAAAAGTATGTATGGCCTGGTTTTGCTTTAGAGAGTCATTGACAAAAAGACTGTTGCAGAAAGTAAGTGTATGATATAAGCAGTGGTGAGGTAAAAGAAGCATTTGTTGCATTGTATATTGTCTTCTGCTCAAAAACCTGGGGAGCAAACCAAAAAACTTGGAAGTAAAAGCTGCGATAAAGATTCAAGAAGTCTAATGCCTTCAGATGAGGACTGAGAGTATTTTCTTTACAGCTTCCTAATTCACTAAAGAATTCATTGAGGATGGGGGAAAGAGTTTAGCCTTGTTAATGTAACAAAAATATGAACAGGAAAAGAACAATCCATAAGGGGTTTTAATACCTCATAAAGAAACAGATCTCACCATTTTCCTTCCCAAGTCTCCTTCAACAGAAGCTGTTGATGTGTAGTAAAATCAAGTCAAGAAATCTCACTTCAGACAAGGCTCCTGTGTGGATTTATAGAAGTAGTGGATGTTCCTTGAGATTTAGGAAGGACTGATGTTTTACTTGCACAAAATTTTTCTCACAGCAAAACTTCTTTCATTTTAATTTGAATACGCAGTCAGACTGAGAATTGTTTAAACTGGAAGATGTGCTCTAATGAGTATCACATAGTCCAGCCACTAATGGGTATACAGGCCACAGGACTGGACTAGGGCTAGGCTGCAGTAACTCCCCTGAAATATTTAGTGCAGAAATCTGTTCCTTGGCCCCAAATGTTTTGCTCGGTAGCCTCTGCCATTCTACCACACTACTAATGTAGGCCTAGGCTTTTTGCTTCCATTGTTTTTTCCTAAATGGAGAGTAAATATTTAATCTCTTAAACACTTTTAAAAGCAGTGAATCATTTAGAGTGTGGACAATTTTTGGTTAGCCCTTTCCTCTCTAGCAAACATCAATTAAGCACGTAAGCATTTTGCTGTTTAATTTTTGTTTGCTTAGCACTTTTTTTTCATAGTATTAGTTTTGCAGGATGACTAACAGACTAAGTAAGTACTCCATGCATCTGCTACCCTCTTCTCATCAGTCTGTAATGCAAGGCTGCTCCCTCAGTGTAGCAGACCTTAAACTGTTTTAGCTACTGAACACTGTTTTGCTAAATTATTTTCAACATTCTTGGAGAGATGAAGACCAGATAAGTTGTCTAAGTTGGATCTATTTCATCGTAAAGATGGGAATCTGAGCTCTAAATTCAATTTTAGTTCACTATTTTTGCTTTTCATACTTGTATACAAAGGTATCAAATTTTTTCTAGGAAAAAGTAAGAGGCACAGTCATCCTCTCCACACCAATGTAGAATGCCATTCAAATTTTGTTTACATTGTTTCTAGAAATACTGACATTCTAAAAGAGCATATGTTGTCTTTTTTTTAAACAGATTCATTTAGGAGGCCACTCTTCCATCAGGTGCAGCTACAACTAGGTGTTAGAGTACTGGTTATATATCCAGAAGTGTGTTTTTAATCACACGGTCTTTTTTTTTTTTTTCCCCCTGAACTCCTGCATGACGGCTGCCAGACTTATGTTATTCTAACACGGAAGAAAACGAGAGTTGCTGAAAAAGGTCCTCTACAATGGCTTGCTGCTCAAAAAGCAGGAGCAGATAGGGTGATTTTCCACAGTTCAAACCCTACCACTGCTGCATGTGATGTTTCTTGTAAAAGCACAAGAAACCACAATAACATGGAAAATATGTTCACTCTTGCAGCAGACCTCTTCTGCGGTGACGTGACAGATCAGTCCTCTGTACAAAAATACATGGTTGTTTCTTTCAATGAGGTGAGTTCACAAGACACTTTACCGAGTGCTCTGAACTTCTGTCCAAAATACTGTCTTATCAAGGACATATTGAGAACTTCTGCAGAGACCTTTCTGTTTCATGCAATGAGGTGCATGGCAAGAAATTGGAAATTAACAAGTGTCTGGATATTGAGCTCTAGGCTGACAAAATTGAGAACAAAAGAAGTATCAATATCTGAACAAACAGTAGGGGATTATAGCTACTGGGCCATATTTAATACAAGCTTACTTATTTGAAAGAAATCGTGAACAAAACATTTCTAAGTTGTGGCAAACTGAGAAGTGACTTCCATAATAAGAAATGAAAGGGTAAGAAATTTGTGCTCAAATAAAACTATCAGTCAGAAGTAGTTGGTTGTATGAATACCAGAACACAGTCCATAAACTAATTTACAAGTACTGCTCTCCTCTGTGTAGATTTTGGGAAGTTAACTGATGGGAGCCTCAGGTGCAGTTAAGCAACACAGGTTTTCCAATATGACTTAAAAGCTGCGTTTGTGATTCTGTTACTTTGTTGAGTTACAGTATGCATTTACATCACGTTTGATATGCTGTTGTAAGGATAATGTAGGTTTTCAAGTACAGTAATTTACCTCACCCTTCAGTGTGTCCAAGTGTCAGCACCCACTGATGTGAAGTTATGAAACATTTGCCGTGGAGAACCATTTGTGTATCAACAAATCTAAACAAGATCTTTGTACGTGTGTACTTTCTGTTCTGTATCACAAAAAACCCCACAATTTCTTCTATAACAGGACTGCAGGACCCTTTTCTAGACGGGAATGCCCCCTTCTCCCCCCCTAAAAAAAACAAACCCAGCAATGACATCTAATTTTGCCAGATACCTTCAATAAAAGAGAGCCCAAATGTCCTAGTCTTAAATAAAATACAAGAATGTAATCACAGCCTGCAGTAAAATTCTTTCAGATAACATTACAGTATAATTTGGGTGGAAATATCCTTTGTCTTTAGAAATTAAATGAAAGCAGATTAAAAGGAAGTCAGTTCTTTCTCATGTGCTCTGTAGAAACTACATTGATCTTTGATATTTATTATATTGTTGGAAGTGATTTAATAGTTTTAATCTTGATTATAATTGCTGATATGGATTTGAGGTGTGATTCATTACAGAACAAAAAAACCAACAAATAGCACTTCTGTAAGGTTTATTTGTTGGGAGAAAATGCCCATGTGCCTTTACCACAGGACTGAGGTTGGTGCTAGCTGTATAAAAATGCATCCAGTTCTTTTGGGTGTATTATGTTGGATTTTTTAAATAGGGAAAAAAGTGGGTAAGTACCATGGATAATGAAAAGCTAGCAAGAGCTTTTGATGATGAGAACAGCCAAGCAAAAATACTCCACTTTCAAATTCTTAAGTCTTTCCACTGAATAGTATTATTTATTATATAAGCAAAATACCAACAGCAGCTGTAGTTTGGGTTCTCCATTTCACTTTTTCCATCATGATCACTTATATAACAATTTCCATTAAGAGTATGAAGCAGAATAAGGCATTAAGCCCACAGTCTGCGCTCTTCAGCTATTGCTTCTGTGTACATGCATCTGGAATGAGCCTTGGCTTAACATCTGCCACATCAATATTTTATACCTCAAATTCCCACACTGTGCAATTTTAATATACATAACCTATATAATATAAATGTAGTGAATCTGGAGATGACTGTGATACTCTGTACACAGAATTCAATGCATACAATTCAAAAGATGAAGTATAGCAATACTGAAGACTTTTGCACCACTTCTGGAAAAATCTCAGTTGAAGTTTTAATAAAATACAAAAATATCTATCAGGAGAAGATCAGTACATCTGCACTGGAAAAGTGGGGTATTTGGGGAAAGGAATTGTCAATTATCATGTTGCACTGTAAACATATCCATTACCATACAAATGCAGCTCGCTCTCGTAACATTCTGACACCAAAACGCTGCCATTCTCGCTGATATATCCATAGCTCCTGAGTTGTATCAAGACAGGCTAAAACTGCACCTCCTTTCCATGCAATTAAGCGGGGATCCATATCCTAAATTCAAAACACAGATTGTATACAATCACTGGTGTAAATTTGCATAGTTTTGAAAACTTGTATCCTAATGTTTCCAACAGTATTCATCACTTAGAATCTCGGGGGTGAGGGAAGGAGAAAAGAAGTTTTTCAAAATTATTCAGGAAAAAATCGTGAGGTAAAAATATGGAAAGAATATTTAAAGTGTTTAGAGAAGTCTTTTTTTTTTTTTTAAGATGCCTTCAAAGCATGTCATGGAAATCCTGCCCTCAGCAATGGAGGCTCTGAAAAATACTCAAGTTTTGATTTTACACATTTTGCCTGATTAATGTCAAATGAAAATTGCTCTTTCAATGCCATACTTTCTTTTACCTTAATAGTAATAAAAAACACTAAAACAATTTCTTGCTGAGCAGACAGGTTAACTTCATGGGCCAGTACTAACTGCTTCTTTAAGAATATGGCCTTTAGCTAGTAAACACTAGTAATACCCTTGCTATACCACTAACTTCCTGCCTAGAAGAGAAGAGTGCTATGTTATGAGCTGAAAGCTCTCCTAAGTCTCCTCAGATATGCAACTGAAAGAATAGGTATGTTTAATCTTTTGAAGATTTCAACCAATCATAGTTTATTAACCATTTAGCTATCAGTTAACAGTATACCTTAGGTCTTGTGATGACTTCAACATTTTCAACGACTCTTCTAAAAGAAGGTGGCATTTTGTTGAGAATTCGGTGTTGAAGAAACTCTTGAGCTTTATGAAACATAAGGCCTCCTCCCACTACTAAGATGGAGCTGTACATCTTCTTTTTTGTATCATCAGATGCTGGAACAAATGGATATATAGAAATAGATCTGATTTTTAAAGTTAATATGGCCAATATTTGTACTATAAAAAGTTTAGTGCAAGTCAAACCAGATAGCAAGTGTTTGCTTTTGAAGTTCTTTTTCTGTTCCTTGGACACTCAAAATGTCTAGCTCAAGAAACCTCAACAAAGATCCAAGTATAAGGAACAGTGTAGCTTAGGACATACATCTTTAGTAAAATACAGAAGGTACCATAAATCCAGACTGACATGCATATTTTACAGAATTGTACAAATGTAATTCTTACCACAGCAGTCAATACTATGAAGAATGGCTTTGTCAAGGCCCAAGGCTTTGCCTTCAAACTGAGAAATAGCTGTTTTCCTGGACATGTGTGCAGTTAAAGGTTCCTCTGAATCATTTCCAGATATCATACAATCACTCTGGGAAGATCCCAGTTCCACTTCTTGTGGGTAGATCCTCTCTGAAATGTCTGAGGCTTGGCCTCTTAAGTCTCCCTCAAACGTACCAGGCTTCGACATAGATTTTCTATCAGCTGTAGCTTTTGCAGACTGAAAAATGAGAAACAAGCTGAACTATGAAAAATGCAAAAACATTTTCTGCAGGTTACAGACCAATACAAAGACTTAACTAAACACCACTATACTTGCTTCACCATTTTGCACAGAAAGGTTAAACATTGCATTATTACCTCGTATAATTTTCATTTTAATCTCTACTTTCAAAGTAAGGGTTTTATTTTGAACTCCGTCAGAATTATCAATGCCATAATATGAAGCCCTCTTAGACTCTGAAAATACACAGTTCTAATTAAAGACTCATCTAGACATCCATAGTTCCTTACTCTAAATTTATTCTTTAATGCTTCTGACCCAGGTAACAAACTGGTTTCTGAGATGAGCCAAGGAGTACTGATTATCGTTGTACCCAATTAAATAATATGTAATGAAAAATAAAACTAGTATTCACACACCTGCTCCTGCTTACTTTGTGTGGCTAGCAGGTAATGTTCATCATGAGGATCCTCAGGGTCACCTTGTGACCTGTGTTGCAAAGTTGTCATTTTTTGTCCAACAATTCCAAAAGTTGCTGGATAAAAGAGAGCCATTGGAGCCTGCAGAATGAGAGATTCGGCATGGTTTTACTACATGGTTTTTCTTTTTTTGACATTTACTATAAAAAAAAACCCAACTTGTTCTAGTTTTCTCACAATTAAATATTAAATATACATTTTTTCAAAATAGTTTTGTAAAAGCCTAAAGTGTCTTCAGCTTTGCGTAATTAAAAAAAAAATACACTTGTACATGTAGATAAGTTTCTTTACAGATTCTGGCATTGTATGATAAATAAGTCCTCAACTGCAGTTTGTTACAACATTAGAAAATTCAACGGTGACCTGAAAAACTTGCAAAATTAGCATTCATCCGTTGCACTTGAAGGATAAATATCGTATTTAGTTGAAGCTACAACCATTCTGACTAAAGCAAGTTAGGAAGTCTTGTGCATCCACTAGTGCTGTATTAGGCACATTCATACAAATACTAATTAATTTTAAAACTATCAACAAGCATATGTTAAGAACAATGCATAAATCATGCGGGCTTTTTATTGGCTCAGTGCTACTAAGTGAGGTGCTGAGCCTGAATGCTGACGATAATTCTTATAATTTTTTTTAAAAAATCACCTGTAATTTTTCATCCCCTAATCGGAACTGGTATAATAAAGCTGGAGAATCCGGATGCCGAATTTGGAACTCATGATCTTGCAATCCAGAAATATCCTAGGGTCAAAACCAACGTAAACAAAAAATTTGTATCTTTTATATCTCTCTATCAAGCCACATAATCTATTTGAACTGTAGGAAACAACAAAAAGTAGCAAACCTCTTAAGACTATGAATTTCATTTACCTGTTCTTGAATTATTTTTAAAGTCTTTTCCCTGTAGCATGATCTGCCGAAACAGCTTTCTACATGCCTAAGCCTCTAAAATGAGGGTCTGTGCAGAAAGAAGAGACCTGCTGGCAGATCTTACAAAACTGAAGTTGAAAAACAGCAAATATGCAGCTACTATCAGCTTCTTTCAGTAATAAGAACAAAGAAACTACCTTTCTAAGAGTTGGGATTCCTTTCAACTAGAAGAAAAATAGAACAAGTTACAAGTATGTCAAGTCTAAAACCTCTCCAGCTTTCGCCAGTAAAACTGAGTAAAATATTACATTTTATTCTCTTTACAAGCAATTGTGGACTCGCAAAAAAGTTCCCCAGAGCAGCATTCTGTAAAGGAAAAAAATTACTTGGAGAATACACTATTTTCCCTTCTCACCTGGTCTAAATGACAAAATGTCTCCTTCAGGTGCTGAAGCAGCAGGCAATCCAACTTATTAGTTAACTGACAGTCTCTGTATGGGAATCCAGCTCGTTGCATAAGCCAATAAAAACACCTTGACACATCAGATCCTCCATATGCAAGGCACAGCCTAAAACACAGAGAAGAAAAAGATTATTTTATTATTTGCTGAAATACTGGCCTTCTACAGTAGTATGCATAGGAATACAAGGAACATTTTAGACATGCTGTGATCATGACTTCCACATAGTTTGCAGAGCACAGTATCAGTTCTGCCTGTTTTCTTCTTTTAAAGATGTCAGAATTCTTTAAGGTTCATATTCTAACACGATGACCCTGTTACATGGCTCACAGTAAAAAACCCCTGTATTTATAGAAAATTTGTCTAATTTTTAAAGCTTGGTAAGCAGCTAAGTACATGCTTACAATAATTCTGCATATTAAAAGTGTGCTGGTTTTGGCTGAAATAGAGTTAATTTTCTTCATATTAGCTAGTATGGGCTATGTTTTGGATTTGTGCTGGTAAGTGTGTTGATAATACAGGGATGTTTTTGTTACTGCTGAGCAGTGCTTAACACAGAGTCAAGGCCTTTTCTGCTTCTCACCCCACCCCACCAGTGAGTAGGCTGGGGGGGTATAAGAAGTTGGGAGGGGACACAGCTGGGATGGCTGACCCAAATGACCAAAAGGGTATTCTATATGACCATATGAAGTCATGCTTCACATATAAAGCTGGGGGAAGGAGCAGGGGTGGACACATTTGGAGTTACGGTGTTTGTCTTCCAAGTAACTATTATGTGTGACAGAGCCCTGCTTTCCTGGAGATGGCTGCCGATGGGAAGTAGTGAATGAATTCCCTGTTTTGCTTTGCTTAGTGCACATGGCTTTTGCTTTACCTATTAAACTGTCCTTATCTTAACCCATGAGTTTTCTCACTTTTACTCTTCTGATTCTCTCCCCCATCCCACTGGGCAGGAGTGAGCGAGTGGCTGTGTGGTGCTTAGTTCGTAGCTAGGGTTAAACAATAACAAAAAGATACCTTGTGTTGCGATGGGAAACACCATCTTCTACGCAGCAAACACTTGTCTTCTGATCTCCCACATCTACTATACACGCACTGCTTAAACCACTTCCAAAGGTAGCACAGACAGACTCCTGGTGTACAACAATTCCTAGCAATACGAGAAAAAAATGTATCCAGTTTATGCCAAGCTGCAGAGCCATGTTGCTGACATTTAAAGGACATCTTAATGGCTTTTAAAATCTACTAATAGCCTGACTCTGCACTGAAAGTCTCTATATTTAGTGAAGATGGGGTTGGGGGGACTGACAGATTTTTTTTAGGTAAACCCTTAAAGTCTGGCAAAAAGCTAAGAGCAGGCTGGATGTCTATATTCAAATGTTCTTATTTTTTGCAAGATTAAAGATACTGCCTCCAGACTTTACTTGTTTTTTTTAAACCAGTATTGCAGGGTCTTGGTTATCAGATGTACATGAAGCATTTTTCTAATTTTTTTCTAGTTCTAATCAAATATCATTACCATTAGCATTTTAGATATGCTCTTTAAGTAGTTATAAAATAAGGTCCAATTTCACCTTCTGCTTTCCTTTCAATCCACCTTCAACTCTGTAAAAGAGTACCTTTGTATCACAAGCCCATACTTAAACCTGAGAAGTACTGGAGGTTTCAGTCTATCCTAGCCAACAAAGGAAAAAAATAGCTCAATTGAGCTGTGCGTTGTAGACAAAAACTATGGAAAAATACTGTTTTAAAGGCAAATGTTTTTAGAGAGATTAAGATGATTTAGTTATGCTGTATAATTAGTTCAGCTGTTCACCAAATTAATATTTACAAAATGGTACTTCCAAGAGTTATTAATGATACTTTCCGACTTTCACTTTCATGTATCAGATGAATATGAAGCTTTGGGGGTTTTTTTTAGTATTCTTCCTGTTCCTCTGAAGCTAACTCATTTCCACTGCAAATTCTTCTATCCTAGTGCCAGTACATTTTTGCACAGTATTATTAGGTACTGTTCACATTAATTCTATGCAAAAACTGGGGAGGAATCAAACAAAGTATGATTTAGAACCATTCTGATCAAAAACTAAAATGGCCAATATAGCTTGTTCATTCTAACATGATGAAACAAATCAAATACATATATGCATGTGAACAAAATTTAGATCTCATGAGATCAGTCTCTCTTTTTGCAGTGTTTATTTACCACCTACTTCATTTTTTCAGATGGGAAGTCTCTTCTTTTTGTAAAATTAATGTGTTCTATTAGATATATAAGAGGCTAAACAGGTTCACTGAGAATATCTAAGCACATATTCTGTTGAGAGTGATATCTGGAAACTGCACTTCGTACTGATTAATTATTAAACAACAGCAGTTTTAATCTCCAACATCTTATAATTAACTTACTGTCTGACCAGTCTCTATCATTTAACTTATTATTCTTGTCCACTTTTTAAGCTTTCCTGTTCATTCCTTGTATACCTAATACAAAAAAATGACTTTGCAGTACCAAAGGTACTACTACTATGATGCCTTTCAAATTAAGTATGGTTGGGTTACTGTGCCTTCCATAATGACTTTCTGTGTTGTCTCTAAATGTGAAATCAGAGAAAGATGGCTAAGACTACAGCAGTTTTTTCCAGAAGACTAGCTAGAAACTTCCTGCAGTTTAACAGAAAGGAAACTGCACTGCTTTTTTTCATCAGAGAGATTTCCAGTTTAAAAATAAATATGCAGAAGCTAACAATTACTTGGTTATTTTTTTTTCAGATTTTGTTGCTCTTCTGTATTTAGTGTATGCACTTAAGCCAACTCTGAAACCTCCTATTTTGTCATCCTATAGAGAGGACGGTAGCAGCATCTTACATCATGTACTTTTGTTTTGAAGTCTAAGAATCTTAATGCTCTGTAGAGTTAACATGGTGCATTTTAGAAATACTTCAGAAATCAGAGTGTTGATACTTTTATCTCAGCTGAAGTGAAAAGCCCACAGTTGGAATATGTAATAGCAAACAAACTTGTTTCAATGCTAGCCAACCATTTTGCCCCATTAAAAGAGACAACAGTTACGGGAATAGCAGAAGATGAAAGGTGCTAGTCCCAGCCAAACTGGGATTGATGTGCAAAAATGTGCCTTAAAGGGAAAAAAAAAAAAAAATCTTTACGATGTTAATCATTAAGTGCTTGCTTATGTATGGTTTTACCTGAGAAGCCCATCTTCATTAGGATCATATTTACCAGTTCTTTCACATGTTGTTTATTATAGATGTCTGGAATTAGTAAAATGCATCTGTAGTACTGAAGATAAGAACAGTAAATTAAAGCCAGCTCTCAAATTAAGTTTCTCTTTGCATTCTTGAATACCTGATGCTAAGGAAGAAAGCATAATATAAGTTATTAAAAGATGTAAAATTATGGAAAGGGGGAAGTTTTTTAATAATTTGAAAAACGAGTTCAGAGTAAGTACCAAGTTAAGAGTCTGTAGGCCACTAAAATGTTTTAAAAGTACATCAGATACGAGAAAAACACCTACTCCGGAAGGAGAGGAAATTTATGCAGGTATTAGGCACCCATTCCTCAGTTGCCTCCTTTTTAGTCAACACAAAAAAACGCAACCTGAGGCTAAGACTGTGAAATTTCTATAATAGGACTTCCAAACCTCCTTGGTAGTTCTACTAACAATTTTTGTCTTAAAGACAGGCACAAAATTCCAAATGAAGTCTTAGGAACCATGCTCACCAGCAGAAAGAATTTATTCATTAAGAAAACCACCATTAAGAGGCTATCAATAACAGTAGTTTGCTTCTCTTTTATAGTAACATTTACAGAAGTGGATACAGCCCACATTAATGTGTTCACACCTCACCTTTAAGTCTTTCAGTGGTATTTCCAGATATTTTTGTATTGCATGTGACCATATAACTTCAAGGTCTGCTAATACGGCAGTGAGGGAGCCACCAGGTCCTGCGTGGAGATTCAACTGCCCTCTTCTAATAGGCCAATGTATATTGTAAGAATCTAGTGGATTAACGTACAGTGCCTGAAAAGAAGGGATGATGTTCTATGCATTGCTTTTCCCAAAAGATTAGTAACAAATACTAGAAAAATATTTCAGAAGCAGATACAAGATGACATACAGCAGCACTCAGACCGATGTGACAGCAATACAGTGGATTTCTTTTTAACAGGGCTTGATTATAAAACCATGGACATAACAGTATGTTTTTCTATTATTGCCAATTAGTAACTAAAATAAAGACTCTTTGAAGCTCATGAATACCTAACTACTTAGCAATGATTCCACATACCGATCCTTTTATCAGTTTCTTGCCTTTTCTCTGAATTATACCACATGGACAAAGTTCTCACCTAGTCCCTGCAGAAACACTGAGGTATAGCAGCAAAGGGTCCAGGTTACTTGCTAGGCAAACGGGGGAAACTGTCTGGTCTTGCTGAATGATAATAAACATTCAGTTAGTCCATAGTAAAGCTTCTCATGTATTGCTTGACTAAATTTATATGCTTTTCAATACATACTAACATACAGCAAACTGCTGCTGATTACATAGCCACATTAAAACATAATACTAAGCCTTATTTCAGCGGGAAAATGAATCTTACCTCTTCTCCTACCAAAAATTCAGGATGAGTTGATGTGTTTGTCCACTTGGCCCCGGAGCTGTGATCTAAAATAGCTGGCCGCATCTGTCTGTTGTATGACCTGGCCTGAAATGTATTCAAAACAAATGCTGTTGATAAATATTTTACCATTCGCTTTTTATGCGTGAAAGAAAAAAGAAACACCCTCCCACCCCAGCCCTCAAAGAACCATTTTAAATCTTCATTTTACCAGATCTTCAGAGTTAGGTCACACAACAGCACTATCCATATTTGCTGTATAATGGATATCTATTCTTGTCAACTAAAACAGAGCATCACACCAAATGACTGTAAAATCTTAAGAATGAGTTACCTGATCGGGTGACACCGGTATACGCCTTGCGCCATTTGACATCTTTTTGGACCAAATTGCTTGGTCCACCATTTTAAGGCCATTTTGTCTCTGCTCAGTACTTTCAGGTTTCTAAACAAAACGCACAAATATGCCATGTAAATACTTTCCAACTACATGTCTGTATACTGGTAATACTGAAACTATTATTAAACCATGAAATCATTACCGTAGTTGACAGACTGTAGAAAGGAGAGAGGTTTGTACAATGTAAAATGAACATGTGCTTATTTTTAAAGAAACTTTTTTTATATTAGAGTTCCCAACACCTATTTGGCTAAGTCAACTTGAATCTTTTAACTGATTGTCATGGCTGCTGGACTTCATCTCCAGAGTGGTGAGCTCAAGACATTATCTATTTAACTACAGGAATAGTCTGTAGGAGCAAAAATGTTTAAATAGATCTTAACTATTTAAAGGTGAAGTTTAATATTGGTGACATTCATTTGAGTAACGATTTTTTGTACAAATTATGAATAAGATCACTACATATATTTTTTTTGAGCAGGCTGGGCTAAAATTACATGCTTATGTTATCCAAGTTCTCTGGAAAAAACATAGTGCACGAGGGGAAGCTAGGCACTACACAACAGCAACAACAACAAAAAAGCAATAGCAATAGGTAGTTAAACCACCCCTTTTAGCAAGTTCGAAGGACGCGCGGCCCGGCTTACGTTGAGCCCGTCCCTCAGGAGCCAGCTGTCTCTGTAGGCCGCCTGTCCTTGCTGCTTGTGCCGCCGCGCGATGACATGGGGGATGCCCACGGGCAGCGTGTCCGTGGCCCTCCCGAGCCGCAGAGTCGTCGAGCCAGGGTGTATCACCACGATGAAGTTGCTCTGTATTTGCTGAAAGCACCACAAGGCGCACGGCACTCAGCCGACCTCCCCGCGCCCGGGCCTTTAAAAGGCCGAGCCCGGACCACCCTCCCCCCAGTGGGGCGGGAGCGCCGCCCTGAGGGGCCGCCGGGGCGGCCCTGCCCTTCACCGCCCCCCCGA
The DNA here is from genome assembly GCA_013397275.1 of Burhinus bistriatus. Lineage (NCBI taxonomy): Eukaryota > Metazoa > Chordata > Aves > Charadriiformes > Burhinidae > Burhinus > Burhinus bistriatus. The sequence continues at coordinate 129 of VYXH01000116.1, read as the reverse complement.
GCGGCCGGGCCGGGCCTCACCTCCTGCAGGGACTCGGGCACGGCGGCGGGGACGATGGGCCGCTTGACGCCGCGCTGCTCGCGCTCCCGGTCGCGCTCCTTGTCCTTCCCGTTCTCCGCCTCGCCCTTC
>VYXH01000115.1:25934-37765 GCA_013397275.1 Burhinus bistriatus | reverse complement strand
TCTATGATTCTATGATTTTTACAGTGAAAATGTATCTCTAGAGGTGAAAAAAATTACAGGACACACAATGAAGAGAGATAGAGGCTGTTCTTGTGACCCAAGGAGGCACAACAAGACTAGAGAAGATTAGTTCAGGATACAGACACTGAAAACAAATATCTGCCCAACCACGACAAGTATTCAGACACTTGAAAACTTAATATAGTAATAAGCTGGCTATAGACTGAGATGTAGGGTTGCAGGCATTGTTTTCCTAACCCTAAACGTGCTTGCTGAGTGCTCAGCCTCAAATTCAGCTGAGGAAAGGCACATGAAGACATGTGCTTGGGAAAACAGTTGTGATGGTCCTGGAAGTCCTTGTGCATGACAATGCTGTGCAAGTGAATAGACATCCGCTTACTGTGTGTTCTGATGATCCTACAAGCACCAGGAGGCAAACAGAAGCACTTCTTTTCCAGCCTCTGCAAAGTTAAATAATGCTGCCTTTTAAATGCTCTTTAAACTCGTCAGATCTGTTTGTGGTCATCTGTCATGTGTACTAAATTAGGGTCTGGGCAGTTAGGTCAAGACTGGGTATGCACCTGCTACGACCATACAAAAGCAAGACGGGAAGCTGAAAGACAGTGCACCTATTTGCTGAAATACATTCCACTTCAAAATGAGTTTTGAAAGATGAAATTTTCTAAAATTGTGCCTTTTCAGCATTGACTTGAAATAACAAAAAAAAAAAACCAACCCATACCATAAGACTGAACCTTTCCAAAATGTGAATGTAGGGCTTTCTGGAGTCCTTGAAAATATGCCGCTAGAAATGCCGCAAAGGTTTACAGTAACATAGTTCATTGAAGTACATTCCAAAATAAATTTTCTGTTCTGGGGCAATCAGTAAAATAGTACTCTGTCTTCTTAAAGCAGTTATAGAATTCACTTTGACACACTAGTCACTATTTAAAACTTGTTAACCTTATCTTGAGTATTACTTCATTAATATGTATACGCATTCCTTGCTTGCTAAACACCATGTCAATGTTTTACAAAGAGCTTTTAATCTTCTAGTTGGATAGAAGTTCTGTATTAAGATAACATCACATTCCATAACTTAAAAAAAAATAAATTGTAGGGCTAATAAGGCTTTAGATGTTCTCTGGTTAATTATATTTGCCATTAATTCAAGAGCAGTTGTCTCCTTCCCTATTAATGCTGAATATATGGAACCTTAAGGGATAGGAACTGAGAGAAAAATGTAGTAACTTCTCTTCTCTTTGACTTAGTGAAAAGCCATCAGTGTTGGAGGCTAAACGTCAGCATTTAAATCAGTGTAGGTGCACACAGAGTCAGCTGGGAGTTTACTGGGGTATACAGATTGCTTAAGCAGGATGAAAAGGACTAAAACAGGGCTGAATCTGCCAACAGGGAGGGAACAGCAGGTTACCCAGCACTGTTTTTTAGTAAAAGATGGTGAGAAGGGTCTGAGCCAGACTTGTACTTGTAGGTACCCATAAATCATATGTGACTTGACTTCAGCAAAATAAACTTCTCAAAGTTTACTGGATGCTTTTATGTGGGAGATTCAGGCCAGGCAAGTAGGAGTTTCATTCTTACTGGTTCTACTGATTACAGTCTAGGCAGTGGTGACTTTAAGGGGTCCTAGGAAAAGATGGCTCTTAGCAATAATGTTTACAGTTTGCCTGGCTATTCTAAAGGAGGGAGTCCAACAGGGTAACTGGGGCCATATGGTCCCGAAGTTCTCCATCAGCAACTAGAGCAACTTGGTCACCAACTAGGGTGATTTTACAATGTCGTGAGAATACTGTAAAGCCAAAGTATTAATCAGGAAAGTAGATTTTGAAGGTGCTGCTGGTGAAGCTGCACAAGAAGAGAAGATACCCAGCAGAAAAAAACAAGAGTGTGTTTCTCTGCCTACAGAATTGAAGAGACCAGCCTCTTCTGCCATGTTGCTAATCACCTATAGATGACTCTTCCACTTAACTGCACATTTATTTTACAAGTAGCTTTTAAAAGCAGGTGTTCCCATTTTCAGAATTCCTCCCGGATAGATCTTTACTTTTCCACCTACAATTAGCATTGCTAGCATTGTTTTGCTAGGCTCTTTCGTTCCTATTTTCTTTTGGTCCTTATATTATATTGTGAGATTTTTCCTTTCTTCTGAGTCTCAACGCTTTTCATCTTTTGCTCTGGGATTAAGAACTTCTTTATCATTTGTTGCCAACTCTGTCTTGCTTTTTTTCCATCTGAGGTGTGTGTTTCTGGGTGTATCCTGTTCTAAGAGAAATCTTACACTCCCAGCATTTTACACAAATGTACTTCCTATTCCATTCTTTTTTTGCCAATTCTCCTTCTAATGAGTCTTGAAAGATTGTCATTCCATTTACTACCAGGCCTGCTGTGTAGTAAGCATTGCCTACTTCCACTGAAGCAAGTTAAGGATACTCCATTCACTTATAAGATAATTAGAACTCTAAATTATATGTGATCCATAAGACTGCATTAATCTCTACTGTAGCAGACAGACTAGATTCATAAAACCAGTATAACTAGTGGTAGTTATACTACGTGGTAGCGTATCTGTCTGTCAGAGTCCAGGGCATTTATAACAAAGTATGAGTTTAGTTGAACAACTATTACAGTACCACAAAAAAGGCATGTTTGATTTTCAGTGATTTCTTTTTAATCTGATACTAACATGCACAGAAGAATAACATTGTATAACTGTGTTAGAGAAAAGGCTCAAAGCTTAGAGGGGGAAACTGAAAAGCAAAATATCATCAAGTTAGTGACAAAACTGGGAACAGAACAGATGTCTTTCTGTGCCCAGTCTCAACACTTATGCACTTACTCAGCCTACAAGACTATGAAATAAAAAGTGTTTGTTGTCTATAATAGCATCCCTGGCTTGCTTACATTAGCTGGCAGAAAACAGAAATAAATGGAACTTATCCACCTCTACTTTGAGTGACAAAAATTGTCAAATGTTACTTAGAACTTAAAGATGAAGTGGTGCTTTTACCACTAAGATAGTGACTTGGCATGTTTTGGTGTGTGACACCTTTAGCAGCGGAAAATCCATATATACATTTTGGAAAGGCCCTGAGATTTACAAATCATTGTCACGAGTCCCACTGGTACCTCTTTGTGCTTAAGAAATATTTTAGTAATGATAAGAAATTTTAGCTACTAATATAGGAAGAGATTAGATTACATAGACCAAAGTTCTGGAAGGTAACACAGATTTTGCATTCTAATAAGAAGGGCGGGGGGGGGTGTTGGGTGTTGGAATTGGGTAGTTTGATGTGATTATTCTTAAAATGCATTTTGGTGAACCACTGTATAGGAAGCACTACTTACTTCCCTTGTCTATCATACAGTATGAAACAATTAAGAAACACCTCATTAAAATGTTTGCTATAATTTAAAGCTAGCTCAATTTGGAAAAGATTAGACTCTTTGTCTTGCATATAATGTTGTGATTCATCTGTCTGCAATTCCTTCTTGTTTGTTTCAGTGTTGCCATAGCAATTCTTGCCTTTCAACTAACAAGCAAATTGTTGAAAAGTACATCTTTTCTTGATTATGTAAACAGCATGCTCCTATAGAAGGAAATACTTTACTTACGTGCACTAAAATTTTGTCTATTGTAGCAACAGTGGCCATTTTCAATAGAAGTATATCCATTATGGTCTTGCTTTTAAATTCTTTTTTTATCATGAATTCAAAAGACTGTTTCCTCACAATGACATTCAAAAGATTTGCTCCTCACAAAGTGCACAGTAACCAAATTATAAATGTTAATATATTTCCTTTTTCATAACTGTTTTGTAGTATCCTTGTGGAAGCCAAGCACTACACAACAAAAGTCTGTGACACATATGCCAGAATTCCAGTCTAGTATATGTCTGTAAATGGAATTACTTTCAGGCATCTGAGCAACCCCCAAAACAAAAAGAAATGCTTTAGAAGAGACAAAGCTTACAAATGGTTTGGCATTTTCCTGCATATAAAAGCAATGTCTTGTCAGAACTGCAAATAAATGTCAAGGGAAAAGGAGAATGGTTATTGCGCAGAGTGATGTCATTTATTCTTTGGGAACGGCGGTTGGCAAGTTTTTGGTCTTTCAAGATCATAGGATAATCTAGGCTGGAAGGGACCAACATGTCTAGTCCAATCTCCTGCCAAAGCAGGGTCAGCTTTGACATCATACAAGACTCCTCAGGGCTTTATCCAGGAAAATCTTCAAAGCTAGAGGTGATACAATCTCTTCAGGACCCTGTGCCACTGCTTGGGTCTCCTCATGTGGAAAATATTTCTCCTGATATCCAGTCCAAACCTCTCTTTTTTCAGTTTTCACTTGTTGAGTTTGTGCCTCAACTTCCTGCCATACACCATTGTGAAGAACGTGGCTCCATTTTCTCAGTCACCTTGCCGTAAGTACTGGAGAGCTGCTGTTAGGTGCCCCCCAAGCCATTCCTCTTTCAGGCTGAACTAACACCAGTTCTGCAGCCTCTCATCACAGGGCCTGTGCTACAGCGTCCAACTCTCTTGGTGGCCCTCTGCTGAACTCCCTCCAGTTCATCAACACCTTTTCTGTATAGAGGGACCCAAACTTACTATAGTATCTAGATATGGCATGATATATCCTTGGAAAATCCATGCTGACTGTTCACAGCTTCCTTCTTCTCCTTCATCTGCTCAGAAATGGGCTGTAAGAAGAATCTGTGACTTTTCCAGTGACCAAACTGAGGGTAATCACCTTGTAGTTCCCTGCATTGACTTTCAGCTTTTTTTGAATATGGGCACACAATTTGCAGTATCTATGTTTCTTCATTTGTCAGAAACCTTTCCCCATCTCTGTGATCTTTTGAAGGTGACAGACAGCAGCCTCTAAAGGAATTTGGACATCTCCCTCAGCACTCTTGGGTGTCCCAGAAACTTGTGTGGATTGATGTCTCACAAGCAATTCCTGACTCAACCTTCATCCCCAGCTGTTAGCCTGTCTCATCCTTTAGCCTTTTCACTAAGCACAGAGGTCTGGCAGATCTTGCTGGTGAGACAAAGGCCACAAGTACTTCAGCCTTACCTGTGTACACCGTCAGTAAATCACCCCACCCCATCTGTCAGCAGCAGTCTCACATTTTCCTTGTTTCAGTCTTTTAGTGCCAATGTTGTGGTAGAAGCTCTTCCTGGTGCCCTTGACATCCCTTCCGAGTCTCAACTCTAGCTGAGCTTTGGCTTTTCTGATAACAACCCTCCTGCACAGGCAACATTTCTTAAACTGTTCCTGCGTAGCCTTGCCCTCATCCGCTCTCCTGTATGCTCCATTTCTGAAATGAGCTCCCCCACTTACCCAAGCTGATCTCTCAATACATTTAATTGACATCCTGAGTTTAGGGATGGTCAGCTTTTGTCTTTTTGAATAANAGGTGATACAATCTCTTCAGGACCCTGTGCCACTGCTTGGGTCTCCTCATGTGGAAAATATTTCTCCTGATATCCAGTCCAAACCTCTCTTTTTTCAGTTTTCACTTGTTGAGTTTGTGCCTCAACTTCCTGCCATACACCATTGTGAAGAACGTGGCTCCATTTTCTCAGTCACCTTGCCGTAAGTACTGGAGAGCTGCTGTTAGGTGCCCCCCAAGCCATTCCTCTTTCAGGCTGAACTAACACCAGTTCTGCAGCCTCTCATCACAGGGCCTGTGCTACAGCGTCCAACTCTCTTGGTGGCCCTCTGCTGAACTCCCTCCAGTTCATCAACACCTTTTCTGTATAGAGGGACCCAAACTTACTATAGTATCTAGATATGGCATGATATATCCTTGGAAAATCCATGCTGACTGTTCACAGCTTCCTTCTTCTCCTTCATCTGCTCAGAAATGGGCTGTAAGAAGAATCTGTGACTTTTCCAGTGACCAAACTGAGGGTAATCACCTTGTAGTTCCCTGCATTGACTTTCAGCTTTTTTTGAATATGGGCACACAATTTGCAGTATCTATGTTTCTTCATTTGTCAGAAACCTTTCCCCATCTCTGTGATCTTTTGAAGGTGACAGACAGCAGCCTCTAAAGGAATTTGGACATCTCCCTCAGCACTCTTGGGTGTCCCAGAAACTTGTGTGGATTGATGTCTCACAAGCAATTCCTGACTCAACCTTCATCCCCAGCTGTTAGCCTGTCTCATCCTTTAGCCTTTTCACTAAGCACAGAGGTCTGGCAGATCTTGCTGGTGAGACAAAGGCCACAAGTACTTCAGCCTTACCTGTGTACACCGTCAGTAAATCACCCCACCCCATCTGTCAGCAGCAGTCTCACATTTTCCTTGTTTCAGTCTTTTAGTGCCAATGTTGTGGTAGAAGCTCTTCCTGGTGCCCTTGACATCCCTTCCGAGTCTCAACTCTAGCTGAGCTTTGGCTTTTCTGATAACAACCCTCCTGCACAGGCAACATTTCTTAAACTGTTCCTGCGTAGCCTTGCCCTCATCCGCTCTCCTGTATGCTCCATTTCTGAAATGAGCTCCCCCACTTACCCAAGCTGATCTCTCAATACATTTAATTGACATCCTGAGTTTAGGGATGGTCAGCTTTTGTCTTTTTGAATAAGCCAAAATCTGTTCTCCTGAAGTCCAGAATCTGTGCTCTGCTGCTCTCCTTCCTCACGCCTCTCGGGATCTGGAAAACAACTATTTTATGGTCACTGTAGCCGGGGTTGCCATTGATTACCACATGCCTCACCAGAGCCTCCCTCTTAGCGAACAGCAGATCCAGCTGTGCATTGGCACTTCTTGGCCCATCCAGTACCTGTATTGGGAAGTTGCCTCTAATACTCTCCAGAAATTTTGACTGCTTGTGTCCTGCCAAACTGTCCTTCTGGAAGATGTCAGGGAGGTTAAAGCCCCCCAGAAGAGCCAGGGTCTGTGACACAGAGACCTCCTCAACTTGTTTAAAGAAGGCTTCGCCCATGTCCTCACCCAGAATGGCTGGTCTGTAACTCATTCCCACTATGTTGTCAGCTTTACCAACCTTTCCTGTAACCCTGGCCCACAAACTCTTTGTCTGTCCCACACATCTGACTGCTCCTTTGCACAGAGAGCATCTCTTTCCTCTGTGTGCCTCCTGAAGGGCTTGTGTCTGTCCACCACAGCACTCCAGTCGTGTGAGCTGTCCCACCTCCTCTGAGCAATCCCAGCGATGGCCCAGCTGTGTGACTGCACACAGTGCACTGGTCCCTTGTACTTGTCTCTCAGGCTACCTGTGTATGTACTTACACACTTGAGATGCCTGTTCCTTCATTCCATTTTACCGTTTCTGAGGTTTCTCTTGTTCTTGATCCAACATCTCCTCACTTAACTGTGGGTCACCACCTCTTTTTTCCATCATTCCTAGTTTAAAGCTCTCCTCAACCGTTTGGCCAACCTGTTGACAAAGGTGGTCTTGCCCTCTTTTGCTGAGTGGATCTCATCTCTTCCTAGCAGTCCTCAGTCCACAAAGTGCGTCCTGTGGGGATAAAAGTCAAATTCCTGTCCATGACACCTGCTGTGCAATGATGTGTTGATTGCTGTTGATCTGCAGAATCCATCAGCTCCCCTCCAAGCCTTTGCCCTTAACCAACAGGGCAGATGAGACCCAACCTGGGCTATCATGTCCTTGACCCTCACCTCCAGAGCCATGCCATCTCTCGATATGCCTTGGCCATGTCACTGAAGCCCACGGGGCTGAGCAGCAGGGAGGAATAGTCAAAGGGCTGGGTAAGCCACAGATTGCCAAATCTGAGCTCTGCACAAGTAGCAAACCTTCCTAGACAGTAAGTCAGGTTAGCAGATGTGGGCCTCTGGAGTCACCCACTATTACTCGTTGATTCCTCCCAGTGCTCCTACAGGATTTGGTCTCTGATGCTTCTCCAGACAGGGCTTTCTGCCCCTCATTTACTGTCAGGGCCTTATGCCTACTATACAGCTGCAGATCTGCAGGCAGAGCAGCAGCGGATCTCCTGTTGCCAGTAGTCACAAGGTTCCAGCATTCTCCCTCACAGGAGTCTCTACATGCCCCACGGTCAGCCACAGTCTCGGCCTGTGTCTCTTTGTGGGCAGCTGGCCATTCAGGCTCTGCTGTCTGCAGATTCTCTGTGAAGATCTTGTGAGCACAATGCCTTCAACAGCCCCAGCCCTCGGGCTGCTTGCAGCCCTGAGCACAGGGACCTGCCTCCTCCCTCTGGAGTTCTGTCTGAGTCCAGGCCTCTGACGTGTTTTTACCCTCTATAGCTCAAGCAAATTGTCAGAACACCAAAGCAGGGGACAGTCAATTCCAAACACCAAAATATTTCACAAAATCTCAGCTGCTTCTCTGTGAGTGAAATATGTTGAAGGTAAAGCCCATTCTGCATCTGGTCTTCTAGTGATGATATTACAGACTTTTCCCATGATTGCAGTATCCAGTATTTCCAATACTATCTGCCACCAGGTGGCTTGGGCAGAATAGCCTTTTCTAGCCAAGGCATCATGTTGCCAACCATTAAGGTGTCTTCTCTCAGCAGCCATTCAGGTTGGTGTTACCTCTGGTACATGTTCTGCACCTACAGCCTACCTACCTAGCCACACATTGAGGACTGCACTATAGAGGAAGACCTCAATGCCATCATGCATAATGGTTACTTAGGAAGACAGATGCCATCACTCCGAATGTCCCTCCCTTCTCCTTCCCCCAGCTTTATATACTGAGCATGACATCATATGGCATGGAATATTCCTTTGGTCAGTTGGGATCAGCTGTCCCGGCTGTGTCCCCTCCCAACTTTTTGTACAATCCCAGCCTGCTCTCTGGTGGGGTGGTGTGAGGAGCAGAAAAGGCCTTGACTGCTTAGCAACAACCAAAAACATTAGTGCGTTACCAACACTATTCCTCATCCCAAATCTAAAACATAGCAGTACACCAGCAGTCAACCCCATCCCAGCCGAAACCATGACGTAGGCTTTATTTATTCTAACAATTTGCACAGACAAATCACGTGGTCATATTCAGACCACCATAGTTTTCCACTCCTGTTAGCAAAACTTGTAGTGGCTAACCATCAGTCATTGGAATAATCTCCCCATGGAAGTGGTGGATTCCCCAACACTGGACACTTTTAAGATTCAGCTGGACAAGGTGTTGGACCGTCTTGTCTAGACTGCTTTCCCCAAGAAAGGTTGGACCAGATGATCCTTGAGGTCCCTTCCAACATGGTATTCTATGAGTCTATGATTCCAGTATTTACAAATGGCCTCAGCACCCGGACCAAACCCAACGCCTGGTGCCATGTTGTCCCTCCTGGGGTCACATCCCTCCCACAAGGCAACAGCAGCTGTGATTAGTCAGTGGATTTCTACTGGGCCATTACTGGTAATGAAAAGCATAGCGAGACCTTGAAGGACTAATACATTTAATCAGAATCTGAATTCTTTGTCACGGATCTGCCAGAAACTTATGCTGCCTAACCAGCAGCTGAATTATTTATCTTCTCTTGGGTATAAGAGTAGCTCACAGGAAATTCCAGACCTTTTGTCACAAAAGTCTGTTGACTGAACTATTTGGAGAATTCATTTCCTAAGGGTAGATTCACCAATGTGCTCCTCCTCTTCTCCTCTGCATGAGGGAGAGACTGGAAAATATGATCCTTTCTGATTCCTACTTTTTCAGGGATTCCTAGGCAGATGTAGATCTGACAAGCTCTCCTACACTTCTGCCTGTGAGACCAGCGCAGAGGACTGGAAAAGCATGGCTGCTGTCCAACTGCCAGCCCCCAGAAACTTGAGTCTCCAGCCAAGCCCTAATTAGTTTTGAGGTTTGGGAAGCAGATAAAAGAGTCACAGGCACAGAACCATGTCTGTAGTCACTTCTGAGTGGAAGCTACGTGAGATGTAGCTTGGTTTCAGGCACAATACATTTAAGTGCATGGAAAAAAGCTGTTCATTTTCTTTATGAGGTTATATCAACCTGGGGTTGTGGCTGAGGTCTCTAAGAAACAAAACATGTCACCCTTCCCAAAGGTAGATAGTCACATATCAACAAAACAGGTAAATAATTCAATTCCATAACTCTCCTGTTTTTCTGGAACAAATGGAAAAGTGTACACATCTGTATTTATATAAAGATATACACACCTACATACCTTCATGTTTTTGTGTACAGAAATCCACACTTTCACGCTGATAAATGTGGTGGCAGCCAAGCTAAGTCTACATCCCTACTTAACACGGCTTTCAAAAGATGTAGTAATATTCTTCAAAGCTCCCACAATACTGGCATTAAGTCTTATTTTCTTCTACCTACCTATTTGCTTTTCTTGAGCTAGCTTACATTAAGTAGCTCCAATATAATGTAGACCTGCAGTCTTCCACCATAGTGCAAGTAATGCTAATATCACCTTATTCTTTATACTCCAAATTCTGTTTCAGATCCAGCCAACCCCTTATCTGCACTCATAAACACAAACCTTTTCCAAATATTTCTGAAAAATCCCTTCCCACACTCATAAGCAATATAGTATCCTGTCTGGCACTGCAGGTGCACTCATTAAAGGACAACAAATAGCATTTCTCATCTGATGTTTGAGACCCAAAACTGGAGGCTGTGTGATACAACAAGCAAGCACCATGAGAATTTTTTTGTAACATTATTGACTGCCCAGCCCATGTCCCTTCTACTGGCATTCTGGAGAACGAGACAGACATACTCTCTGACCACAGCGAATCTTTGGGAATCCTGTAGAGCACTAATGGCAACTTTTATCAGGCTTAGATATGAGGTCTCCACAGATTAGAATCTGCGTTTTTCCCAAGCCAGCTTTCACTGGCTGTGAAGATAAATTTGGAAGCATATAGAAATCCCTGCTGTTGTTCTGGGACATCTTCACCTAAAAAAGACTAACTCTCCATAAAGTCCTATTCTAATCAGAAATTTGCCCTATAAAAATTCCAGCACAAACTTCCTTTTTTATTAGGTCCAAGAAACTTCCAGTCTCTATATTTTAGCCTTAAAAATTCAACCTGGAACTTATGAATTTGGATTTTTTTTTTCTTTAATTGCATGTTGTTGGACAAGCAAACCCTTCAACTGAAATGCGAATTTTCATTGCCCATATCCATCTATGAGTCAGAATGGAACCTGTTCACTTGCTCTCTGCTCAGTTTTCCGGTGCTGGAAACAATAAGCTACTGCAGGCATTAAAATCAACACAAGCAATTGTCCTGGATTGAGGTAAAACAGGACCAATTTTGTTCAGTAACTTTACTTTTTAGCTAGGCCTCTTCTAACTGCTGAAATTAACGGCATGTTGTGCAGAAACTGTTCACTCTCAGAGTGATAAGACCCAGCTTTATAGTTGATGCCAAGGAATGGTATGCAGAGAGGCTCCTGCTTGTACTTACTGCTATAAAAACCAAGTTCAGCTAACTTTATTTGTCCTGTTGGAGGGTCAGAAGCGGAAAAGCGTAGAGGGGTCACCCCTGCGGGGAGAAGCGGACAGGACAGGTGACCCAAAACTGACCCACAGGGTATTCCATCCCAAATGCCTCATGCTCAGTATAAAAGTGAAGGATCAAAGGGTCAGCCCTCTTTCTTCAGTGGCCGGCGTCCGAGGAGGACTCTGTCTGTGCATCTGCCTTTGATCCCGATCCTGAATCCAGATCCAGAATCCAGTTCCCATCTGTCACTGAGTCCAGTCTGGGACTTCCCCAGTGCCTGCTGGTGATGTGATTGTCATCCTGGGAGATTAAGACAGTTTTGTATATATTTCATTATTTTCTTTTTATTATTTTATTATTAATATTTCATTAAAGTAGTTTAG
>VYXH01000115.1:8403-25897 GCA_013397275.1 Burhinus bistriatus | reverse complement strand
GAGAGCAGAGTAGAGGGGCAGAATCACCTCCCTCGACCTGCTGCCCACGCTTCTTTTGATGCAGCCCAGGACATGGTTGGCTTTCCGCGCTGCAAGTGCACGTTGCTGGCTCATGTTGAGCTTCTCATCCACCAACACCCCCAAGTCCTTCTCCTCAGGGCTGCTCTTGATCCATTCTCCACCCAGCCTGTATTTGTGCTTGGGATTGCCCCATCCCACGTGCAGGACCTTGTACTTGGCTTTGCTGAACTTCACGAGGTTTGCATGGGCCCACCCCTCGAGCCTGTCCAGGTCCCTCTGGATGGCATCCCTTCCCTCTAGTGTGTTGACCGCTCCACGCAGCTTAGTGTCACCAGCAAACTTGCTGAGGGTGCACTCAATCCCAACATCCATGTCACCAACAAAGATGTTAAATAGTACTGGTTCCAGTACTGACTTGTGAGGAACACCACTTGTCACTGCTCACCACTTGGACGTCAAGCCGTTGACTGCAACTTTTTGAGTGCGACTGTCCAGCCAGTTCCTTATCCACCGAGTGGTCCATTGGTCAAATTCATGTCTCTCTAATTTAGAGACAAGAATGTCATGTGGGACAGTGTCAAATGCCTTGCACAAGTCCAGGTAGATGACATCTGATGCTCACGAGTTACTTCTTAAACAATTACAGAAGAGGTACCTATCTTAATGGACTTTCAACTTTCAAATATTATTATTGCATACCAATAGGAACATTATGACATTATGATTATGATTTATGGGAGGTGCCACTGCTTTCAGCAAAATTAAAAACTGACATGGAAGACACAGTTGCATAACCTTAGATTATAACCCCTTTGGGAGTGTGTGCAGGTACATCACAAGTAGGGTATAATTGATCAGTAAATATTTAAATTAGTAAATCTAGTTGCAACATTTTCAAAACACATTTTTGTGAAAATATGCTGATTGTCCAAGCTGAAATGTATGAAATACATTAACTGAGCTCTACAGAGTTTTTGTTGGAAAGGTTTTATAACATCCCAGGTCAGACAGTTATTTCAGATGAGAGAGGATGAAATTGCAAATCTGAATATTTTATCCAGAAATGGATATTTCAATGCAATCTTACTTGTGAAAATGCTTTAAAAGTTTTGGGTTTACTCCAGTGCAGAAGAGAAACTAACTTAAAAAGTTTGACTGTTATAATGAAATTGAATTCTCATCTTTCACTAACTCTAATAATTTTATTATTTTCCAGAAGATAACAAAACTGGACTCAAAATATTCATTCAGCTGACAGCACTTTTTAGATCCTCTTTCATCAGAGGATGTCAAGTGTAATTGATTAAGCGTTACAATACTCCCGCTATGAACATCATGCCTACATACTACAGAAAATACAGCACAGAGATTAAATAATTTCCTGCTGTCAAACTGATACCCTGCTGTGGAAATCATATCTCCTGACTCCCAGTCCTTTTACCTGAAAACAATTATTCTGTCAAGTTGTGGGACCTAATGAATATCATTAAACCAATCCAAAATATTACTGTCCACAAAAGCAGAAGTCACAGTGTAGGTCTCAGATGAGACAAAAGCTAAAAAGAACCTGTATTTAGTAAGTAAGTGACTTCCTTTCTGTCAACAAGGAAAGTTCAAAATAATTTATTTTCTTTTTCAAAAACTGAGCTATTTCAGTATTATTGTCATCAACCGATGCATCATTTATTTATTAAAGAGGAGACCACTATTACATCTGAAATGTGGACTAATTATTCTAAAAGCATTAATGAATTCGTTAAGAACTCTTTGGTAATAATATAGTCTCTTTGTTGCTACCATGGTAAGATTTACCTCACATAACCATAATCTGCTTACTGATACCACCTCCTTTTAGTTAATTTCAGGAAAACATTTTAGAAGTGCTCTAGGCTGAAAGGGATGATAAATAATTTTTAGACTAAAAGTTGAAGTGGATTGATTAGGAGCAATTTTTTATGTTTTACACAATAAAAAGATGAACTACATGGTTCACGGAGCCAATTTGCAGAGCAACCTCTTCTCTCTAATTGCTACTAGACTAATGTAGAAGCACACTCCTAGGAAGTAGAGAAATCCATTTACCCAATCATGTCATTTAACCAGTGAACACAAGTAGTGGATTTTTCCATTACCTTTCATATTAGCCTTGCTACATTCCACCTGTGACCCTCATTTTAAGAGTGCAATGCTCTTTTATATAATTTTGTAACCATAATAAAGGTCCACTTCAAAATTTTTCAAAGTAGACTAAGGACATTTTTAAAAAAAACATAATTAGGGACATAANATAATTTATTTTCTTTTTCAAAAACTGAGCTATTTCAGTATTATTGTCATCAACCGATGCATCATTTATTTATTAAAGAGGAGACCACTATTACATCTGAAATGTGGACTAATTATTCTAAAAGCATTAATGAATTCGTTAAGAACTCTTTGGTAATAATATAGTCTCTTTGTTGCTACCATGGTAAGATTTACCTCACATAACCATAATCTGCTTACTGATACCACCTCCTTTTAGTTAATTTCAGGAAAACATTTTAGAAGTGCTCTAGGCTGAAAGGGATGATAAATAATTTTTAGACTAAAAGTTGAAGTGGATTGATTAGGAGCAATTTTTTATGTTTTACACAATAAAAAGATGAACTACATGGTTCACGGAGCCAATTTGCAGAGCAACCTCTTCTCTCTAATTGCTACTAGACTAATGTAGAAGCACACTCCTAGGAAGTAGAGAAATCCATTTACCCAATCATGTCATTTAACCAGTGAACACAAGTAGTGGATTTTTCCATTACCTTTCATATTAGCCTTGCTACATTCCACCTGTGACCCTCATTTTAAGAGTGCAATGCTCTTTTATATAATTTTGTAACCATAATAAAGGTCCACTTCAAAATTTTTCAAAGTAGACTAAGGACATTTTTAAAAAAAACATAATTAGGGACATAACCAATCTCACTAATTCCTGGTAATGTATTGTAAAACCAAATTATTTGCTAAAAGGTCTAATAAATTCCCATCTTCAGGAGTAGAAAAGAACATTTCCTCTATTTCCTCTGGCACAAGAATCTAGTGACTATTCTCTTCTGACTACTTACTCTGCGGTTGTCCCAGCTACTGCAAAATTTATTTTAAGAATTGTTTGGGGTTTTTTTTTAACAGGAAATGGACAGACTCCTATTTAAATCAAGATAGGATTTTTTTTTAGTACTGTTCACATTAAAATAGGTAATACATTGTTGTTGGAGAGAAAAAAGGCATATCCTTAGCTCCGCCCACTATAGCAAGTCACAGTACACAGAATAATTAGCTTTATGTTTCAGGTGTCTCCTCTAAGGACCATTTCTATTAATTGCTGGAACTGCATTATAAAGAATAACATAAGTAAAAACAGCCCTGGGAGCAAATGTTGATTCTGTGCAATGCTTCTAAGTCTCTTTATTGAAGTAAGAACATGTTTTAAAAGTTATTTTCATAAATACCTAGAAAGAAAATGCAAAGCTGTTTGAAGAAACTATTATTCATTATGTCAGAATAAAAGCAAACAACATCATTGGCAGTGTCAGGTTATAGAGAATTTCCTAATAGACTGAAGTACTTTTATACAGTGTTTTCTGATCTTCGGATGGAATGTATTAAATAAGTGTGAGGTACTGTGACACTGTTACCGGAAAATATTTTCTATGTCATAGCAAGACTAAATTAAAGGAATTATTCAGGAATAACTGTTCTAATTCTGCATTACACACACAGAGGCTCCTGATACCTGAAAAACTGTTGCAGCTTTTGCTGCAGGATACAGAAGATTTGTACGGAGAAAATAGAAGAACAGAAATGCCAGCTTATTTTTTTTTAATGACAGTAGTGCTACTTGTAACACATTAATACAGCTAATAACATTCTCATTGCTTAATGCTCTGCTTTAAAACTTAATTGGAGAAAACTGCCACTTCCCAAAATCTGTATTAACAACATTAACTGCAGTAATTCAAAACAAATATTAAATATCTGCTACTTGTCTAAATACTGATATGAATGTACTATTTAGATACTACAACAGCAAGGCTAGCATCGATACATTCATGTTGCAGTATTTACTGGTTTTCAGCAGTACCTGGGGTTTTAAAATAGGCCTCATAATGGCCTGGCTGGGATATCTGGGAAAAAGAAAGGAGTTCGTAAATATATTTTTTACAAAGGCACATTTTAATGAACGTATTGCACATGCTGATAAAGACAGGGCATAATGCTTTTAAAATAATTAGCATCTTGAAAAAGGGTCAGTAGTCACAGTCTGCCTGCTGCATGCACTGGTAATCCCAGTACAGATATGGGATTTACTGAAGATTTAGATAAAATGAGCTAAGTAACTCAATCTTCAAAAGAATATGACTTCTCCAAATCGCACACAGTTCATGACCTATTCCAGTGAAACCAAAGAACAAGTGAAAAATGAGCTATGACGTCCTGTTTGAACAGCAGGAGCTGAATTAGCACAGGCTGTTACAGCCAACATCTACAAGTTACCTGGAAGCACAGCTGCAGATTCAGCTCCACCGTCTAATAGTAAAGTGGGATCTGGACAAGATGGGTATAATTTCCTGCCTGTGAATTCCTTCTAAAGGCCCTTCTCTTTTGCTCTTTCCTGAAACCCTTCCTAGCAAATGTTTGCTATTGAGTAGGGAAAGATGTGTCCTAAATTATTTGCTGATTTACTTTTTTTTCAAACTCTGCTATAGCAGCAAAATTTCCCTGTCTTTGTGAGATTTAAAATTGATTTATATCAGTAAAACTGAGAAGGGAAGCAGGCAAGCATATTTTCTTATCATTAATATAAAAATCTTAAGTAAGAACAAACTTTCCTTATAAGGTGCAAAAGGAATTCTGATAAGCAAGGTTTCAGACTTGCACAGTGTGGATAATATAAGCACTTTGCCTACTGATTTTTTAAAACCATTTACTACATAAGCAGCTTTTGCAAAATAAAATATATAGTGTTTTAAAATCAGATTGTGATTCCAAAAACTGGAAAACCTCCCATTTTCTAGTACTGGAGGTAGTCATCAGCTTCTTTGTGGATTCAGTTCTGGCTATCACAGAAGTCTGCCTTTCTGCTACAGTGACCATGTCTACTTTACCGTTTCTTGCAAATGTATTGCACAGGTTGCAGTTCTAAAGTTAAAACTACCCAAATAAGCTCAGTTTATATCAGAGATGCCTGCTATATGTGAAGTGGTATGATTGCTGAGTGACAGAAGTTGTGCCAGTGGAAGTCCCTAGTGTGAATAAGACTCCACTGGCAAAACTGCATTGACAATTCTTAGTGGTAGATGCAGAAAGAAGTATACAGCTGTGGGTAAGCAAAGATGGCACATTTGTAGATAACAGTCCACTTTTGTTAGGATAAAAGCAAGCCTTTTAGGTAAGCCCACTTTTTCTACGTATAACTGTATCTACCCCTGGGACAGCTTTAGGAATACCTCAAGCGTTGGTACTCTTCAACAGGAAAGCACTCTGTATTTTAATCTTCAAAAACTTTACAGCTGCTTATAATTTTACAGTCATAGGAAAATACATTTGAAGGGATGCACCTCTATTCTGTAGCTCCAAGCCACATAGCCATGTTCAAGGCTTTCCCAACTGATCTGGTCTAACCTGTTACTAAAGGCCTCCCAGTCATGGAGCCCACCACCTCCCCAGGTTCACAAAAGATTTATTTGAGATCTCTGCAGATACTACCTTTAAGAATATTTTCCTCCTGTCTAATCTGAACCTTTTCTGTAGTAATTTAAGCCTGTTACTTCTTGTCCTACTGCAGGCATAGAGAACAGGTTAATTTATTTTGGTGTGTAATAATCTTTAAATCTTACGTGTATTTGAAGACTATCATGTTTCCCCATTCCTCTCTCCAATCTTATTTCAGGTAAACAACCTGATTTCTTTCAACCCTTCCTCACCACACGTTTTCTCTACCGATGATCATTCTTGCTGTTTCTCTGGATTTTTCCTGTTTGATTCACATCATCTCTGAAGCATAGTTCCTCAGTCTGCATGGGGTAAACCTGTACAGACTTAGCAGTGCTGACCAGAGAATTACTTCATGCGTTGTACTGGTTTGGGTTGGGATGCAGTTAACTTTCTTCATAGCCCCTCATATGGTGCTACGTTTTGGATTTGTGACCAAACCAGTGCAGACAACACAGGGATGCTTTAGTTATTGCTGAGCAGTTGCTAAGCAGTGTCAGGGTCTTCTCTGTCTCTCATACTGCCCCACCAGCATGCAGGCTGGGGGTGCACAAGAGGTTGGGAGGGCAGACAGACAGGACTGCTGACCCCAGCTGACCATGGGGCTATCCCATGCCACATGGCATAGTGCTCAGCAATAAAAGTTGGGGGGAAGAAGGAGGAAGGGGGACATTTGGAATTACGATATCCATCTTCCCAAGTAACCATTACATGTGGTGAAGCTCTGCTGTCTTGGAGATAGCTGAACACCTGTCTGCCGATGGGAAGGAGTGAATTAATTCCTTGTTTTGCTTCGCTTGCATGTGTGGCTTTAACCTACGAGGCTATTATCTCAACTGCGGGTTTTCTCTTTTCCCCTTCAATTGTCTCCCCCATCCCATTGGTGGAGAGGGAGCAAGCGGCTGTGTGGGGCTCAGCTGCCCACCAGGGTTAGGCCACCACATGTGTCTTTCAGGTTTTAACCCTTTTCATATTTCCCTGTCAACAACTGGTGGTTTTTTTATAGTCACAAGAGGCTGAGGCTCACCCGCTATGTGGTCCACTACACCCCATCCCTTACTGAAGAGCTGCTGCCTAACTTGTCCATACTTAATTTGAGCAGTTTGTTGCTGCTCTTCAAGTGTAATACCTTGCACTTGTTCTGACTGAATTTCATTGTTGGTTGTTTTTAAACTATATATCCAATTTGCCAAGGTCATTTTGAATCATACTTAACACATTCAAGCATCATCCTAGATTCCTATCACAGGTTAAACTCAGATAAATTTTAGTAGAAATGGTTAAGTAATTTCTGAGAAGAGGATGACAGAAAAAAATATACTATTTCAGCAGTGACTTGAAGGGTGTTTTAGGAATACTAGTGCATATGATCCCACCTCTTTTATCTCTATGCTTTTAGGCACTACATCCCCAACCTGGCTGCCTGTCCCTTTCTGCCACATCATCAAGCTTCTTTTTTTTCAGCTCTGAAGGTTTCCAGTGTCTTAACTTCTAGCTTCTGCCCATCTACCATGATCTTATAGTTCATGCTCAGACCCTTTCCCACACCTATTCAAGTTCCTCACTGTAGCTCTCCTGCCCTTTTAACTCTGCATGCCTCCAGATAACCAAATTTCCTTTTTCTGTATCTACCTGACCCTTGCCTNATTCCAGGTGGGGCCTCACCGGGCCAACTACAGGGGGACAATCACGTCCCTAGTCTTGCTCGCCACACTATTTCTGATACAAGCCAGAATGCCGTTGGCCTTCTTGGCCACCTGGGCACACTGCTGGCTCATACTCAGTTGGCTGTCGACCCCCAGCTCCTTTTCTGCCAGGCAGCTTTCCAATTACTAATTTCCAGCCCTCTTACATGTATCTCGTTTTTGCTTCCTGTGCTTCTGTCCAGGTACTCAGAAACTCAGGACTGTCCTCTGCCCTTGGACAACCCTTTACATATTTGCTGCATCTTTCATGCTTTTGCTTCCTCTAGCCTCTGCCTTTTCCTTACTTTCTGTCTTCTGAAAACTCAGTCCTCTCCTCTGCATTTGCCCCTTTCTCTCCCACAGATTTTGAGGTCTGCAGAGCAGGAAAAACTTGTGTCCTTTTAGCTGGTGTGCTAAATGCCAGTGTGCCACTGGTAGCCAGTGGCTGCAATTATAGGGAAAGTCCTCGTCAGTCATTTTAGTTTTAAGAGGCAGCACACAACGTGCAGTACAGTTAAAACAGAAAACCTCTAAAGGGAGGGGTTGTGTGTGTAAAGTGGTTACCATCAGAGACCCTACTTTTAACAGAGTATCTACAAATATAAGAGGTATAATAGAGTGAGACAAGAGCGCTGCCTCCACTCCAGATCTTATGTGGCTACCTGAAATCGTATAAAAACCAGAACCCTTGATTTTGCAGGAAAGTGAGTATGGAGGAAAGTTTGAGAGTATGCATTCTCAGGCTTGACTATCAGGAAGTAAACAAAAAAGTCTTAATATTTTTGAGATGTAAAATAAAAAAATAGTTATGTCAGTCTCATGCTTCTTGGAGCAGAAATCCCTACTCTACTCCCACTATTGTCTTCTCATTATCTTCTTATTCATCATTCAAAAGCCTGGAACAAGGAGGGAACATGATGGAAAAGTGGCAAGTTGTGATAATCTCCATCGTGTGAAATTAGCAGCCTCAATTGTGTTCAGTATTGTAAACCAAATGGCAGGAAAACAGCTTTTTCTGACCAAAGAATTTATTCTACTTGGTTTTCTGTGTCTGAAAGGGCAAACTTTGGAGGCAACAGTAAGCTGTCTGCGGCACCCAGCCTGCTGAGCTGGAAGACAGAAATGGGGAGCAGAATGAAGCCTGCGTAATCCAAGGGGAAATGGTTAGCAACCTGCTACAGCACTTAGACATACACAAGACTATTGGGCCAGATGGGATCCACCCGAGGGTACTGAGGGAGCTGGCAGAGGTGCTCACCAAGCCACTTTCCATCATTTATGAGCAGTCCTGGCTAACCAGGGAGATCCCAGCTGACTGGAGGTTAACAAATGCGATGCCCATTTACAAGACGGGCAGGAAGGAGGATTTGGGGCACTACAGGCCTGTCAGTCTGACCTCACTGCCAGGGAAGGTTATGGAGCAGACCATCTTGAGTGCCATCATGTGTCACATACAGGACAACTAGATGATCAGGCCCAGTCCTGCTTGACTAACCTGATCTAATTCTATGATAAGGTGACCTGCTTAGTGGATGAGGGAAAGGCTGTGGATGTTGNACTGTGTTCAGTTTTGGGCCTCTCCCTGGAAGAAAGACATTGAGGTGCTGGAACATGTCCAGAAAAGGGCAACAAAGCTGGTGAGGGGTCTAGAGCGCAAATCTTATGAGGAGCAGTTGAGGGAACTGGGGTTGTTTAGCCTGGAGAAAAGTAGGCTGAGGGGAGACCTTATTGCTCTCTACAACTACCTGAAAGGAGGTTTGTAGAGAGGTGGGGGTCGGTCTCTTCTCCCAAGTAACAAGCGACAGGACAAGAGGAAAGGGCCTCAAGTTGTGCCAGGGATGTTTAGATTGGATATTAGGAAAAATGTCTTCACTGAAAGGGTTATCAAGTATTGGAACAGGCTGCCCAGGGAAGTGGTGGAATCGCCATCCCTGGAAGTATTTAAAAGACGGGTAGACATGGTGCTTAGAGACATGGTTTAGTGGTGGACTTGGTAGTGTTGGGTTAACGATTGGACTCGATGATCTTGAGGGTCTGTTCCAACCTAAGTAAAACGTTGTTTTATGTTTTGTACTATGATATACTTAGAAGGTCCAAATGAGAGCAGGACCAACAATATTAGACACTTTAGTTAAATACATAATTAAAAAAAAAATACAAATCCTAATGAACTTATAGTTCAAGTAAACAAAACATAGAGAGTAGGAGAAAAAAGTATGAGCAGTATACACAACAGGAAAGTAAGAATATGGAAGACAGGATTAAATTATTGGTAAGGCTTCTGTGTGATTGAGATACTTGTTCTTAGCAATATAACTACTTCTGTGTGTTTATTTCTCCTACGTAATGGTTTTCCTTAGAATGACTCTATCTACCCTCACTGAAGTTAACAGTTGTCAGAAAGATCCCTCAAATGAATGCTATTATTGCCATTTCATGTAGCATTGCTATGAATTCCAAACAATTATTCATTCATATTATGATGATGAATCTAATGCTACTTATAAATGTTCAGTTAGTGTTTTAAATTAGTTGGTTTTCATGCTTAGACGGATTAACTTGTGTGGAGGTTTTTGGTTATTGTTGAGTTTTTTGGGGTTGTTTTTACAGTGTAAGAAATACTACTGATATGGAGATTATGGTATTAACTATACTTCTGTTAGTGACTGTGAGCATATCAGATTTTTTAAAACAGATTATCCTGAATAAGGCCTGTGTTGTAAAGAAAGGGATAGCAATGCCCGAAAACTAGGAATACATCTTATATTGACAAAATATTTGTTATTTGAGTATAAGTTTTGCAGTCCCTGAATCAGAGGTGGTATACAAAAATCCTATTTTTAGCCATATTTTATATTTACAAAGACTTCTGGTGTAGGTGTAGTCCAATTATTGCATTTTCTTCATTTTCACCAGGGACTATTAAGTACTAACGTACAATTTCAAGTGAGGGGGTCCACAAGTCTGAGACTGCTGAAAGAATTAGGAAGGTAGCATGGTATGCTTGCCATGCTGCCCTCAGCACCCAGTACTAGACATTTTCAGGGACAAAATACTGAATTACACAGTTGTTGATATCCTGTATTTTTGCTTACAGAAAAAAGATTTATTAAAAATTTCATGTAGTTGTTCTAGTACTCCAACATAAGTTAATATTTGAATTCTTGTATAGGAGTTTTATTTTGTTTACAAATGGTTTTCTACACACTGGAGGTGTGGAAAAAAAAATCACATTTTGTGTTTACCATATCATTTGTATATTTTTAGTAATGTATTCTGAGAACTCATTAGGACACATGGGTGGAAAATTCTCATTTAAAGTAGAATAGTTGTTAAGCAACTTTAAAATTTAATTAGAACCCTTTGCTGCATTTCATTATGAGGTTATTTTATAATTACTCAGCAGGTCCTAGGTATTTACTAATGCAGAAGTGACAGTACATGATACTGCTGAATTATAACTGCACAGCTGGAGAAGATACTTTGAAAAATGAAGAACAGATAAATGCATTGTTTAAAAAGCATCAGGGGAAAACTCAGCATTGAGCATCCTTCCCCCTGCCCTTCGCAGTTGTAAATAATGCTACAACATTCAGTATGGTTATCTGTCTTCAAATGACTTAAGGAGCTGACCAGATAGAACCAGTTGATTTTTTACTTACGCAGCTTAAAAGAATTGGGATATTAGTACCTAGAAGAAAGCTATGGTCCTAACCAATGGAGAGATGGGCAAACTGCCACAATTGGCCCTGTACTCACTGTGTTGAATTTAGTGCAGTGAGTCAACAGGATCAGGTAGAATTGGATTCAAAATACACTGAGACACACTACTTTTTTTGTCTTCAGAAAAAAAAAACACCTAAACCTACAATTCCCCTTGCTTGAGTAATACCTGCATTGCACACCCTCCCAAATTCTCCCGTGAAAAATGAAGTTATCGTCATCATTCAAGACTGTTTAAAGAATACGGTAATATGTTACTACCTCTCAGAGAGATAAAGACATTATTATGCACACATTATTTGTGCACTCAGCCACAGAAATACAGTTTACATTTTAACACTTCCAGACATAAGAAATTAAAGTTCAATGGAATACTTATGAAAAAATAATGTTTGGCCATGCCTTTCTTTCTCTTTTGACTAGGAAAATTCCAACAGGAAACAGAGTGTAGATACTAAAGCCCCTCAAATTGAGCAATTTGTTCCAATTTTTTTGCCTATCTTCACTGCTATGTTTCATCAGTATAAATATGTATGGTTTTGATTTTAACTTCTCCTGCAGTTGAATTGGGCTTTCTGCAATCACTTACTCTTTTTCAATGACCTGGACAGCTTTTAATTTCCCTTTTTTCCCTCCTCCTTCGTTTATTATTCTTTACTGCTCCTAACAAAGCTACTGTTTGATTCATGGAAGAAAACAGAGGATACAGTAAAGATTTTTCTCATTGTGATATTCAGAGTTCAACTCCTTAGCTTCCTTCCCTTTTATTCTTTATTTGGCCTCTTTCAATATTTTCATCCCATTTTCCTCCTGCTGCTTCCAAAGGATGCCTGTTGGTATCCATCAGCAGAAACGCGGCTGTGGCCAGGGTTTCACACGCAGTAAACCAGCACAGGCAGCTCTCCATGACCCTCCCCCTGCTTCTTTCCACCCCTGCACCATTTCCTCCTTTGTACCTCAGGGAATTGATTCAGGCTAAAATCCAACTCAGCAGCTAAAGAGAGTTTTTAATCCAGCACAAAGAAGATGGTGTGCAAGCCTGAAAACAGGGGCAGGAAAGGTCTAATAGCTTCTTTTAATGGCCAAGCCAGTTCAATCTAAAGCAAATGCAGAACTACCATATGAAATGATCAGGTCCTTAATTTTTCAGTCAGCCAAACTCCGCATAAATCTTAAGGTGCAATATGGACACTATTGTATTAACTGGGTGTTTTACACAGCTTCTGCAAACTGGCACAAATTATATCAGTTTAAGCATCTTTATACCAGTAACACAATGTCCACCTATTGTCAGTCTGCATCAATTCTACCACACACAATGTAGTTGCACAGAACCTGTCCCCCATAAAAACAACACAAATTCACTCTCTGTGCCTGAAAGGCATCAGGTTACCTCAGGCATCTGAATGTTTTGCAGGCTTCTTCTGCAGAGCACACATGCAAGTTTTTGCTTCCAACAATACACTGGATGAGACAGTACTGTCAAAAAAAAAAATACAGCAGCCTTAAGTTTTGATACATAAAGTTTGCATGTACTATAGGATAAAGTACTAAGGAGTACTTATTGTGGAAGAGTTCTGCTATGAGAAGGTCCAGTAATAATTTTGCTACCAATTGCTCTGTGCACACCACTAGTACAACATGAAATACATCATATATGTAAAGAACATTGCTTCCTTGCCTAGAACAGCAATCTTAGTTTAAATATATTTTTCTACAGAAACCAAATTAAATTAAAACCAGCAAATTATGCTTGTTTTTTAATGTTGTTTTATTTAATCTTTTGCTTTTTTTCCTCTACTTAAGTAAGGAAACATCTTGCTAAAATACACTTCCTTTAAGATACCCGACTCTCACCAACCACCTCTTCCTTTTCCACTAACAATGAAGTCAGAAATGCAGACACACAATTTCCCAATATCAGACCAACACAGAATCTTAGCTGACAAAATATTAGAACATGTGTCCATCACGATAAAAATTTGTTTTGCTTACTTCCACCACAGAATATCTTTCTTAAAGTCGTAAATCCTTGGTACAATACAATATGAACAAACTCACTGTATTTCTCTGGAAGATCTAAAGTGGTAAATTACACTGAAGACATAATACTGGGTTTTTAGATTCAAAACTAGTGGCTTCACAGAATAATGTGTCTTCATAAATAACATTGAACTGCACATTTAAATTAGTTTGTTAAGATTATCAAAACATTAATATTTTTTTCTTATCACACATTTTCATGTATCTGCAGCTGAAAAAAAACTTTTTTAGAGAAGGCTCCCCTCTACAAAGAAGCAGCAACAGAGGCTGTAATATTTAATTCCTATCTACAAGACTGTGGTTTTGTAAGAGCTCCATCAGTATATAATATACTGTTGAAGGATACCACAGTCTGTCATAAGAATAGATTACTATTAGAAAAATATATTAAAAATGGATAAACACATAGCCATATCGCATTTTGTACATTTGCTTCTGTCTAGGCAGACTGATCAACTCTACTTACATAGGGATAAATAGTACTTAGCCGTGAATATTCACAATTGTTTCACTTTTTAGTTTTTGCACATGTACCCAGGGCCTAATTTACTGGTTATTATAAAGGCTGCTACAAAGATATCATTAGATCAAACTAATTCTTAGTTCTGATTTTTGAATTGCAGAAGTGGGAGAATGATTACTGAATCCGAAGTTTTAAATGCAATTGGGAAAAGAATAGTCACCTAACTGGTATTACCTGACCGAAGAAAACCACAGATTTCTTTTTTTTTTTGTCTAAAGGTTAGTCACCTACCATCACCAATACTAGAGACAGTAGAGATAGTATTTTGCTGGAGACAGGATATTTCACACCGTTGTCTCTTATTTTACATTGAATAAGATTATAAACTATATTCTACAACATTAGTATTAGAAAATAAGGTCATAAATAAAAGCTAATGTAGTTATGAAAAAACATAATGTGGCATCAACCTCTTGTCCTTTTATGAATAGCATCAGACCCTATAGGTAAGACATCTGCTTTTCTCGTATTCTGGCTTTGCCTGCACTATCAAACCTGATCACTTATGGTATTTAACAGCTAATGCCTGTCAGCTTTGTATTTGACCACTTGTGAAACAAAAAGTAAAACTTACTTCAGTGTTCTTGCATACTTTAACTTATATTTTAAAGTGGTATAACATTTATTTTATGTAGGCCCTTGCTGCACGTATACTTGGCAGCATAGTCTTGGTAGCTCAAGGGTATTTTTCATGAATATTTGCATTCGAGTAACCAATCTGTACGTAAAAGGTTCCAGGCAATACACATCTTTTCATAAAAATGTATCTATTGAATGATTATCTGAATGTTTTAAATTACAAGTACATCCCTATTTACACTTTCTATTTAATGGTATTTTCTAGTTTGGAGAAACTGTATGAGGGCAATTACACTAATAGCTGGTACCAGGGGGTAAATTAACTAAGCATGTGCTTAGATAGCAAGCAGCACTGGGCCTGCTAAGTCTGTTTTTCTTTACAATAAATGCCAGACTTGTGGTTTAACAGCAATAATGCTTACCCATATTTTATATACAGTAGACATCTGTTAAATGATGATTGTATTGTAATTGTAAATATTAAAAGAAATTGTCTTAAATGCAGAAAAGTCAGTTGCAAATATTTAGCTTGCAATTACATTTATTTCCTAAAAGCTGTTAGTGGAATAGAACATTTCCCCTTAATTACTGTAAATCACACTCTTTTCCCTCACAGATTCTTTTAACATATGCATATTTTCACCTTAGCATTTTAAGATTTTTTTTTTAAATTCAAAGGAATGCTTTGTGAAGGCTGTGACTCTGCCAGTACTTTAAAAGTGAGATCATATGCTGCAGTTAATGCTACCATTGCCTCATACTTGTCCTGTAATTATCAACATCATTAAAGGAAGCCCTTGACCCTTTATGCAGAAATAATTATCTGCTTTTTTTTCCTCCCCTATAGCAAAGGCTGTTCTCATCCAAGGACAAAATTCTAAATTACCAAAGATGCAAACGCAAAGAAGTCGCTTAACATGTCAGAACATGTCAGGGTGGTCTATACCAGCCAAGTTAACTGAACAGGCTCCCTGAGCACTCCGTGCAAAGAGTTAAGTGCTTCTAAAAAGGCTATAAATCGCTGGGCAGGGAGATGCTCATTTAGCTAGCAAAAAGCAGTAAGTACTGAACGTCTTCCAGCTCCCACCTCCACCTACAGATAACGTGCTTAACAGAGCTGAAAATTAGATGCTTTCAGCCACTTGGACTGAAATTCCTACTGCTCTTTGAGTAGCCACAGATTGAGGCAAATTTCCTTTTCTTTGCCACAATGACCTTGTGAGAGCTTCCTCAGGAAACAGGGAAATACCCTTGTCCTGAAAAGCCGCTATCTGTAAGTCCTTCTATGAATGTCTCTCTCAGTTCATCCAACTCCATGCACCTCTGGTTCATGCTGTAATACCAGGCTGTATTACGGATTCAGATGGTATTTGGGAAGCCTGCATTTTGCCCTTTTTCATGTTAACAGAACTTTTTTGAATTCAGTGACAGTTTTAGCCTGAAAAAAATGTAAAAGTTAATTTTTTTTTGTATTCATCTACCACAAAACAATAGGCTGTACATTGCCATTGCTTTTTATGTAGTATTGTCTTGTCAAACAAGTTAATATTCTTCCACCATCTACACTACCAATATAGTAAAAGGTATTCAACTATTTTAAAGCCAGCATTAACTGTGACTTGTATTACAATATGAAACCTATGATACAGTCCTTCTCCTAAAAAATTTACAGCTTACACAGTCAATACAGATACCAAAAGAAGTAGGTGATCCACAATCCAGGAAAAGCTCTGTGGGACCTGACACTCATAAACAAGAAAGAACTAAAGGTGGAAAGGTTGAGGGCAGTCCTGGCTGCAGTGATCTTGACATTGTGCTGTTTTAAATGCTTGGAGAAGTGTGCAGGTTAAATAACACATCTCTGAGCTTCAGGAGATCTGACTGTAGCTTATTTATGGATCTACTTGGCTCCAATGGGAGACTGCCCAGGTTAGGCAGAAAGGCCCAGGGCAGTCGGTTGCTTTTCAGGATAACCTCCTTGAAGCACACAATCACTGGACAGTACAAACCAAGCTGGTGCAGCAGGACACCAGCACAGATGGGCAAGCAACCCCTGACTGAGCTGAGATATGAAAAAGGACATACATGGAGAGAATTTCAAGAATACAGGGACACAGGTCAAGCATACAGGGATGGGAATGTCAACAAACAGGGCTTCTGTAAGTGCATCAGGAGCAAAGGAAGACTGGGGAAAATGGGGCTCACTGTCCAGTGAGAGGTGGGACCTACTGCCAAAGGACATGGGAGACTCAATGCTTTTTTTTCGCCTTGGTTTTCACTCATTAAGGTCTGCTTTCTAGCCTCCCATTTGCCTGAGCCTACTAACAGGACCTGCAGAAAGGTAGTACAAGCCATGTCAGGGAATGGGACAGGGAGCACAGCAGTCCTGACCAGAAGACCATGACACACCAAGGGATCAGTGATCCATGTCACAGTTAACCTGAGCAGGTGCCACATGGCCTTCGGGCTGTGTTGAGCTATGCAACATCCTGGATTCCAGGACAAGCTCGGGCAGCGCATGGTGCCAGGGGAGCTGGCAGGCAGCTCCCACTTGATACCAGAGATGATGCCATCTGCGTGGCCTTGCCTTTATTCAAAAGTGTTAGCTCTTTAGTGTTAGCATTTTAAATGGTACTTTGCAGAGTCTGAGCATCTTCCTTACTGTGATCATATGTACCAGCACCTCCCAGTGAAAACAGAGTACTTCACCCTGTGGACACATACAACTTCCCACTGCTGCTGAGGGCGCTGGCTCATGTTGCTACAAGGCCACTCTCTACGATACTGCAAAGGTTATGGCAGTCAGGAGGTTCCTGATGACTGCGAAAAGGCAAGTATCACACCCACCTTGAGGGAGGAGGATCCAAGAAACTACTGACCGGGCAGCTTGACCTCCGTCCCAGAGGTTGGAGTAGGTCCTCCCTGAATCCCTACCTAACTAAGCACATGAAGGAGATGGTGATTGGGCACTGCCAGCATGGGCCTACCAGTGGCAAGTCATGTCTGCCCAACCTGATTCCCTCTAGGAGGTTTCTGATTGCATAGATGAGGGGCAAGGGGGGTGGGGTGAGCAGGGTGGCAGGGGAAGAATCATAAAATGGTTTAGGTTGGAAGGGACCTTAAAGATCATCTAGTTCCAACCCCCATGCCATGGGCAAGGACACATCCC
>VYXH01000113.1:159283-280823 GCA_013397275.1 Burhinus bistriatus | reverse complement strand
ATCAAGGTAGACAACATCCACTGAAATGGTGAATATTAACTGCTGACATACTATAAAGAACCATTCATTTCAGTGCCACTGTGATAATTTATGCCAGCATCTGTGAATGCGACAGCAAATGTGGATGCATTCCATAAAGCAGTTCAAAGAGCCACTACAGAGCTCCCTAACTAAGCCCTTCTGCTTGGCTAAGATGCATTATCTTGCTTCAAGATCCTGTACTCTGAAATGTGAACAATGATAACAGACTGACAGCAGGGGATTCTTCTTCCTCAGTAAATCTGTTACTGAGAAATATTTTCAACCCAATATGTTGTGGGAGACGTGATTATGAGAGAAGACTCCCTATAGCTTCTTTAAAAAACATTTAAGGAGTTTGGCTATAAAACAGAAGGAGAATGGTTATAAAATATTTAGAATATCAGAGCAACAATAAAAATATTAATTTGAGCGTATTAATGTGAGCCCTGGGATTTTGGCATTTACAACTTCAGCTGCAAGAAAGCTTCTCAAGGAAGTTAGGATCACCAATAATCTATAGTTTGTGACGGCCAATGTAAGGTAGCTCTGCTCCTTTTTTCTAACATTTCCCCCCAGAAATACAGAATTTGCACTGTAAAATTGTTCTGTCAAATTCTATTCTAATATCACCAGCTTTCATTTTAATGTTACCTCTTTCATCTTTCTCAAAATTGATGAAGGTTTTGCAACACAAAACTTCCTGCATATTTATTTTATAGAAACTAATTCAAATGACCTGAGAATGAAACTATGGAAGAAGCAGTTAATTTGTGGGTGATGATATTACAGATCTTTAATAAATTAGTTTTTTAGAAAAGAGTCTTCTGAGACATATTTAATCAGATTGTAATATAACCCCATGTATTGCATCCCTAATTACATTGTATCATTTAGTTAATTTGGTTTGTACTTCAATTATTAAAATTCATGATTTATCCTTATGAAATTAAAATGATCAAACATACTTGATAAAGTCAGTTTTAGAAATAGATTAAGTCATTTTCTACCATCATGTAATTATGTTACCACTAGGGTTCATTTTAATTATGACAGAGTGCTACAGAGAAGTTAGAACACTTCATATCAAATACAAGTATAATGGTAAAGTACAAACACAACCACAACAATTTCTTATTTATAAATAAGGAACCAAAAATATATGTGACCTAGAAACTATCTTTCTGTATACATTAGATTCACTTCACATTTGTCTTTTAACTAGGCGTCATCTATTTTCACAAGAATGTTTGTGAAGTTAGAGGTATATAGATAAGTTTACTTCTATGTAGCAAAGCTTACACAGTAATACCAGCACAGGGCTACAACATTCCCTGTTCCCTGGTGTTCCAGGTTAGTCAGGCTATAAGGCCTGACCCTTTCCCTCACATTCCTAGTTGTACCAGTAGCACTTGTCAGGTAAAGGGAGAGAACAACAACCTTTTATTCGACCAAAGCCAATCTTTTCGAGCACCTCCGGCTGTCCAAACCTTAACATTATCCAATAACATCCCCACAAAAGCAAAATAATCTTGGGCTGTAAGACACATAAGCTGCTAGCAAGGGTGCTAATGGGGCAATTTAGCATACACTATGTGATTACTACCAGGAGGACACTGGATTCCCTAGAGCAGGGGCACGCATACCATGAGTTTTTTCTTCACTGCAGACTAAAAAGTTGTTCTGTAAATTCAGGGGAAAGAGCAGATAGAATCATAGAACAAATAGGTTGGAAAGGACCTATAGATGTCATCTAATACAACCTCCTGGTCAAAATGCAGTTAACTTCTTGTTAGACCAGATTGCCAAGAGCTTTGTCCTAAGAGGCTGTTCTTAGGAGCCTGCTAGGGCAACCTTTTCCAGTGATTCACCATTCACATTGTGAATATATTATTCTTTAGGTCTGGTTCAAATTGTCCTTAGTGCAATCTATGACTGTTGCCTCTCATCCTTTCAATGTGCACATCTGAGAAAAGCCAGGTTCCATGTGCTCCACTAGGTAGTTGAAGACTGCTATTAGATGCCCATGTAGCATTCTCTTCTCCTCAGCATTTTCTTGTATGATGTATGCCTGTCACGTAACTGCCACAGTGGCCCACCCCTGTACTCTAATCCATTCATCGGTTCTCCTTTGTACTGGGGGGACGCAAAAACCAGAAGATTTTAACTGCTTGCTAACAGCAGATTGTTTGGCAGAGATTTAATATGAATTGTTTAATTTGTGATCATTTCTCGTCATTACATTCAGAACACTGGGAATGATCCATCGATAGATAAACAAACCTAAACCGTGTTTTCATTCTCTGATGTGTTTCTGTAATCATATTCTGTAGTAATTACTCATGTTATGCATAAAATATTCACTTTGCTCCTATAAAGGAAATAGACTCTTTCCTAGGAGCAGAGAAGTACAGAACTGTGAAGGAAGGGCTCTGGTTCATCCTATCTCAATTTAGCGATCAAACAGAAGCACCCAAGCTAAAAGCAAAGCTGTTCTCAGCTCTGACTACAATCAGTAGAAAAGAATAGTCATCTCTAAAGGGGATCCATCAACCAACGTCTGGCTCCCACTCTAGAAATTCCTGACTCTGTCAAAGAAGGGAAAAACCGTGAGCATATGTGAAGTTAGACACCTTTTCAAAAGACCAGGGTTTTCTGAGAAAAGCAGACTTAGAAAATCTTAATTTTATAGTAAAATAATTAACTGGGTTTGCTTCTTTGTCTTCCTTTATTTAGTAAATATACTTTTACATCCATACAAAACAAACAGCACAGGCTCGTACCCAGAAGACAAAATAATCTGTTGCCTGTATTCTGCATCATTAGAACATGACGCATACCTGAACATATACGGAAATGAAAGTTTCTCTAAGTAGGTAAAATACAGCAAAATGGGCTTTTAAGACGCAGAGATCAGGCGCACAGAAATGGGCCAGAAAAATCCCTAAAAAGACTCTGAATTGGAGGGGAGGGAGAAGGGAGAAGACACAAAGATGTACACCCAAGTCTGGAACCTGAGAGGAGGAAACTGCTGTCATATTAAAAGCAGGTTCCTTTATGATCTGCATCTTAAGCATGGCTGAGTCATAAAGCAACCATGATGAATTTGAAAAGAAAGGAGACACAAAGGGGAAGCCACAGGTATCAAGTGCTCCCTATAAATGAAGTTGAACTGTACTGAGTATTTTAATAACAATGCAAAAAATACAGAAAGTTATGTGTTG
Source organism: Burhinus bistriatus (assembly GCA_013397275.1). Taxonomy (NCBI): domain Eukaryota; kingdom Metazoa; phylum Chordata; class Aves; order Charadriiformes; family Burhinidae; genus Burhinus; species Burhinus bistriatus. The sequence continues at coordinate 277,581 of VYXH01000113.1, read as the reverse complement.
TATCGAGACATCTATTAAGAAGTGTTAACCTGTGCCAATAGCTGCACAAGTGACAGTATGACCATAGTCCACTGAATGATTCCTTTATGATACTGAAAGCTCACTGCCTTTTGGTCAGAAACCAAAATGTCAGTAGAGCATGTAATATCATACAGGACTTTGCTTTGTTTGACTGCTGATCATTGCCAGATCATTGACTTGAAATTGCAGGCTCTGACTACCCAGGCACTAAAATAGTCTTCTGCTCACATCCACTTCAGCTTGACTGTTAACTTACAGACCCTCAAAATAAATCATGGTGAATATGCATCCTTACAGTTACTGCAGAGCTGGAACACTATCTTGACCTCAGGAACTATTTAACAAAGGAAAGGCAATTCTAGAAAAGAAATGTTTCTTCCTAAAGCATATTTTTCTTCCTTGTACTAACAGCAATATTTTACAACATATTTGCATGGATTTAGAGGTCACTGATGGATGCCACTGCATATACAAACTAGTAACTTTTGCCCTTTTATGTTAATACAGCATTAAGGCTAAAAAATGTCCTATTTGCTAAAGTATGCAGTGGAATATCTCTCTCTCACATCATCATCTAGGTACAATTCTATCGAACTGAATGCAAAAAGCAAAAAAGAACATTTTTCTGGCTCTCTTTCCCTCAGTCATTATTACAGAGATAGGGGATTTATTCTGACCATGGTAGCAGGTGATTTATTATTTTGTTGCCGCAGAAACAGACAGCTGAAAAGGGGTTTTGAAATGGAAATTGTGACATTTACTGAGTAATAATCTTATACCGCCATTTACAGGAAGCAGGTGGTAGCTGTTTACCATTGCAGACAGATGGAAGTCCTGCAGTGGAGTTATTTTTTTTCTGTTAGATAAATTAGCTTAAATAATTCAAGTGTTTTTTTCCTCTGCTTGATTTGGGCTTTGTGCAAATTTAAGTATTTAAAGACTGTTTTACTACCGAGCACAGTTCATATTCTTTTTCTTTTTTGAGCCCCTGTGAACCAGCTTTAGTTTTTATAAAGAATATAATAACTATTTAATATCCCCAAAGGACATGCTGCATGTGGGCAAGTAGCACCATGAAAAATTCTGCTCATGTTAATGTGGGGAAAAAAACATCTTCCAACGGAGCATACTTCCACAGAGCTTTATCCAGAGTGCCACAGCCACACAGCAGTGAGGAGGATGTACCAGTGGTAACAAGCAGACGCATACTCTTTGCTGTCTCAACCCGATACTTAGCATTTTCCTTGATGAATAATTTTAATCTCTCTTGGTTAAACAAGCAGTTTGCAAAACACAAATATCTTATGTCCAAAGTTGCCACATAGTGTCTAGCACAATCAATTAATATGCCCACCTCTAATGCCTCCAAAGTTAATAAATATGTCTTATGGCAAAGAATGTTTTGTGATAAATCTCAAATCAGAGTTGAATTTTGCTTTTTTGTTTTTTTGGTTTTTTTGGCTTGGCTCCTGATGGGATTCTTTTCCTTGAGGAAGGATAGTAATGAAAGAGGGACAGACTGAGAAAGTAGAAATCACCCTCTCATGGAGTTATAATATAAAGGGAAAGGGAAAGGGAAAGGCAAAAAAGAAAAAGCTTTTGGTTTTGAATTCAGTCATTTTTAGCTCATCCATAATTCAAAACTGACCTGGCCTACAAACTTCATCATGTATTAGTAAGACAGATTTCAATAAAATCTTAGAACAGTACTATTCATTATATTTAAATTAAAAATACTGAACTTATTAAAATTCCACAATATTGAAGTTTTGTGTGGTTTTCCAGGAGCATTAAAATACTTTAAGATACTTGATGGTAATTATAAATATAGTGAAGCACTTAGTAGACTCTATAAATGTCTTCAGGCAATTGACAGATATAAACATCAAATTCTTGTCAGGCGTTCAGCAGACATTATTAATATGGGCAATTGCTTGACAATTATAATTGCCATAAGTATCGATCTTGTAAGCACTGTTGTTACGAATTAAATCACTACCAAGAAACACGCAGGTGAATTCTGTCAATAACTCTATCGCTTGGATAACAGCTGTGGATCCCAATGAAGTCAGCAGTAAAATTCCTCCTACTTTCTGTGGGAGCAGGCTTTCATCCCATGCTCTTAGAAAGATCAGGTTGCAAACTTTACTAATTTCATCTCTTTTTTATGAAGTTTGTAATAGTTACGAACCAAGAATTAACCTAACATAGTAAATTTGGTAGCTTTAAAAGGTGGAAAACATTCTTCCAGCATTAAACATATGAATAGGTACCTGTAACACCATAAAGACAAATTTAAATCACCTTTTGCAAAGGGGTTTGTGCTTTCAGTGGAAGCTAATACCTACTTCTCTTAAACCATTTAAAAATCCTGGTCTGAACAAGCAGGGAACTAAATTAGGACTATAATTCAAATCCTTGAGCAGGTCCTTCACAGGCACCGATAGATTAGATCTCCCTTTACTTGCCTATCTGGGGTTTAAATTGTTTGTAGAACTACCATTCCTGAAGGGCAAAAAAAGATCCTCTGTACTTTCATGTAAAGAAATACAGTAACTAAATGTTTATTCGCTCCTTTTATTATGTTGGCATTGAAGAACTAAGAAATATTACCACATTTTCCTAGAAACTAGTATTTGTCTGCAAAGTTGTACAGATCTGATGATTGGCTGTTTCACCTCTTCACGCGGGCTTGTTAAAACTCCTGGTCTAGATCTTCGAAAGTATTCAGACTCCTAATTCTTACGGAAATCTAACCAATTGATGCAGGTAGTACTTGCTGTTTAACAGAGAAGGTGCCGTATTTCAGCTCTCTTTTTCCTTCTCTCTTTTGCAGGATTTTTATCAAGCTTCTTTATTGTTGGATTTGGCAGATTTCTATGGGTAGTCAAGTATAGGTTGTTGAGTACATTTTTAAAGGAACCACACAGGTTTCTTGCTTTACTGTGGCAGATAAAAGATATGGGCTACATTACCAGATGCAGTTTGCCAAGACACATATTTATGCCCTTAGAATAACTCTTCCTATTTGGTACACTGTCTACAGCAATTTTATACCTATCCCAGACATTCAAGGTCCTTCAAATACCCAAGCTGAATTTATATATACCCCTAAACTTCCAAAAACTTATTCTTGCTCCCACACACTTAAAAAGTTCTCCTTCTACTTTTCTTCAGTCTAGCCTTTGGTTGAACATAAGGTAGCTTAAAATAGCACATTTTGAGGACAGAATGACAGAGAATATAATTAATAGGCATTGCTGAACAGCTAGATTCTTAGTGGGTTTGGGCCTACATGAATGAATACTGAGATTAGATAAGAAAAGGTTAAAGAATTAATGCTTACTTATTGCATACTGCCAGTATGATCTTTCCATTCAAGTCTCTGTATTTACTAGTTCTAAGGTCTTTTAGAGAAAAACAGTACTTACAGAAATATGCTACTTTTATGTCTGTCTGAGATATCTGGATGTCTGTATAAGTTACCTGTCAGTTCATTCTAAGACTCTTCATTCTAAATTTTCCTTGTTCTTCTAGCACACATTACACTGTATTCCTCAGGGTGATATATTTTCCTCCCTATTTATGTCAGCACTTTATAGCTAATTCTAATACTGACAAGTTGATCAAACCATACACTTTTGCATACATAATGAAAAGCCAAAATTTTATTTTAAGAGGTCTTTATTTGGCTGACTGCCCCATCTCTAGTCTCACCTATGTTCTAGCACTGACTTTGATGATGTAATTTGATTTGGCCCCTAGTTTGAGAGGGACTAAGGCTTTTAAGTATGAATACAGCAAACATTAGAACACAAAACCAAATATGCAAACTGTTCATGTTAAACACAGGATGAAAATTAGATTAAGGCTTCTAGCTCTTAGTAGTATAAGTCTCTGGAACAAAAATAAGATTAAACTTCATACAGTTTTGAATCATGATGTGATTGCCTGTCATAGCACAAGACTTGCCACACTGGTTCAAAAATTCAATTTTATAATCCCACCAGTTGTTGTAGTAGAAGAAAGGAATAGTGAATTTGTTGTCCTAAATCTCCATTGGTTTCTTTTGCATGCAAATCTTTAACAATTCTACATCTTCAGAAATGCTCTCTATAGCATGTGTTGTGTCTCATGTTGGAAAATTCTCTGTCTCTTCCTGATCTCATGCATTTTATATGTACATAGGAAAGCAGAAAAGCTCACTGTGCAGTGCGTGCTTTCAATTATGCAAGAGAGTAGCAGCCATCTAATAATTTCAGCACTTTTACTATACAACATATAACAGTTTTTTGTAGAAACATACACAAACTATATAAAATATATTTTATGTAAGGCTCAAAAAGTACTAAATACTACTTCCTGTGCTAATAAATGCGATTTCAATTAGATCACAGAGGTGATTTCAACAAGATCACAAAGGTGATCTCATGTAGATCTTGAATCTATGAAAATATTCACTAAATCTTTTCAATATATACTACTCATAGCATAGCATATTGTAGAATTGTAGTATGATTGCATCATAGTATTATCATACAATACTATGATAAATTTTAAATCATTTCATGAGAAAAACTATGCAGGGCAGTATAGTACAAATAGAAAACTACTCTTAGTAACTATTGTTAAGAAATTGCCTTTTGGTATTTATCAGTGCACGTACAGACTTACAATCAAACCTGCACCTATATTCACCTGTCTCTCTTGTAAATTTGATCCATACTGAATGGTGTCGAGTTATGGTCTCTCAGAGTTTCACTGATTGCTATTACAAGAAGCATTAATGTTCATTCTTGTTAACAATATCTGCTAAAAGTGGGAAGCAAATCAAGAATGAAGATTAATCTGCAGACAGTCAGTACATGTCAGTTTGCAGAGGTACAGATGTACAGTTCATAGTCATGAAGGTACTTAGGAACTAAGCTTTAAACAGTTAAGTACTTAGCATGCTTAAAACTAATGACGTGATTAAATACAATACTGAACTGTGAGTTTCAAATTTCTCTTAATCAAATAATTCAGTTTTTCATGTGCTTATTTTTTGAAGACGGGAAAAATTATTTTCACCTATGTCTTAGTATTCCATATTTGTTATCATTACAATAATAGGAGTGACATTTTAATCTGCTTCAAGATGAGATAAGATCAGTTATCATAAATTAAGATGTATGAGAACACAAGACAGAACACTTAGGATAATAGATAATAGGAGGAAGTATAGATAATAGTAAGGAACTGTGCATAAAAAAAATCAGATAGAGAAAAATGCATTCCTATTCAAAAAAAATTATTGTTCTTTTTAATGTATGTCTCAGCAAAAGGGATATTTCATGTTCATAGAACGTCATACATTTTTGTTTTATCTCTCACAGAGACTGACACAATAACAATTTTTAGTTGTCTTCAGCCTTATTTATGAACCCTCAACTCATCATTCCAGGTACTCTACAATTACAGGACAAAACCTCATTTCAAGAGGCTGGAAAGGTAATTAGTTAATACTATTGTTTTACATGGGTTGTTATGTTGGATTCTTGTCCAATTTCCACCAGCATGAATTTATAATGAGCCTACCTCTTTCACAGTGAGTGTGCACTAATACAAGTAGAAAAGGAATCTGTGTGATTATATTGCATATTTTTGTAGTTGCAGTATTAAATTTTGGTTTTCATTACAAGTTTGTCATAATGTTTCTTTTTATTTGGGGGGGAGTGTTACAAATTTTCATATCATTTGCAGCAATGATTCATTTTAGCCAATATCCACAAGACAGAAAAAGATCGTTCAAAAGCAGAAAGAGACTAAATATTTTATATCCTTAGAACTATGGTGACACTCCTTTCTATATGGCCAACTTAGAAACTTGAGGGGTCAGAAACTTAATTTAGTACATTCTACTTCCTATTCAGTATACAGAAGCTTGTTGAAAATTACTACATATCTATATAGTACTAATTATGCACACTATAGTTATTTTTAAAACCTTATTACTCCATTGGCTACCACAAACTGAATGCTCCCTGTTGCAACATCACACAGCCCTTGTCTGTTCGAAGCCATCTGCAGTGATTTTCAAATTTGCTCAAGGCATGTTAATGTCATGCAGAATCCTATAAATAAATGACCCTATCAGCCCATTTAAGTTTCTCCACCAAAACAACTTATCTTAGATTAAGTTTCCTTCCCACTTAACATTCCCAGCCTCAACTGAAAATAAATAACTACAGCTTTGGTATTTTTAAATCCTCATTGTATTAAAAATAGCCTAATAATAACATTTTACTGAAGTCTATATAGCCAGCAGCCTGAATTTCATGCAGGTAAACGGCAAAAAGCTTTGCAATAGTGTTCCCAGCCCAAGGAAACCTACTCTAAAACCAGCAGTCCTATGACACTATCTCTGCAAGTTTAGGGATTTGTTTTCTATCATATCCATCAGAAATTAAGATGAACTCCATTACTTAATCTCACCATAAAATACGAGTTTTCAATATGTAGGTTGCAAAGGGTTACATATTAAGCTTAAACTCTATCCTACCAGACTATAGGGAGAAGTTCATTCAAGGAGGTAAATAATTTGTTTATAGTCATGTCAAGTATCAAAGCCGTTGTTAAGTGTTGCATTTACCTTTGGTGAGCGAGATGGAGTTTTTATGTTACCTGGCCAACTGATAGCTCTAAGAGACGCAAGATGGCCCAAGAGTCATGAGCAAATCAGCTGTTCTCTGGGAGAAGTTTTTAAAATGACCTGTTAAGATTAAGTATGAAGTTTATAACTTACAGCAAACCCTTCAAAGGAAATCCTTGTCTGAATAGGAGGAATCTGAGAATCTAACAACAAGTTTGCCCTTGATCAGTATCTATTTCAGGGAAGGGAAGCCTGAGGGCAATGTTTGTGAAAGGACTAGACCTTGGCTGACACAGTTACATAAGCATACTGTCAGCTTTTTAACTGAGTGAAACAGAGAAAAATTATCTGATGCTAAATGAAATTAAAAGTAGTTATTATGCACAGATTTCATTTATGGTCACACACCTCTTTCTGAATACAGTAATTTTCTTAAACCTTGCATTTTAGTATAATAAATTCATGTTGACTTTATTCAGAGGTTTGGCAGATATTAAAAATTATTTCAAGGAAAGCTGCTAAATCCACAAGCACTCCACTCTCAAGAAAGTGCCAAGTCTTGAGGGTGCTTAGCTACACAATAAGAGATACGAGGGCATTTAGAGTGTGAGAAGCCAGTGATCCACAGGGCTGGGAGCTGGTATTGCAGGAAATTATTTGGAAAACATGCCCTAGGTAGGGGCATGATGCGTAGTAAGATAGTAAGGACAGTGCCTTATCACCAGGAATTCAAATTATAATTACTTTATACTTTTTTATTATCACAGATTTTCATTTACTCAACAGTGCAAAATATTTGGCTGCTTGATGCTTATTGCCATATCCCTGTTAGCCGTAAAACAAGAGACCAGACTAAAACAGGACAGCTGCAATCATTTATGTGTATTTCTACTCATGCTTGATCCAGCAGTAAATGCAAACTCTCATTTGTTAATGGTCACCCTAATTACTGCATTTCTCTCTGTGGTGTAGTGGCAAGCATTTCTGATACCAGCAGGACTCCTCAGAACATGCTCCATTACCTTACTTGCTGTGCTGCTTCACCAACAAGGCTAAACAAGTAAAGATCAAACACAATAACATTTTGTGTTTATTTTTACAGTACAACATTCCATCTTTGTTTTTACATATCAGCAGTAAAAATAACGGGGGGGGACGGGGGGACGGACACGGAGAGGAGACACAGAGGGGAAAAATACTTTTATATATCAGCATGAACAAGCTCCACTCCTGAAGGCTCTTAACTACATCCAGATCCGTTCAATGTGACAGGCCATGCATATTAAGAGATTGTAGGAAATACAGTAAAGTAATACCAAAATGGAGGTCCCAGTTCCAACCATTACCTTTTCATCCAAATGCATAAAGAGCGACACAGACTTCTAAGGGCTAAATAAACTATTAATCAGCTGTGAAGAATCAAAATTCAGTATTTGCCCCAATTTTCTATCTTGACCTTAGAAAAGATCACCTGGAAAATAAGGTATCTTCAGACTGCTTCAACCTGGTTTATTACAACTCACTTTTGGTAAAGCCAGGCCAATTTTCCTTGTGAATTTTCTAGGCTATTCTGTTTGCCTATATAGCTGGTTAGGTCTCTTTAGAATATAGTCTAGAAAGAACTGTTGTGCTCTGTAGTGATCTGTTTCTTCTTGTTTATTTTTAAAAAGTACATATACCTTACTCTTGCAACTATCACCATCACAGAGCTCTAACAATTTCAGTTCATTTATAAGATGGAATTATCTAACACAGACTAGTAATGTCAATTTTCTTTAAATAATGGTTTCAAAGATAGAAATATATACACGCATATTTGCAAATGTTAAGAGCCAGTAAAGTAATGATAGTTTTAGACTATAGTAAGCTGTTCAGGCAAGGAATGAAAGATACAGACAATCCTGACCAGTTAAATTTAGTATCAATTTGTCTTCACTAGCATTATAAACATTTAGTTAATATGCATAAATAACAACATGCTAAAACATAAATGTTTTTTTAAAAAATAAAGCCATGGTTTCCAGCACATTTTCCCCATAGCTGCTGTCTTTCTGCCCTTACAAACAAACCATCATTACTCTGCGATAGAAGGCAAGTTACCATTTCTAACATGAAGTGCAAATAAGCACTGAAGAATGGCAGACAGACATTCAACTATGCAGATCCATTAAATTTATCCTTTGCCTATTACTTCACAGGTACCATTCCTGCATTGTACAAGTGTGATGTGTACTAATACATCTGGGGTCTAAATAATACCCTCTTACTTCTCTAGCAGCAGCTAATGCATCCAGCAGTTTTTTGTCAAATTACCAATTTTAGTTTAAATAGGATATCATATTGCTCTTCCCTTTGGGAATTGTTGAAGGAAACCAAAAAAGAATGGAGACCAGTTCATTCTTTAAGGCCACGTAGTTTGACAGGAATACAGAAGTAAAAAAAAAAAAAAAAAGCACTTAGTATTCTAGAGGGTTAATTTCTTTCTGGTAAATGTACATAAATTAGAATATGAACAAGAAAAATTCTCACACTTAAACCTGGGAATTTAAGAGTTAGAAGTCAATGGTACCAACATAGTAAAGACAGAGTCAAGCACAGAGTTCAGTCATTCTGACCATACTCTCTATGTCCAATTGATTTTACTTATACTACATATGGAAAGCCTGGTTTCCTAATGCAAACATCTTAATTAGATACCTGAAGTTAGTCATTGTGAGTACTCTCCATGGCAATCAGATTTAAGTTTGCCATTTTTCCAAATAAAGCAAGGGTGCATCACAGAATGCTATGATGGACCCTAAAACAATTGAGGTATACAATTACCTTTTGAGCTAACACCTAATTCTCTTGGCAAGCTCTGCTTACAATTTTCTCCATGATAACTCATCTAGTCTAATGATAAGTAGTTTTGGTTTGGTTCTCTTTGGTTTTGGTTTTGGTTTTTTTCTGACTTGTCATGGTTCTTTTTGAGAAGATTCCGATCATTTCACAGATATTTGGGTCTCAGCTTCTCATAATAGCTTTGATATGCATCTGGTTCCCAAACGCACTTTTGATTTGCATAAAACATCAAGATACAGTTATGAAAATGTATCAATCATATTATAAAGAAGTGGCAATGTTTTTTCCAAGATCCAGGTGCGTTTTAGTGCCATGAATGTTGTTTTTCATGGTATAGTCTTAAAGTCAAGAGTGCCCTAATTTCAGTAAGGAATTTGCAGTTGAAAGTGAGTTACTCAGGGGCTGTTCATATGGGAATACGCATAAGGGGAATTCAAGACCAGTTGTATCCAGTCCAGACATTTTGCGACTCAAGGTGATTACTGAATTAAAGTTCAAACTTTTAACAACTCGAAATAGAGCAACACCATTTCTATTTTCTAAGTCATAATAGGAGGGCATAAATGTAAGTATCATATTAAAAACTCACATGGGAAAACTCTTGCAAAGCAAGAGCTTATCATCCTGAGTATGAGAGAACAGTGCAAGACCCATCATCTTTCCCTGGACTCTAGGGAAACAGAGATCCTTATAAAGGTCAATGGCATAATTTTAGCCTAAATAAAAGAAGTAATCTTTGATACAATACAGTGTACGTATATATAATGGGAACACCATGATTCTTCCACAGCTGAAACTAATAGGAACGGCTGAGTTGCTACAGCTATTTCCTGGTATTAACTATATGTTGCATTTCAAAATTATAGAATCTATTAGCAAATTCTATGGAGGTATTCTGTTATCATCAGTCAAATTATATCTGACTGTTACTATGGGATCTCTATTTGATTGGTTAGATGGTTTACTCTGTTCTAAAGACCCTGTTCAGCTTTTAAAAGCCACTTTGGTTACTTTGAAGCACAAATCTAAATGGCTTTTAATCTAATTAACACTCATCCAGAATTATTTTGATGAGAGTAAGGTAATAGTCCCAGGCCATTTCATCAGTCTTTCTTCTACATCTTAGTCCATAACATATATTAATTAGTGTGTATGGAAACCTACAAAAAATGTCTTGTGCAATAAATGGAGAACAAGTTAGACTGAAAATTAATAAGGCTTGCACTGAATTGCATAAAACCTTTTAAAGGTACCACACACACACCACTGGCCCACACTTAAAATTTTTGTCTTGTGAAAGATTAAAATAAAAAAACAAACAAAACACAGAAACACTCTTATTTTCACCAAAATTCTAGAGCTATAGTTTTGCTTCAATTCACTTCTCAAAAAAAGTGGGACATAAAATAGGCTCTTTTATCAATAGGCAGATTAAAAACACCCTATCCACCACCCAAAAAAAGATACAAGAGATCTGGGGATACTATACAACAGAGGGGTAAATCATTTTCTTATCTAGTTTCTTGCACTGCAGAAATGGTCTGAAGATTGTTTCCTTTTCTACATGTGGACAGCCACAAGCAGACCCTTTTTACACTACAAATGTACTTCATCATTGGACTTTAAGATTCTAGTCTGCGTTGCAGGATTTGGTCCCAGACAGCTTCACATCAGTTTTCAAAATTATTAAGGTGCATAAGCACTCTTCACCCATGTAGAAAAAGGTAATAGACCATGTACTATGACTCAGCTCCCAGGTTTTAGAAAGAAGGATATTTCCTGAGCAAGTTATGAAATCTTGAGACAAAGGGTTTACAATATGAACACTGCCAGAATGTGGGCAATAGTAGCAGAGATGGTCCTAACAGAACCAGAAATGCACTTTATGATCCTCTGCCTTACTCCTTTCCATTTCTTAAAACACAGGATTGAGTAATTACAGAAATTTTGTATTAAAATCTGGCCCCTAGAAAGTTTCATGTATTAACGGTGTATGACACGGTCAGGCAATAATTGTCAGAAATATACAGCTTCCATCCTTGTAAATTAATTCAATATTTTCTACATATTATATGCTTAAACAATTACACAGAAAACAGGATTCCACATTATATCTAGCCTTCTGAAGTGATATTAAATAGCTTATGTCACACCTCCAAAATAGCATATTATACTTCAAAGGCACCACAGTGTGTCATCTGTGAGATAGTTCTAGATTCTTGTTTAAGTAAAAATTACGTAAGTATGATCCATGACACAACATATCCACTTGTATACGCCTATAATTTTTAGCGAACAATATAATCATATTGCTATCATAATTCTATCACCATAAGCAGAACTAATTTACAATCAGATTTATTTCTTTTTAAAATTCACAGTGATTGAGTGTCTTCTACAGAATCAAGAGCACCATTTCTTCCCGCACCCTAGAAAACCTCCATACTCAGGTAAAGCACCTGGCAGACTAGAATCTCTTTCATTTGCTTTATCTGGCATGTCCGTTACAGTATTATACAGATCCTGATCCTTTCCTTTTTCTATTTCATTACTGAATGCTCCCCTGTGTTTTATATGCAGCAGACACTATAAATCAATGAGGGTAAATGTACATAAAGACTGGGTGCATCCAAGCTTTCTTCTCTACCCTTAAGCACTCAGCAGCTTACTCCTTGATGAAGCATAGCAGAACATCTGCAGTGGCCTTCGCTGATTTACTTTGCCAGATTTTCATTAAAACAGTGACTCAATAAAAATGTTGCTTATCCTAATAAAGCTCTTTGGAGCTTTACAAATTTGCATTTAATGCTCTTTAATGTCATTACAGCATTAATAATCTGTGCCTAAAGAGCAATAAAACTTTACATTTTCTGGTTTATGAAAGAAGCTTCATAAACCCATGATTTTCTTGTGACTCAGCTTTAATGCACCATAAATAGAGACACAAGCAGGAAAGCTGTATGACACCACGGATTTGTATAAATTTATGGCTGAGTTCTGTTAGGTATCTCTTGTTTCAGAGATTATATATAAAAATTAACAAAAATTGAGCTGTGAATAATCATACCAGGAAATAAATGGGACTAAGCTTCAAAAAATGAGTAAGACTTTACTACATGAAGGATTTCTGCTCCCTTTGGCAGCCTGAAAGTTTTTGCCTTGGGGGACAAAAAAAGGCATTATGATGCCTGGAAACAAACCAAGAGAAATCCTCAGCTGAATCCTCCATTGATACATGTACTGCATTTTCTCCAAATACTGTCTTAGGAAATGTTTGTTATTTTAGGCTACCTATGGGTTTTGAAAATATTACCTGTAAAAGACATTCCCAGTAACATTCTGAAACAAGCCGATCATTATTAGAATTGCAGTAATGCCAATTTGAACTCAGTGTATGTGGAAACAACCATAAAACTGAGATTTCATTTAGGCTCTCAGAGCAATCAAGCTCCTGACGGATTAAAAAAGCTGGTTCTAAGCAGCAGAAAATTTTGGTCTAGCCATAAAGATCCAGGTTCAAACTCTGCTTGTGATCCAGTAGTCTAAGCAGCAGTCAGGCTGGCTGGAATATCTAGGCAATGAACCTGAAAAAGTCATACCAATACTTTGAAATGATGAAAATGCAGAAAATGCATTTTCCAGTTAGTGCTTACTGATGATATAGAATCTCACCTGTTCTGCTAAAGAACATGCCAAAACTTCACAGCTGCTTCAGTGTAGCTAATGTTACTCAAAAACAGTGCTTCTGAAAATGCTATTGCTTGACCTCTCAGCTTGAGACTCCTTAAAAAAGGACGTGGTTTTGAGAAAGTGCTGAGCACCTTCCTTATATAAAGCACATACCCTCAAAATATCTAAAAACATTTCAAATTCTACTTCTAAGAGAAATGTCATTTTTAATAGTGTTGACATAACACTTCATTATACATTCTTTTTCAGGCATTCAGATGAAAGTAATGGGCTTATTTATGATTACTTTCTAATAGAAATTTATGATCAGCATCAGTAAATTTATTGGAAATCAACGTGGTCTGTCTGTGATCATTTAATTGCATGGTACCATCAGGTCCATTTTCTTTCTGCCTTTCACCCATAAGATGTCCTTAGATTTTTAGTGGGTCCATTTTTCTTCTCTATACTCAGTTCTACTCAGTTTGTATCTGATTTTCCTGTAGTTTGTACACTGTTTCATTTAATAAACTCATTTATATGGGAAGATTACAAAGGATCTCAAAATGGGTGGAGAAAGTTTATGCAATTAAGTTTCATGAAAAAAGAGAGAGGATGATGCTGGTGGTCCAAAAAGAATCTTTCCCCGCTGCCTTCCCTGCTTCCAGTCTAAGTCTAATTGAACTTTTATGGAGGGAAATGAACGTGACCACTACTTTAGAACTGCAATACTAGCTTTTCAGAATCAGGAAACCAAGAAAGGCCACATGGAAAGAAGCTCTGTGATGTTGGTTGCACAACCATTTGTAATACTCATATTAAATTGTTAATGGACAATATGTTAAGAAAAATCTGTTACAGTCTTGGCAACAGAGCAGGCTTCTTTTTGTTCTGTTAGACTAAAATAAGAAGCTTAATTAATTTACAGCCTGAATTTACATTTGGTGTGTGGCAACACATGTCCTCCCAGCTGGCATAATTTGGCACACATATTTGAACATGGAAGCACATGGTATTTGAAAATCATCAACTCCCACAGTACTGAATGCACTTCATTTTCTGATCTGAACACTCCTGTGTTGCAGTTAATACTTATCAGCTTGGCACTTTATCTTTCAACTTAATCACACCTGAAATAACAAGGTCAACATGGATTGAGAAAAAGTGTCAGCAAGGAAACCTTCACAGTACTGTCAATATATTCACAATCTCTGCTCATTTAGGACCAGAATATGAAAAATTTAATTTAAAACAGAAGCATCTTGTAGATGTATGCATTACTTAAGTAAATGTCCATTTCTTCTTCCCTCATGAATTTCTCTTGAGATAATACACAACTATGTCACAATTCTCTATGATGTTGTCGCAGCCGCTCGCTCAACCCCCACGGCAGTGGGGGAGATTGGCAGAAAAAGGCAAAACTCCTGGGTTGAGATAAAGGCAGTTTAACACAACAGCAAAGGAAAGAGGAAGACAACCACAATAATACTGATGGAGGAATGTACACACCCGGTTACTGTACCAGCGCTCACCAACCGGACCCCGCGCAGCCCCAGCCGCTCCCAAGCCGCGACTTTCTCCCCCTCCCCCGGCCAGCTCCCCCCTATGGACTGGGCATGGCCTCACATGGGATAGAATACCTGTGTCCCGGGCCAGAAAATTAACCCTATCCCCGCCGGAACCAGGACAGATGTAGAGTTTGGGTCAAAGACAAAAATGGCACAAGGCTTGACTTTATCATTCCATTCTTTTTTTCTTTTTTTCAGTTAGTATTGAAATTGTTGGGGATAAATGTTTTAATCTCTTAAAAGTTAACATTTTACAGGATACTAAAATGTTAGAGTTAGTTTTCACAGGAAAGGCAATCGGATTAGAGATTCCCATCACACTATGCTTGCTCCTTCTGAAAATATTGTTCTGTGCTGAACTGAGTAAGATCTTACTTCAGCGTTGTAGTGTGGATGACGACAATTTGGTATTGAGGAAGCATTCAAGATTTTGACATTCACGTTTATCCTACATTATGGTGAAAAGAGCTGCGTTGGAAGTCTTCACAAAAATGAATTTTTGATGAGTTTTCCATGTTTTGACTGAAAAATTAGTCCATAATGCTCAGAACACTGGACTTGCACATGAGACACCACCAACACTGAGCTGGCAAACGCTGCTTTGGATAAGGCAAAGCATTGGCAAAGACAGAGCTAATTCAAGCCAGGAACATAAATAACTGACAAAACAGATACCTTAATGTTTTACAAATTATGAACTAGTCTTGCTGAAAGAGAAACTTCAAATGCTTAGGAGTTCTCAGCAAATTCATTACCACAGTGAAAGTTCATTTATTTATTAGACATTAGGTCAGCCACATCAAGAACCAAATTGGTGGAAAAATGACTAACTTTCTTGTAAAGTTTTACAGTTCATCATAAGGAGCCAATTCATAAGAAATACGTACAAGTAGCCTACATTTTACAAAACAGGGGCAAGAAATGTAGTGAACTCTATCAGCAGAATTCACATATCTGTGACAGCAGCTAATGAAGCCTCAGCTTCTGTGGCTTTGTCTCACGTCTGGGTCACTCCATGCAAAACACACAGTTCTTACTGGAGCTTCTCTTGTGATTGAGGGACACTTACTGTCATGTTCTGGTACTTAATACGGCAGTCATCTCATACTTTGTAGGGCCCTGATTTACATCTCTCTCCTTTACTCCATACATTATTTTCATAATAATCTGATCACTTTTAAACTTTCACCTGTCTGGCAAATTTCCTTGCAATTAAGAAATCTGTTTAAAAATTATTTGTAGTAAAAGGAAAAGACAGTGTCATCATACACATCTTAGGAAACCTGGATGAAAATGGCACAGGGGTGTTACAGCCTCTAATCAGCTTTCTGTAAAGAAACACCAAAAAAAAGTACCGATGTGATGAATTTCTGATTATTGTTAATTTGTACTGTAAGAAAGGCAGCACTGGTACCTCAGCCACCATCTGCGTTTCCATTATTAAAAAAAATCTTTCCAATTGACAATGAAAACAAATAAAACTCGAATTTACTCTTTATATTATTCTTCTCAAAATCCAGTACAACACTCTGGGAAAGTGAGAGAAGGACATCAGAGGTGTAGTAGACACCTTAAACCATTCATCAGGATGAGGAAAGTTAGACAAACAGGCGTTGCAGTTGAAGACCGAGCTGACAGTGCAGAGATACCAAAACACTTTAATCACAGGTACGTGCTGGTTTTCAAATTATGACAAGACCTCCTTGCCCTACAGTGGGAAAGAGGGTGCAGGGTGGGTGAGGGCCCTGGGGTCTCAGCCTACGGCTCATCTCCCTCCTCCAGTCCCTTGTGCCATCCCTCACATGCCTCTGGGGCCTCCCTCCCAGCCACCCCCAAGCAGGGGACAGTTACAGGACCGGTAGAGGATACCCCATGCCGATATGTCCGTTCAAATCCTCTCAGGGCCTGGCAATTGGCAGTGGTCATGTGGGCCTCCAGATGATGTGCGCAACCTCCACAGTGGTGACGGCGGAGCTGCCAGTGCCCGCGGTGCCCGCTGCTCTTATGGCCATGGCTCTCCCCACGCCACAGGGCTAAGTGCAGTCCATCCTCTAGCACTGCTGCCAGCCAGCCCCAGTTAAATCCCTGAACTAATAAATTTAAATGAGTACATTTCCTTTCAACATTGTAGCAAACCTTAGCCTAAGGTTTGGCCAGGAGGGTGCTGAACTGATTGAATCGCTGCCACTTTTTTTTCTTTTTTTTTTACGTTCTTTCCCTCCAGCCTATTTTAAGCATAGGATTTTGCAAGTTCACAGTGCATCGGGTTCACAATCATTAAAAAAAAAAATTCAGGCAAATCTTACAGCAGACCTTTTTAGTTCTGCCATTTTGGATGAAAGAAAGAAAGGTTATTATGGAAAGAAAAAGCTGCTGGTAAGCAACTTTCCTAATATAAAATTAACACCCCTCCCCCCAAAAAAAACTTTATGTATTCTAAATAGGGTCCTACAGTCATCACACGAAGCATATGATTATATTTATGAGGTTACAAGATAGATACGAGCTCTTCATCAGAACTTGCTGTAAGAGTGGCCATCTCTGTTCTTTTTGAAACAGAAGAAAATCCTCCATAAAACACTCTGTAATCTGTTGAAAGTAAAATCTCAGCATTATGCATTGGAAAATGAACTCATTTTAGTTGATTAAATGTAGCTGAACAGATCATTTGCTTTTACTAGGAACAATAAACAAATATTATAATTCTCATAATATATATAATACAAGAAGACATAATTTTTCTAGACATGAGGCCCTTTATCATAAAGCCTCCTTCTTATATACCATGATAGTTAAAGTAAAAATAATAAAAGCATTGTTAACAGAAAGGAGATAGTTCCCTTGTGGTGTTCGCAGCTTTGTGTTGGAAAGGATTTTATAGCGATACTAAAAGATAAATACATTTGCCATTCAAGTGAAGCAATGAAAGAAACTAGTGATAGAGTGGCAGTCTTCATTTAAATAATGCATAGGCTTTGTTGGTGAAATTGTTAGCTCATCTCAATTTAATACCAAGATACCTGTTCATAAAAAGCCAGTCAGATATATATTTGGATTCTAAGAACAAGCAGCAATAGCACCTTTGGTTTCACCATTATGTTCTCACTAGAGAAGAACACAGTATTCTAAGATACTTTTCAACAAGATCCTTTAGAGCTCTGATTTTCTGCTGTTGGACTCTGTAGCCCTTTTTTTACTGCAAACAGCAGCTAGGCTGGGTGCCAGACCTTGTTGATCAACAACACTGAATAGTGTTCCATCTTCAGCAGAAATGCCTTGAATACTCGTTTTGGCCAATATAATTAATGTCACTTTCTTACTGTAAATGCAAAAGAATCCAGAGTAAAGCTTCCTGCAAATAGGCGAAACTTCTCTCCCTCACTTTCATACGTCCACTCACACTCCATAAGTTTTTACTCTTGCATGTTATTCTCTTAATATTACATACATCCAGTTCTAAACAAAAATCTATTTTCTCAAGCAGTTTTTAGTGTTATTCACCAAAAGATGCTCATCAAGTCTGACAGCAAGACAGAAAAGCGAGCCAAAGCCAGATAACATGCTATGTTCTTACTCCCGTCTTAAGCGGAAGAAACACTATTGAATTTAATACCACGATACAGATGTAAAAACTGTGGAACATATAAGAGAATTAGATCCAGTAGTTTTCGTTTAAAAGCACAAACAAGCAGAACTAAGACTCCATATTTCCTTTTAATATTCATCCAAGGATGAAAAGCTCGGTCTTGCAAAACATCACAGAAATTGGTTTTGAGGTCTACCTTTATCGCATTATACAAGAACTTTTTTCTAAGCTTTGCAGCCATGGCAATAATTTAATTCTGCACAATTTCTGGAGGGGGTATTTTCTGAAGGAAAGACTTACGACTAACTAAGCCTAGCATGCAGAGAATGAGCTCCATGCCTCAAGAAACTACTACCACCAGTAAGGGAAGAATATAGGTTTGAAATATTTATACAAAAACTTAAGCCAGAGGTGTTTCTCTTACATATTATTAGTTTAAGCTGGAAACCTTTTCAATATTTATTGCAGAAACAGCCAGCAGTTCCCCATTTTTTATTCTCCAAATATACTCTCTTTAAATGCAGAAGTGGAAGTTGGCAAGCTCAGGAGGTCATTTCATCCACTGTGCAATTGGGGTGTTCAGAATACCAGTCTGAACAACTGACCTTCTCCTAAAAGCAGGCAATCCTGAAACAGCATACTACCAAAATGCTTTTAGGTCCACTTATGTTTTTCCACGTCACAGAAATTACAAACTTAGACAGAATTAACATTGTTCCACCATAGTTCAAAGAGCATTTTCCATTATAGATATACTGCAATCTAACACCATATATTAACTAGTTCTCACCATTATAGACTGTCTTCATTTAATCACCTCTTTATTTATTTTAAATACACTGCATTAGCAGCACCCCAACCTTTAACTTATACCTGCTAACCAAAAAGGGATAATGCAGATTTCTGTCACCTGTTTCTGTTCATACATCATCTATGAAGCAAAGTCTAGCTTATTTGAACTGTCATAATCTTTTTTTTTTCTGAAATAAGTTTTATAGAAATTACTATTTCATCCCATAGACCTCGATCCTGCAATTTAATATTAGTGACAGTCCCATGAACCAATGTACTCTGTTAAAGTCAGTCGGGCTCTGTGGTTTCATTAGCCCATGCAAGAGCTCTGATTGCAGAATTGGGTCTGGTGGATGCAAGCTATTGATCACAGATATCAGCCTGAGTCTCATTTCTGTATTTCACTGCATTTGAACATTTTGACTCATGGGCCAATTGTTTCTGCTTCTTAAATATCTATCAAGAATGACCAAAATATCCATGTGAATGGTTTCTGCATCAGCACTCACAAGAACCTGCAAGGAGGCTTGAGAGATTTTTGTATTCCACTGCTACTTCAGGGACTGAATTCATCTGAATGAATTTATATTCAGTGTGGAAGTGAATATCAAATAATGGTGAATATCACTGAACACAATTCAGCACTTAACTGATTGAGTATTTGTGAATACTTTTTAAAAGTACTTTTTACTACCCCTTCTGCATGAAAATGCAGTATTCTCAGAGAGACTTTCTTTCATAATAGTAAATTAAATTCTCTCTAGAGTTCACATTAGAAAGAAATACAGGTGGTACATTCCTCACCTTTTCTCTGGTTCATCTCCCATATGCTCATTTTTTTCTAATAAAATAGCATGTAATAAAGAAAAGTATGTTTTACACATAAATTCTCAGAAATTACATTTCAGAATTAATATTCTCTTAATTAAAGGTAGCATTTCATACCTCTTGGAGCTACAGTTTCAGCCTGTCTGCAAATGTGCTGACAGCAGCTCATATTTTGAAGCAAGCTTTTGTCTACAGACAGGCTATTGCTCTCTTCTTTCCCTGTCTCCGTTTTTAATACAAGCCTGTGCTCTACAAAACTTGAAAGGTTAGTAGATAATGTCCATACTCTCCTCAAAGTGTGGGCAACGCTATAGAAATCTGAAGTCATGGCAGTCATCTAGTTTCAGGAAAAAAGTAAAAGTATTAGAATAAAACAGTTACTGGCAGTGACTAGTGAAATCTCTTCTACAGTTTTCATCAACCCTGTGTTAAAAAGCTTTGAAAATGTTTTGGAAAACTTATTGACTTAGCTTATCATATATCAATAATCTCTGGAGAAAATCTTCAATTAATATGAATATGAATAGTAGAGTAGGTATGGTGTTTTCAAAGTAAAGTATTGCTTAGTAATAAAAGTAGACAAGTAAAAGTCAAAACACTTACACTGACGTTGCTGCAGTTAGCACAACAGCAATAAAATAGGCATTTGCTTCAACATAATACAAATTCAACAGGAGGACTGTATTTGTGGCATATTGAAATACTGCAGTTTGGTTGACAAAGTTGGGACATTTCTATTAAAATACAGCATTATGGAAGTCATAATGTTATTCTGAAGCCTACAGTGCTTGAAATACAGCATATTTTCTTTTGATGTCAACACTGATACAGTTTCTACTAATGCGATTGATAGAAGTTCATTTCCAGCTTCATATACTCAACTAGAAGATTTTAAAACTGGAAACTTCAGTCAAACAAGTTTTTCAGCTTCCTTTCCCTACAGAGGAATTTCCTGAAGTACCATTGTTCTCTTGTAATGGCATATTTTACAGTATTGTTAGGTGTTCAAAGTGTCTGCCTACTGCACTTGAGGATATAGAGACTATCATCTCAAAAATCTCAAAGCATCACAGCTTCTGAGTTCAGATTTAATCAAGGATAACTGCCATTCTACTGCTTCCTCTGGTGATGGATGTAATGCAGCTAAGAATACATGATGCAATCATGTATCAATGATGTATCAATAGGTTTAGTCACGAGAATCAAAAATACATGTTTTTTTTCTACTTCCAATCAGAGTTCTTGGCCGAAAGAGCCACAACTGCAACAGGAAGTTCAGTAAATCTGTTGGAGATTTCCTGAACCAGAGGGCTGTACATCATACATAAATCCATATTATCTCATTTCCAAGAGAAAAATCACAATTCTTCATTAATTACTTGTCATCTGTGAAATAAACAGGTACAATCATTTCTTATATCTGAACACTAATTTCATTTCTTCTTTCCTAAACACATACTTTCATTGATTTTCCTAAGTTCAGATTTCTGGTTGTCATTTGAACATTTCTACCAGAAACATAATCAAAATTAATATTAACAAAAATTGTATTAGATAACGTACACATATTTTACCATAATTATAGGTGATACAATTTCTATCATTCTCTATTCTGAGAAGATATTCTCTTAATTAAAACATGTTTGCATATTTTTATCTCATGCTATCCTACTGCTTATATAGAGAATCATATATATGTCATATATATGATGATGATTCTATACATATTCTAGATAGTTCTGAGCCAAGCAAAGTTGCAAAAGATGTTTATTTCAATCACCATAATGTTGCACAGCATGGAATAACGATTTGTATGTTACCTTTAGAAGCAGCTATTACTGCCCAGAAAACACAAAAAACACCAGATAAAAATGAAAACTCATACACATAGACTGCTGAACCCTCTAGTCTCATTCACTTCCTCTGTAAAGACACTAATTACACCTCTCTGGATCAAAGAGAAGAGATGGACTGTGGAGCTTGAATGGAAAGCCACACCTGGTAAAGTATCTTCCAATTAACCTTCAAGGAGCTACCCAGTCTGAACAGAACACTCCATATTTAAGTATCTGTCTACAAGGCATTTTCCTGGAACACAACAAAATCCAGATATGAAATTCCTCAAGAAATACTTGTACTTATTTCACTTGTTTAAGTGCTGACAACATTATTGATTTTGATGGAAGCCAACTATATTGAACGTACATCATTTTCATTCTGTGTGGTGCCCGGCACTGAAGAAAAGGCTGTGAATACAGCAGTTTGTACCAGTGGGAAATACTACAGAAACTCATTCAGCTGAAACTCAATGATGAATTTTCACAGTAACAATTCTGTATGTGTAATATTCTAGCCATAAACATTAAATATTTGTAACTGGCTAGTGCAACAGAAATGTGGTTAGGTCACAGCAACATGCACCATCTTGTCCTCTGAAAGCTAGACATTCTCAAAGATAAGCATCCAAACAATGCAGAGTGCCAAAATTACTAATAATTTCAGAAGCGTGATTAAAAATGTGATTTACTAACAGGTCTTCGATTCCCAAATCCTATTGATTTTCAAGCCTTATTACTTCAATGTTTTTAATATAATAAATTACTATTGTCAACACATTAGCAATGAAATATCCCCATACAAGAATCAAGCAAGTGATTCCATTAATTGCTAGCTTTATGCCCTTTGCATTTCCCTAGCTTTATGCCCTTTGCCCACTAAGCTTTCTGTCTCCCTGCTTATAAACTCAGCATGTGGTCATTTGCCCTATGAAACCTAGCAAAAGAAGACAGATGTTGCAATTGCGTGTAACTTTGGGCATGACTGGCCAGACTGCTACAGCCAAAGAATACACCGCAGCTCAGTTCTTCCCCTGTCTTCTCCACAACAAGGACATTAATTTGGATCTCTCATCTATTCAGCTGCTGATTTTCATAAAGCAAGTAGAAAAGTAATTATCTCTGATACCTTCCCCCACCCACTTTCAAATTGGCCAATAGATTCAGAAGTTACTGAAGGAAAGAGAAAGCAGGCATGAAGACAGTAATTTAGTATGCCTCATTTCCTTCACTGTTAAGAAAAACAGAAGACAAATAAGATAATGGAATGTGCATCAAGATACCTCAGCCTGATCTTGCAAGCACACAATTGGCATCCTTTCACTTAATTGGAACTATGTACATGAAGAAAGTGACATTCCTAAATTACCATTAGAAGGAGTGGAGGTTTATTGTCCAGCATTTTAGAATACAGTGCCATTAGAGAAGTGGCATTGGTTTAAAGTCTTCAACCCTATATCCCATGAACTATATCACATGAGTGGCAGAAATACTAACATTCAGAAAGGATGTTCCTGCAATCCCAAATATAACATTGTTATAAATTACTGCTAATTCAACATTTTTGTATCCCAATGAAAACACAACTGTAGAAACAGTCACCATTCCCCTGTAAATTTCCATTCTCAAATGGTTGTTACGTATACACTTTATTTTTATACAAAATGACTGACTGCCAATAATAATGAAATGAGTATATGATAGAGCAACATTTTGATGGCCAGAAATTTATTTCAGTTGGAAGCTTTTCAAACTAAGCATAACCAAGGAAATGCAATAAACTGAGTGTCTAAGTTGTTATGGTCTGAAGTTGTCCTTAAAGAAATGAGTTAGATAACTGCAAATAACATGTGTGTAACATATACTGCTGATGAAGATATTAGATATCTGTGATAATACCATGCAATCTGTCTCTGCAATTACAGAAATTTATATCAACGTGAAACTTCAGATGGACTCTTTGTTTGCTCTGTGTTAAAGTACAGCCAGCATCTTCATAATATATATCTCCAAGTGGTTGTCTTTATTTGACCTTTCAGTGGGTCAGGTATAAGTTTTTTAAATTATTGCCCCTAGTATTCCTACCTCACTTTAGGAAGCCTGAAATATCATCTTTCAAATTATCTTTCCCAAGATAAAGAGTAATATAATCTCCTTAGAAATTCATCACACAATACAATAGGCAATGCTAAAGAAGAAAGCAAGGGTAAGTAACCCTTATTATGAAATAAAGAAAAAAATGAACATTGAATTAGAATCTAAATCCAACACTAAGTATTTCCTTTTAAGAGGAATGCATAAGAATCTGAGAGTGCGTAAGTTGCATGTGATATAAGACTCCCAAGCTTTCCAACAGCAGTAAAGATTGCCTTCTGCTGAACATACCCAAAAGCTTGGGATATTTGATTTGTCATTGATTTATGACATTGTCAAGATCTAAATGTAGAGCATGATAACTACATCAGTTCCAAATTCTGTGGAGGCTAAAAGAACTTCCCCTACCTGCATACAAACGCCAAGTATTTTAACAGCTGAACAGTATGTAGTAGAGTTCAGCTTCACTTTGTGGGCAATTTCTCAAAATTTACATTACAAGCAAAAGGCCTGTCTGGGATGGGAGCCTTTGGGAGAAAAATAATAATAATTCATATTAACTTTTCAAAGGTTCCTCTTCTGTTACAGGGAGAAAAACATGCACAAATTCAAAACACCATCACTTCTCTGGTCATAGTCCAACATTTCCCTTTAATCTTCCTCCCAACTTCCCCCCTGCAAAATGCCAAAAAAAAAGAAGAGAAAGAAAACTGAAAATACACAGCTTTTTTCTTTTGAAAATAATTACTTATTTGCATATTCCCTATTTAAGCAGCCTTTCTAAAGGCTCTGTGATGAAAAAACTGTATGTACATAGGTATTTATATAGTTTTAGTTTTACTGAGCTATTTTATTCACATTTTCACATCTATCTCCCACCAAACAGAAGAGAATTTTCTATCAAATAAATTGTAGTGGAAAATAAATGCCCACTTCTTTTTTTTTACTCTTATAAGATAGAAAGGCAGCTGAAAGCTGGTATTTCCAAAGGGTAAAATTAAGCATACGTTTTCCTCTGCTGAATCTTGTCAGATACTTCTCCTGCAATATGTTATAAACAAGATGACTTACAGGCTGTGGGAGCTCTGCATAGTGTTATGTATTATACAGGAATCAAGCCCTAAATTTGTTTCAAGATTTTTTTTTTAATTTTTATTTTCATAGATGACCAGATGCCTTTCTGCTTTTCTGGATTGCTCCCAAAAGCTACCTGAATAAAAGTATGCAGGCTAGAATATTCTGTTGGCATTCACAATGCAAAATCTTGGAGCACACACAGCCCAGCTTAAGAAAGATTGTAACTTTAAGGCATGATGACTCTCTAGTCTGGCTTTTTGTTCATCCGCACCATCCATATCCCATAACACCAGCATATGGTGCTACATGATTTGCTCTGCCCAATTTGTGCTATCACCCACCCCTGCCTCACAGCTTATCACACAGCTTTCCCAGGGCCTGTCTGCGCTACAAAAGGGAAAGTAACCTGCCTGATATTGAGAAGTTGATCCCCTGTAGAAGACTCTGAAGCCAAGGTGTATTACCACCCCTGAGTCTAAGATCAAGTTCAAGGTCACAAAGAGAAAGGAAGAAGGCAGAACTCTTCTTGGCATGTGGGCACATGGAGGTGACTGGGAGTTAAGCTTCCTCTGCCCCAGGCAGTCAGAGACATGATTTTCAAGCACCATATGCCTTACTTCTGAGAATACATGAAAAATATCTTTCTTGTCCAGGAAAAGATATTATTTTCTTCACTGGCACAGAATGATTCAGCCCTTCCAGAACAGCTTTCCTTGGTCCTCAGCACAGCTATCTAGAGGGCACCTGAACTACTGAGAAGAGAGGGCTTTACAAAATAGCTATGCCCAGTCTCCTCTAGCACACTGAGGGCTGTTGCAGCAGGTGTCCAGAACCTGAACGCCAGGGCCTCCCAGGCCTGCCCTCTACTGTGCATGGTCTCTTCCTACAAAGGCCGTCTTTTGTGTAAATCCACAGTGAATACAATAAAAAAAATGTTTCATTTGTTTGTTCAGAAATGTTCACACTGTCTAAGCTCCAGCAATTCCACATAGGAAGAATGTTTTTCAGGAACAGCTTCGGTGGACTGACTAATTCTTTCCTGACTGCATTACCTCCCATCCCTTGGGGTCATTCTTTTGGAACAGTGAAACAGCTTTTGAGTCATGTTATTCAAAAATCATTTATGCATTACTATACAAAGGCAAGGCTGCCAGGGAAGTGGTAGGAAGGGCAGCCTTATTCAGTCTGGTCTTCATTAGACATCATTTTGTCGCTAAGTAAAAACCGTTCCTTTTTCTCTTTGCATGTTCACATAGCCTGGCTGTGGTTAGCACTGGAGATAGCTTGGAAAGGTAAGATTTGTGTTGGCAACAGAGTGGCCAAGGTGACAGAAATTACAGTTAATGTACATAGCAGCTGCTGAAGGACAAAATGGCCTCTGCTGTGCATATTAGGTCTGCACCACACTACCTCTGTGCTTGGTAATGGCCTCCCAGGCTTTAAACAGATGGTTGCTATGCAGATTCAGGACACGTATCAACCCTGGTCTTGGAGCACATCCAGGAACATTAGAGCAGGAATCCTAGGTGGGCAACCAGACTTTCTGTGAAAGGTATTAAGCCAGAGGCTTGCAGATGCTGTAGCAGATTTCTCCTTTTCACTGCGGGGGTGAAGCAGGTTCTCACTTCAGTCCTCATCTTCCTTCAGGGAAAGTTTGACACAGAGTTATCTCTGCAAGGGACAAGGGCCATCCCTTCTAGCAGGCACCTCTTTCTAGTATGATACCACTAAAGGAGTGAGCTCTTCCACAGACTCCTTTTAGGAGTTGTTCTGTGAGTGCAGTCCATAGGGAATGTTGCGAGAGCTGCTGTACATCCTTGGAAAATGCATGTTGTCAGGCAGACCGTGTGCTGGAGGACGCAATAAGGGTCAGTGGCCTTGGTATGCAGTAACTTGTGCAATATTCCCTGGAGAAGGAAAGAAGTGAGAAGGCCCTAAAGGAGTTTGGCCTCCAGGGCTTGGATAGGCACATTCCTATAGGACAGATACACAGACAGATACACCAACGTCATTGGTGAAAAGGGAGAAATAATTTAAACTTAGTGCAGAACTCTTCTTTTACCAACAGCCATTTAGTTCAAAAGCATGACAAACAGAGAGATGATAGCTCTCTATGAAAAAGTTCAACACCTCAGCTCTACTCCAAGGAAAACTCATTAGGCTCCCTACAGAATCCTCCAGGAAAAATAACCATTATGAAGTTCATATTATTACTACTTTTAAGGTTAAAAAACAAATTAAGGTATCAAGGTCTTTCTTTGGTAGGGAAAGGGGAAGGAAAAGGGGAATACAGTTCCTATTCATTTACAGCAAGATGAGAGATATGTATAGACCTGACTTTTCTTAGGTTTTGGAGTTGCTGATTAGTCTCAGTGTATTGGGCCTGGCTGAGATGGAGTTAAGTTTTTTCCCACAGCAGCCCTCATAGTGCAGTGATTTGTATTGGTAGCTAGGAAGTTGTTGATAACACACCAGTGTTTTGGCTACTGCTGAGCAGCGCTCACACAACATCAGAGCTGTCGGTTCAACATTCTCCCCTCACCCAGCAGGCTGGGGGTGGGCAAGATCTTGGGAGGTGCCATAGCCAGGACAGCTGACCCAAACTGACCAAAAGGATATTCCATACAATATGATGTCTGCTCAGCAATAAAAGCTAAGAGAATGGGTGGGGTCAGAGCATGGGGTGCATTCGTTATTATGATGTTTGTCTTCTGGAGCAATTGCTACACCTATTGAAGCCCTACTTCCTGGGAAGTGGCTGGACATCACCTGCTGATGGGAAGTAGAGAATAAATCTTTTGTTTTCCTTTGCTTCTGTGCGTGGCCTTTGTTTTTGCTTTATTAAACTGCCTTTATCTTGATCCACAAGGTTTTTTCCATCTTATTTTCTCCCCAACCTGTCCTGCCAAGGAAGGGAGTGATAGAGCAGCTTGGTGGGCACCCAGTGTCCAGCCAAGGTCAGCCCACCACACTCAGTCTATCTGACACAGAATATTCAAGGGGAAGACTCCAGTATTTCCTCTGGAGGAAAATTTGTTTTACAGCAGTGGACAGGAAAGCTAGTCAGAAATGGCTGGTAAAGGTTTTGTGCTGTAAGCACGTACAATTTTACAGCCCTACTGGGCTCTAGGCCCCTTCACAACAGCTTCTCTCCTTCACCCTCTGACCAGGTGGGACTGTGCTGCTGAGGCAATAAAATGGCAAAACTACAAAGACCAGCTCTTTGAACAACAGACCCTCTGTTTAACAGAGATATACTACTCCAAACCTTTGCCAGAATAACAGAAGGCAAAATGGAAAAGCATCATGAAAAATGTGCCTATCCTGCTAAAAGACTTTTAGTCAATGATTAGCCTAAGTAGCTTGAACAAAAGCGAAGTGAGTATTTTAACATGGTGTCTTCTTAAATTGGATCCCTGAGAATATGTGGGAAAGTACAAAGAAAATGAGGGAGGATTTATTCTGACAACAGCCAACTTCCCCTGTAATTTAAAATATGTAGAAGGTACTATTCCCTTGCCAATACAACCTCCTTTATCCCTCACTGGAGGCAATAAGCCACATTCCCCCACTAAGTCAGAATAGACTTCAATTATTGCAAAGAAGGATAGACCCCTGCCAATGGGGAAAAGAGGTCTCAAGACAACATCATTGCAGTTTTGCAACCTGATCTTACCACTGAGAAAATACTTCATTCATTTAGAGGTAGTAACCTATATTTTTATATTTTATATAAAAACTAAAAATTGAAGTGTTTTAAAATGCTCTGCATTATTGCACTTACTAGCTTAACTCAGGAATTTCCATGCATGATCATACATCCAAAGACATAATACATATGTGCTATTTTTGTCACAGTATGCACACTACCTTCCATGCACAGGCAAATTTACAGTATGTTTCATCTTTTAATTAACAGCTGTCTTCATCTGTCAGTTTTCAGAAGAACGTGCCATGTCTTTATCACAGGAAAAAGTACAAGAGAAAATAACAGTACCTAGAAACACTCACTCAAGAAAATGAGATTTTTGTACAAATCACTTACACAGACCAAAGGAATTTTTATAGCTTTCTTTCCCTGCATTAGTTTCATGCCAGACCACCTACTAACACATTGGAAAGGGCCATTCAGTCATGTCACACTTAAAAACACAGGGATGATCAGATAACTATAGCAAACAGAGCTTCATTCTGCCATTGGTAGTGACAAGAGTTTAGACTGTTGTTTCTACTAGCAGTCAATAATGCCTGGGGGGCTGGGGGAGTTGATATCTTTGCAAGAGTTGTGGCTTCTTTTATCTATAAACACTACCCCTTCATATTAAAAATATAGGCACAGTGTGATTATAAAATACTCCTTTACCACCGAGTTTGTAACCCTACATTCAATTCCTCTTCTCTTTCTCACCATTGTTTATTTTATGAAATTGATTTTCCTATCAACTTTTTCAACTTCTTCATCTTCTCTTCTGGAATAATCCAGTTTTACTTCCATGTTTGTTCTTAGTATTAACAACTACTTGTCTCTCCTAGAGCCTTCTCATTACTAGTGCATCCATTCCTGAAATCTGTTCTCCTACAGTCAAAGTTTTTGTCCTGAGCTATGGAAACAAGCCAGTAAAATGTGGGGTTCAGTTCAGGTTCAATATGACCATTGTAATCCGGTTTTGTTTAAGCCAAGTAATAATGTTATCAATAAAGAACTGACTCATTCATGCTAAGTTTAGACATAAACCTGAATCTGAACTCTGGCATAAAGCATTGTCATTTCTTCTACTTGCTATAGCCCAGCCCTAAATCTTCTACTCCAACACTGGAATGAAATATAAGGTGAGTTACAACAGACATGCACTAGTAAAAGCTGTTTCTGCATGTCAGCCTGTTTGTTCCTCATCCTAAGAGCAGAAGAAAAGGAGAAGTTTTTCTCTACTCTGAACATCAGCACTGAGACTGACCTTCGCTTGGCTGATTTTAGAGCCATTTAGAGCCAATGGGGAAAAAAAGGGAGGGAGGGAGGGAGGGAGGGAGGGAGGGAGGGAGGGAGGGAGGGAGGGAGGGAGGGAGGGAGGGAGGGAGGGAGGGAGGGAGGGAGGGAGGGAGGGAGGGAGGGAGGGAGGGAGGGAGGGAGGGAGGGAGGGAGGGAGGGAGGGAGGGAGGGAGGGAGGGAGGGAGGCAGGAAGGGCAAGTTCCCTGTGTTACACCAACTCAGAGGGTCAGCTGCCTATGATCCTGGGTCCAGCTCTGATACAGCCCAGCTGTGAGACGGCAGCCCGAGCTTCTGATGAAATTGCCCAAGATGTGAAAAAATCTGTACAGCAGAACTGTGCAAGATAAGAAAGATAAAATTGCAGAGGTAAGACTGCTGAGATGAAGATAAGTAGTAGCTCAAAGATTCAAGGGGAAAGACACCAACATGAGAGGTATATGATCCTAAAGGGAAAAACAGGGAGCTGACAGCAACTCAGTAACCTTAAGGATCAACTCATTCCAGGGAGCACTAGAAGTGTATTCTTCCCCACCTCATGAAAAGCTGCCCAACTGCCTTGTCAGTAGGGACTTTTCAGGTACCTAATCAGGAGTGGTGAGCATACTAATGCTTAGCATAGTTGCTCATTGGTTATTACTATTTACTATGTCTGTATCAGGAAGTTGTGTTACACTTTTAAGATTTGTATATCCCACTAGCAGAGTCTCTGTATGCAGTAAAAGTAATCCATACAAGAACTAAAACAGTCACTTAGAGAACTCTGATCTTTAGTTGTTTACAACAAGTTTACAGATATTTATCCTGTCTTTTTTGACTGCAGAGGGCTGTGATCAGCCAGAAATGGGTAATAGGTTGACAACTCAATATTCTGCACAAGTGCCAGGTGATAAACTAAAATCTGTATGACTGCAGATGCAACAGTAGCAAGTCTTACCTAACAAACTGAGCTACAAAGTTCAGAGATTAGGATTTAGGAAACAGTGTGAATGTGTTTAANAAATTAGGATTTAGGAAAAAATTGTAAATTTTTTAAAAAAAAAAAAAAAAAAAAAGCAAGAAAGAAGAAGAAAAGAATAGCCAAACAGGAAGAAATTCTTAACAATGGCTGCTACTGAGAAACCATAGCTTTAACCTCTTGCTCACCTGTCAGGAGTTCATTCAGTCACCACTTTTTCTCCCAGCATATAACCACAGTGGGGTACCACAGGGGTCTATCCTGGGACATGTCCTGTTCGAAATCATTATCAAGTGGCCTGGAGGGGGCAGTAGAGTGCACTTATAGCAAGTTTGCAGATAACCCCAAACATACGTTGTCACACATTATACATTCATACGTTATAGGGAGGACTGACATTCAGAGTGGCTTAGACAGGTTGGAGGAATTGGCTAAGAACTTAATAAAATTAGAATACGACAAATGGAAGGTCCTCCATCTGCACAGGAAGAGCCTTTGACAATGGTACAGGCTGGGAACTGACTGAATGGGGAGAAGTTCTGCAGAAAAGACCCTGGAAAACTGGGCTGACAGCAAACTGAACGTGAGCCAGGAGCATGCCCTGGCAGCAAAGACAGCTAACTGCCACCAACCTGGTCAGGGGCTAGAGCTCTTGACCTGTGAGGAGAGGCTGAGGGACCAGGGCTTATTCAGCCTGCAGAAGAGATGGTTTGGAGAAACCTAATAGCCATCTATCAACCTATAGGCAGGTTATCGAGACAATGGAGCTGGGATCTTCACAGCAGTGCATGATAGGGAACAAGAGGCAAAGCACCTAAGACTAAAGAAGTGAAAGTCAGACTGGGTATAAAATTAAAACAATCCCAAGAATTACTTGCCCAGCAAGGTTGTATAATTTCCTTCTTTTGAGGTTTTCAAGACCCAAGTGGACACAGTCCTGAGCAGACTGATTTGATCCTGCTTTGACAGTAGGTTGGACTGGTGACCTCTTGAGGGCCCTTCCCACCTGAGTGACTCTGCAGCTCTGTGCTGCTCTGCAGGCTCTGGTCAGAGCAAGCAGTCCCTTTGCTGACCTAGCTCTCCTAGGGAAATACTCTTCCCTCCCACCATCATATCCCAGCACCCATTAGTTTGGACCAATTTGTGTTCAATCAGGTTACTTTAAGGAAAAAAGAAAAAGAATCAAGCTGAAGTTTGTTCAAAAAAAGTTCAGGTCTGTAACCTGAGGCCCTAATACTTCTAAGTAATGTGTTACAGTATCACCATTTTATTTTAAACAGTCATAATGATTGGTTTTAACAAACTTACATGCTTTGAAAAGTATTTGAAATTATGATGAATTACTCTATTTTTTGAAGTGAAGTAAAAATGATCCTTACAAAAAAAAATAAAGGTATGGAGTTTTATAAAGTTCCTATGGAAATACGTACAAGCCAAGTACGGTAAAAGTAATCTCCCTATTGTACTTGTGTCATGGAAATAAGAATGCTCCTATCTCTGTGTTCACATTGCAGCCCTCTAGAACTGGATAGACAACAGTAATTTCTTTTTTTTTTTTGAGATTTTTTGTATTTCAAAGTTCGCAAACCTGCATGAAATTAAAGTCATCTGTAAAGTCTCCACAGAAGGCATGGACCTGTAGTATGTCTCAGAGCTAAAATGGAGACCAAGTCACCCACAGTTGCCTGGAAGCTGCAAGTTTGGGAGTACTTCCAAGTTGTATGATTTTTCATAGATAGGAGACAGGAGAAGAAACAGTTTGTGATAAAAATCAAAACCAGAAACAAATACATGCACTCGCAAGGCTATGCTTGCAATTTCTCTGTGCTATCTTAGTTTGATGGAGAAGGAACTGAAACAATCCATGTCAAGTAGGATATGAGGACATATCAAGAATTTAATATCAGACTTCTCAGAGCCTACAGTAGCGCTGAACAAGATTTACTTGTATTGATGTCCAAAGGTCACCGATTTGACTGTGCAGACTCAGTCTTCACCGTGATACAAAGTTGTCCATTATGCTCTACCTCAACTTCCCTAGTTCATCTCCTTGTCTTTCTCCACCTGCATATATAACACAATTTCAGGTTCTTCCTCTAAGTCACTCCCTGTCTGTACTGAAAACCTTTCAAAGGACTTGCATCTTCTATTAGGGAAAAATGTAGAACAAAATATATAAATCAAAATTAAGTTTTTTCCTATGCTCCCAGCTAAATCCTGTCTCCTGGAACCTGATAATATAAAAATGTAACTCCTCAATGATCAACTTTAATTAGTGATGTGTGATAGTGTAACCGGGTGCAATAGGATTATGCATAGTGTTTCAAAGAACACACATTTTTTGAGCCTTGAAGAGAGAGAGTTATGTTCTTCTTTCTTAATGTTTGCAGCTGAACCTACAACTTTTGTCAGACAGTAATTTTATATTTGCTTTTTCTAACATTAATTCTGTTAAGTACTTACCATTCTGGAGGAACCTCTGAAAACTCAGCATATCAGTCTCTTCTACTGAAGTATGAAAAACCTTCACATTCATCCACTATTTCTAAAGGTCTTTGTTTTTTAAGGAAAATAAAACAGTACATAAATAAATATTTCCATCAGCTGTACACTCTAAAAATAATTGACAGAAGGAACTTAGTAAAAATCCTTCATATTTCATCATTAATTGCTCATACAATAATCACTAAGCCTTCCAATTTTTATACCTATTTTTAACCATGACTGCTTACAGTCACTGGATCCGTATCCTCATGAAAGCCACTGACAAGCTTATAGTTGATTATATAATTAAGTGCACATGCAGGATTGGAGATTTAATCTTCAGAGACAGTAATTCTGTTCCAGCAAGATTTTTCTTTCAGAAATGTCAATAACTTGTCCATTTACTTCACTCTTTATTTTTAAGATTGTATTTTTCAGTTTCTCATTTCTAAACCAAATTCATGGTCCCTTCTGGCTGATGGCTTAGATTCTGCACATATTATCTTATTATTCTGCTCCTCCTCCTTCATTTTGTAAATTATTTCTACCCACTTGTTCATTTACTTTTACTTCATGGAGTAGTGTCAGACAACTTCATGTATACATAAAAGTTATGCTCACTATGTTCAAACATAGCTCATTTCTCTTTCATCTTTTTCCTCAAATGCATTTCTTTTTATTCTAAACTAAGGATAAAACGATATCTTCATTTTTATTTTTTCCACACTGGTGCATTTTAATTGATCTGCAAAAGATGTCAGAATGTGTTGAAGCTGAACAATAGAGCACTTTAATCAAATGGCAAAGTCATCTGTTACAATGTTTTCTAAGCAAAAGAATGAGAACAGTAACTCAAAGACTGGAAGAATTCATGGCCTTATTGTTTAATTTTGAAACAAAAAATTCCAGTTATTTAACCACTTTGGGTTGTATGATTCCTGTTTTGATGATTTATCTGCACCTCTGCATCATAAAAGTGCCAGATTTTTCTTCATTTTCACAAGTCTCTGAAAAGCAGTATTAGTTCTCAAAGTAGAGGTTTTAAGGGCTTTTTTTCTGTTTTTTGGATTTCCCACTAAAACTAGCATTTGTAAAAATATAAACATGATTATGCCAGAAGGCAGAATGGCAGATATTCTAAATCTACTTTTTCTGTCACTTCTGCAATCATCTGAAATCCATGTCGGGGAGAGGGGGGAGGGGGGGCAAACCAAAACACACACGTAATATGACCTACATAGTCTTGAAATTGCTGCTAAATCAATGTTTATGTTTTGCCCTGTGTTAAGATGAAAAATAACTCTTAAATTATGCAACACCTGAAAAACTCAGCTGTCCTTATCAAAAAATGTAGAAACCCTACATACAGTGCAAGTTAATTTGACTGTAAACTTGAAATTAGACTATAACTTCACTGGTGAGAGATTGAGAAGGAATTCTTCCACCTACACGGGCTACATCTGAATTTCTTCAGTAATACAAAATGGTTAGAAGATTAGCACAGATTCAAACAGAAAAAGGTACCTGAAGGTAGGATTTTAGGCACCTGTGAACTGTATGATGATGCTCAATTGCCTTAGGCAGGACTGACACGGGTACAACAACAGCTAGCTTGCTGTAAGCAGCCATCAGGGCAGTATAAGTTATTCTAGAGGATTGTTTCAACTACCAAAGCAGTCTATAATTAGGAGACCATATAAACATCAATGAATATATTCAAAATACAAAGTAGATTTTAAAAAACAAATAAACAAACACACACCTCCCACTACTGCAACCTTCCTGAGCTAAACTGCCAAGGCAGCTATTCTAGCAGCCCAGTGCTGAGGTAATCAGATAACTAAAATTTTTGTAATTGCACAGTTGCCAAGTGTACTTGTCACACGACCATCTTAAGACAACTGCGAATCACCAAGCTTCACTGAGTACAAGATGAGGACTGACAGATCTGTTTCCTGCTGCCCTATCCAAGATACTGTGGTGCCGAAAATAAATCACTCTTCAGTATTGAGAGCTGCAAGTTTTGATCAATTCTTTTCTCTGTTCAGGACCAAGCTGAACAGTAAGCCAGTGAATGAAGATGATTAACAAAACACATTCACCACCTGGCTTTAAACCCTTGGCGCAGAATGCAATTAGCTGTTACGCAGTAAAGTAGCCTCACACAGGCTGACACAGCTGAAGCCAATGCTACTATATGGGAAAAAGAGGAAGATCTGTATTTCTGCTACCTTCCTCCATTCTGTTGGAGAGTCAGACAGACTCACCCTTGAGTTTTTTGTAGTTGTTATAGTCTGTTGTGGTTACTGAACAGAAAATTGGTTCTGTTTTACCTCAAACCAGGATGAGCCACAATTTAGGAATCATAAAATTTGTCAACTATAGATTTAAAGTGTCCTTCCTAAAAGGAGGGTCTATATATAGACATACAAAGCTCATGAACTAGTCTATACTAAATTAGGAACTACTTTTGGCAAACCTCCATTTGGGTGCCGTACAATTCTCTGATAATATAGTGTATTGATGTGTAAGTTTCGTGCTCAAACTTGGATGACTTTTGAATAAAAGAAGAGCTACCCTAAAGTATTGCCATGCACATAGAGAGAAAGACAGAGATATATAGTATGTATACATATACAACTTTTCCAAATTTGAACTGTGAAAGCTTTTCAGTTTAAGAAAACCGGGAGACTTTAGCAGATGCCTTATTACAAAATCCTATCCATGCCCATAGCTGTTAAAGATGAAGAAAATTTGCATATTATTCGCACAAAACTCCAGACAGAATATTTGTAATTCAGATTTGGCTTACAATGTATTCATTTACATTTTATAATGACTTTAGCTGACAAAAAAAGCCAAGAATGAAATAGGTTTTTTCCCCAGTTACCAGAAAGTAAAAGAGACACATTCAAGGAACTGGTAGGAAGAGCATAACTTCAATTTTGAACATCACCATCAACAATAAGAAAGAGCACCAGCCAGATTAAGTACTTATTTTGCCCTAGGCACTTTATGAAACGCATGCCCCCTGAGCACCACCCTCCTCTTAAAAACTGGCATCTGAAATTCTAATGAAATCTTAGCTGAATAAGGGACTGGTCCTCTTTCCTCCAAACATAGTAACTCTATATTCATTCCTTCATGCACGCACCTAAAATCCCATTAAAGTTAATAGGAGTTACATGGGCAACTAAGGGGGAACAGCCCCATAAATATTCTTAAAGGGCACATAGAGTGTAAAAGTCTTGATAAGTAGATATTTTTTTTTTTAATGATGTAAAAATG
This sequence comes from Burhinus bistriatus, assembly GCA_013397275.1. NCBI lineage: Eukaryota > Metazoa > Chordata > Aves > Charadriiformes > Burhinidae > Burhinus > Burhinus bistriatus. The sequence continues at coordinate 240,925 of VYXH01000113.1, read as the reverse complement.
TTGCAGTTTGGGAATAAGTTTCAAACAGGGAGAAAGAGCAACGGGAGGAATTTCCCACCTGGCTTTAAATTACAATTGCAGGAAATCAAGCTGCTTCTTTCAGAACTAGAGATAATAGCAAGTCAGCAGAGTAGTTATATCTCTCTGTTACTGAGAATAACTTAAGCAAACTTCTTCAAAGACAGTGCTGCATACACAAAGATTGATGAGTTTGACTAACCCTTTAAATCCCTACCTTCAATAAGTTTTCTTTTTTTTTCCAGAAAACAGGACAGTACATTTAAAATAAAAACTCAGTGTTCTGAGCACATTTGCAGTTTTAACTACAGCTGAGGTAAACATTTATTACATCTCTTCCTCTTTTTGCTCACAGAAGAGATCAAAAGCCAAGAAGCACAGGCAGATATAGCTGGCTTTCTAGATTTGGTCACATTTGTTGAGACCAAATGTAATGTATGTAATAAAAATGTAAATCCAACTCTGGGGAAGAAAGGAATGGCATTGTATTTTTCACAGAATTGTGGAAACCAGCTCCATGGATAATAAATTTGTAAATTTAATAACGCATCACTAAGTCAGTGGCTGTGTTACCTCTACTTCCATGTTGGGGAAATACCAATATATGATCTTATTAGTGCACAGAATTAGGAAACAAAACTTACCATATTCATCAGGCTGGCCCAGGACATTACCTAACATAACACAATAGTGACAGCACTCTCTTACCTATTTTGCCTACACGAGCACTTCAAAAATCCAAGTTAGCTGATGCAAGGGTGGGGAGAAATTACATGGCAGCAGAGAAGGAATATTTCTCCCACAGTCAACAAATAATAATACCACTCTTCACAGTCCCATCAACAAGATCAGCAAAGTTGTCTGTAGGGCTCACACACACACACACACCTTGTTGTGCTCCCTAACATAACACTTCTTTTTCTCTCCTTACCTTTCCAATCTGTGAAGTAGCCGTATTGCCATACACACAGCACCTACTGCACTTGTTCCCCATTCCCAAATTGTCTGCACTTGAATTCACCAGTTTCCTCTCTCTACCCATGCAGTCTCTTATTTTATCCTCAATGCCATCACCCTTTCTTGGTCTGTTTTGGGATCTGACTTCCTAGTCTTTCTTAAAAAATTGACACCAATTCTTAGCTTCTCCCCAAAGGCTTTAAACTCTGTCCCCCCTTCTTCTGCCCACAAATTTACATTCAAATTCAGTTTCTCTGTGCCATCACAGGTTCCTCCAGCCTTCCACTCTCACAGCACAGCAAACACCTCATCCTCAGTTTCTTTACCCAATTCCCACATTTTTCCAAATGAAGCCTGAACAAACTGGCTCCTGCTCTTTCCTCCTATATATTACAGGCTCTTCTTCTAACCTAAAACAATAATTGTCCATATATGTATACCAGGGCTATATCTTCTGCATTCCTATGAATGGAAAGAGGGAAAGGGAAAGGCAAAGGGAAAAAGGGAAAGGCAAAGGGAAAGGGAAAGGGAAAGGGAAAGGGAAAGGGAAAGGGAAAGGGAAAGGGAAAGGAACAAAGAAATCTCCTTGCTTTGTATTTATGTGTTCAGTCACACCACAGCTTTGGAAATAAGGAAAAGTAACTCTCTAGAAAATTTTCAGATCCAGCATGCTTGGTGTAGAGAAATAAGTCTGCATATGAATTCTAATGCATTCACCTACCATGTGTGTACTAGTCTTTACAGAACATGGGCAAACTAATATTTTTCCAAAGACGTGTAATTTCTCCAAACTGAGACAGCATTTTTTAAAAAAGTAGAAAAAGGCACATCTTTGTCATAAAACCAGCTTGCATCCCAAATGTGACATCTGTGCTTTAGCCCATAGGTCTGCTAGAACTTTGCAATTAAAGGGCTGTAAAAATGTTGGCAAGCAATGTGTTATTCACCTAATTTCATTCCTCTGAAGAGGTTGAGACATTTTTTCTGAAATTGTCCCAAAATACTCAGCCTAAGTGTATACCCAATGCGGAAAAATGTCCACATCGACAGGCAAAGTTAGGCAGCAGAAAATAAGAAATTATAACAAAAACAGTCTGGCAATCTTACTCTTTTGGCAGCACTACCAACCAAGAGCTGAATGTGTAATGATTATCAGGTAGAGTCTTTCTTCAGTGCACCTTCTATTTTACACTCAATTTAGCTCTTATATTGTCTCTCGCTTCTTCGTTTGCAGTTTTTTTTGATGACAAATACTTTGCATCCTTTGGGCACATTCATAGCTGACCCAAGACTCCCGCACCACCGAATCTTATTGGGACTCTGGGGCAGGAGCATAGTTAAAAAGGACTGCAAATTCAGACAGGGTGAAGCGTCATGCCCAGGTGCTTGCTGTTGGTGGTAAATGCAGAATAACTAACCAGTGCTTCTCCACCTTTACTGCAAGGTGCATTGGCATCAATACAGAGTATTTGACACCCTCATAAAGTGTTGCAACTGCATTTCTGACAAAAATATTTAATCCAAGGAGAGAGCAAAAATTCTTATCATAAGATGGATCCAAAGCTTTCTAAGTCAGTGATCCATCATTTTGTTTCACAAACTTTGGAGCAGTCCCCTGGTCTATCAAAAAATGCAGTAGCTGAACATAGATGAAACCAAGTGCTATTAGTATAAGAAGGAGAAGGATGCAAAGCAGGTCTGGGAAAGGAAAAAATTGTTTCTCAGTCTCTACTTTCTCTCCCCAGACACAACGTTCTTCCTAATGCCTTTTGGAAGTATCTAGTTCAAATGAGCAATTGAGTCAGAGTAATGATCTGACCTTTTCCAAGTATTATCTTACATGAAACACAATTGCTTTAAGACAAAGCGCATATAATTATTCAAATTGGGAGGTATTTTTCTGCTAATGGAAAGCACGCTGCCGTTTTCCACACTTAGCAGCACCATTTCAGAGCTGTTGAGCCCTGGAGCTTTCTATAAGCCTTCAGTATCAAAAGTTCTACCACAGCACTTCTCCAAATCACTGACTTCTGATAACTGAGAGGTATTTAACTGAAGCCTAAATCTATTAAATACAAATTGCATTAAAGTAACATTAAGGATTTGATTAAAACCTAGAATACCAAGGGTAAAAAGGAGAGGGAGAAAGAGATAAAAAGAGGGGGAAATCCGAATCAAAAAGCTCCCAAAATGCAGAAAAAGGAATCTGTAGTCATGTCTAAGGTCTGATTTTTTTGCCATTCCTTAACTAAGATAACAAAATGAAAAATATAGTATGCTGATTGTTTTGACTAAAAGAACTTACCTACAGACCAGCAACTTGTGCCAAACATCAGATAACGAACTGGAAAAGAAATTACTTAAACCTTTAACTATAGACAAATCGGCATCTGCTGCTTTCATTTACACTACAGCCTTATGCAGTGTATATAAAACACTGCATTTCTTTCCTTCATCAGCTATTTTCTAATTTTAATTTTCTTTTCATTAAAATGAAGGAGAGCAAAGTAAAAAAGAAAGGGAGATCAAATGCTATGTAACCAGACTCAAAAATTGTATTTGAAATAAAATCTGATGCAGTCCCTGCATTTTTTAATAATATCCCAGTGAGCTATTTTAAGTGTGACCTTCAAAGGAAAAAGATACTCAGGCTTTGGGGAGGGGGAGGAGGAATTTCACTTTTGATGAAGTCTTCTTTCCTTTTTTTTTTTTTAAACCTTTTGCTTGCCTTATGCTTTGCTTTAGAAATGTAGGACCTGACTAAACATAAGAATTCTACGAAGACTGGAGAATAATAGCAATGACATCAAAGGAACTAATAAGCATATGAATGTTTTCACAAATAATTAATTGGGGTTTCTGCTATTATCCTCAAAAACTACTGGCCAGATATTAGTTGCAATTGTAGTATGAGCTAGTAAGCCTTTCCCACACTCCAACGTCCAAGTAAGATTTCACCTTAGGTGGATACAAAGCTGGCCGTGAGGACACATTCAAAAATCTTCTAATAGAAATCCACAGTTCTCCATAAACTCACAATATTTGTTTCACAAGCAAATCATCACACAGCAGCGCAATTTTTTTTCAAATCAAGAAAGAAATCCTATAAATCTAAAAACATACAAGCATATATTAGAGAAAAGGTAAAAGTTGATAATCTAAGGGTTAAAATGGATAAACATCCAAGATAACTCTAATCAAAAATGACTTTAGGAGAATGCAAGCTGAGCATTTGTAAAGATATAAGAATTTTACTAAGGTGAGAAAGACAGTACTAGTTCTGAGAGGAAGTTGTTGGGAGGGCTGTTTACTCTCTTTTTAACTGGCACCCACTTACACCAGTAACTAACTTGTATATACAAGAAAGCTTAATAATTGCCACTTAATTACAGATTTAATAGAGACACTGGATACTTCTGAAACCTGACAAAGGAATCAGAGAATAGCAGGTCTGACTTCCTAAGTATTTCTAAGATGACAAACTCAGAAGGGTTATGCTACAGTTACAGCTCAAAATGTTATAGCTCAAAACCGAACATAAAAAGGACCTAATCTTTAGGAAAATGTTGCAGTGAAAACAATAAAAATCTTCAAACCCAAATGAGCCACTACCTTAGCCATTGTGTCAAAACAAAAGATTGCTATATATTGTTTTGTGGTCCAGAGGGGTAAAACAACCCACCAGTCCAACAGTCAGACCAGAATGGCCATAGCCTTTTTGTTTGTTTATTCAGTAGTAAAACAAGGTTTTGTTTATCTTCCTCTAAAAACAGTCAAGAGGGGAAAAGTGCTGCAGTTTGCTGATGTGCAAGTCTACACAGAACACTAAATTCCCCTAATTCTCACTGAAGTTCAGTAGGAGGTAGGCAGGTCAGCACTGGTCATAAGTAGATCTGTTTTGTTTTGGGGTTTTTTTGTAAGAAAGATACACTAAAAGATATATGGTGTCCAAGGGTTTTTTTCCAAAATAATTTCTCTCAAACTTTTAAGAAGCTTTTTAAAATTTCTTTCCCCTAACGTTTTTTTCCAAAAACAAGTGTTGTCTTTGTTTGGAGGAAGCCTGCTTTTCTTTTTCTAAATCCTCCTCTCCCTAAAAGAGGCAAAAAACTACAGCAACACGCAGAATAATCAACAGTAGGGGACTGAAAAGGGATAGAAAGAATAGCAGTTTCACTTTTGCCCACTGATATAAAATACAACTTCTTAAATAAAGCCAAAAAGGGGAAATTTTCTCCATTAACACATCCATTAAAATTTTCAGTACTGCAAAAAAGCTATTTTACAGTAAAAACATTTGACATTTGTCAAGGTGACAAAAAGTGGAACTAATGAATGTGAATATATAATTTTCGCAGGAAGGCCAAAACTACAGATATTATGCATAAAGCTTAGTTGCTCTGTTTTTAAAAATCTTTTCTTATTCAACCTAGTTCAAAACCAGTAAGTTTTTCACTAAGCTTTTACTCAATTTCTGCTCAGAACAGACTGGGTGAAACCATGGCATCAGCAAAGCTGTTAATTAGAACCACCCTAAGATTCCGAAAAGACCTTATAAAGTGGGTAAAGAAGTATAAATGTACCAGCAGATCCAGAAATGAACATCTTTCTTGTATGTCTCATATGGTTCTACCCCCAAAACATCAGATTGTTCATAAGCCTGATAATTTTAAAAATAGCTCTATTTTCAATTACTGAACATCTTAAAAACACCATAGGATGTGTAGGATGCTGCATTCTTCAGCTTTATGTGTATGATCATATGGTTTGCCAGAGTAGGCTGAGCCTCACTGAATTCAAAAAGACTACTCATCTGTTTCAACACAAGTGCATTTTTTTCTGTAACAAAGTCAACGCTGAGCAGCTCTGAGCATAGGGGAGAGCCACACTGCTCCGTAGAGCACAGTGTAGATACTCCCCCGCTGCTGCTGATCATGCTGTACTCCAGAAATATTGCCATCTCACCATCATACATCGCATTTCACACTGACAGTAAAGCATGCAAGACGGAAAGCCCAAGATATATGGGGAAGGTTGTGTGTCTCTAACATACTGCAGCCTTCTGCTGTGCAAATTTACCTTTAGAAGTCTCTAACCTTCCCCTGTGGCTTGGGGCACTGCCTTCACAGCCAGTCCCCACCTGTCCCACAGCACACCCTGCTGGAATCCCCTCTGCATGCCGATTCCTGCTCCACTGCCCAAGACAGCCAACACTGACCCAAAGGCAGGCTCCTTCCCCAGCCTCGGTGCCTCCCACTCCTCTCCTCTCCTCTCTTGCCCCACTTTACACCTTCACCTTGAACGCCCTTGTTTCCAGGCAGCCCAGGGCAGCACCTTCCCTCTCCTTGCCCCAGGCCCCTTGCTGAGGAGAGGATGGGCCCTGCACCAGGCAGCTGGAGGGCTCCTGCCTCCCCCTCCACACGGCCATACACAGATGCCCTGACAACCCCTTTACCTGACCTCCGGAGCTGTGGGATCACTTCGCTCTCACCCTCCTCACTGACATTGCGGTCCTTCCACTTCGTGGCTGAAACAGCATGGGTCAAAGGTGAGCCACAGCAGCACTGGGACTTCTCCTCCAGACTCACCTCTGCCAGCTCTGAGGGAGATGCAGGAGAAGATGAGTTTCCAGCACAGACCCAGACCCTGAGGCATGGAGACCCGCTTCTCCCTTGGCAGACCTGGGCAAGCTCCACACTCCCTGCCTAGTGCTCTGCCAGTCCACAGCAGAGGCTGCCGGTGCCCATGTCACCTCCACAGCCAGGAGAGGAGCAGGGCTGGAGAGAGTGGGGACTGACAGCTCTTGAGCTCAGCAGGGCTGGAGCAGCACCCAGGCACAGCCTCCCAGGGGGCAGCGGTACACCCTCTCCTGCCCTCCTGTGCCCTGCCCTGCCCTGCCCTGGCCTCCCCTGCCTTCCCCTGCCCTCACCAGCTCCAGAGTGCCGCTTCCCAACCTCCGCAGCCTGACATACCTGTGCCAGCCATGTCATGGGCCCCACTGTGACATGGCCACCGTTGACCTGCTGCCCACTGTGACATGGCCACCACATTTCCCGTTTTATCTCCGGTGGCCTCCTGGGGCAGGTCCATACCTGTGGGTCATATTCCAGTGCGTTCATGCACCCCACATCACCCTCGTGAACTTTTCTCCATTGCGAACATGTTAAGGTCTGTTCTGCAGCCTTGTAAAGGAAACCTGGCTTTTACACACACTTAGGGAAAACACCTTTCCTCCGCCTTTTCCCAGGCTCTACTCTATTCCTTCACTCCAGAGTCCTCTCCTCCCGCCTTGTTACCACCACAGGTTACACTCAGTCCCTTCAGTGAGGCAAGGAGCAGCCGGGCAGGGGATGCGGGGCACTGGTTTTGGTCAGTACAAAGCTGTTTCTCTCTCCTGCTCCTTTCTTCTCACACTTTTCCCCTCCTGCAGTGTGGGGTCTTCGCAGGAGCTGCAGTTCCTTCAGCAATATCCTCTCCTTTATCACAGGTGTTCCACAGGCCACAGTGAATATCTGCTCCACCACCATGGAGCATCCCCTCCTCTTTCTCTCATCTTGGTGTTCCCCGTGCTGCTTCTCACTCTTTTTGTTCCCTCTTCCCTCTCTCTGGCAGTTTCTGCCCTTTCTGACACCGGCTTTCCCCGCGGCGGCGCCGCCATGGTGGCTGCGGGGCTCAGCCCTGCCCTGCGCTGGGTCGGTCGGAGCCGGCTGGAACCGGCTGTGGCCGGCTCGGGGCAGCCCCGGCCGCTCCCCACAGGGGCCGCCCTGCAGCCCCCCCGACAGCCCAGCCCGGGCACCCCCACCACATATACTGCCTTATGTATTCCCTAAGTCTTTCTTCCTCCACAATGTGCAATGCTGCATTCGCACATATTCTCTGTCAGCCCGGAGAACCAGCAGGCCTTACCAGGGAGTAAAAAAAGCATCAGGTGCCTCAGTGTCCTCCATGCCGTCCATCTTGCTGCCCTTCACATTCATCACTGATTTCAAGGCTAGCTGAGCTTTGATTTTCTTGACTCCATTCCAATATGTTGGAGCAATGTCTTTATATTCCTCCTGGGAAGCCCATCCCTGCTTCTACCTTCTGGGTGCTTTCTCTTTTTTTTTATTTGATCTCAGTCAGGATCTTCCTGTTTATCCATGTCTTCATCTACTTTAGGTTTCTCCAAAAGGCAGAAGCTCCTCACAATGCAAGGCTGCACTTGTCTTCCATTATTATTCCCTAACCTATGTCTGAATCATTAAGCTTAACCTGAAGTTTGTAATGTAAACTCATCACCTGCTGTCAGATCTTCTGCTGGGCTTTTGTGCACCATGCCTGGCCTGAAAATTGCTTGCAAGAACTCTATTACTGCCATTTGTCATTAATATGAGTCACAGCATCATCAGTCCCAAACCTCAAAACCATTTCTGGTTAACCTTGGGAAATCTATCAAAATTATATTAATACACATTTGGCAATCACAGTATTGCAGATTTTGCAGCAGTCGCCCTCGCAATCAAATACCCATCAGAAATTTCTATGAGATGCTGAGCTACTAGACAGTATATTTGTCAAAGCATCAAAATCAAGCAACTGAACAAACTGTGTTTTCGTGTCTGACCATGTAGGTCAGGACAGACAGGACAGTCTAAGCTAAGAGCTAGTTTAAGCTAAGAGTTACTGTAAACGCAGGGTTAACTGACACTGCTTGTGCGGGCAGGACTTAAACTGGAACAATTTCCCAAGCCACTCGATCTGGTTCTCTGATGTTACAGAGATCACCTTAGTGCAGTTCCATCCATAAATGCATCAGGTACAAAGGTACCAAGTCTAATTCAGCCACCTTCTCCCAATATAGAAAGGCTACTTCAAAATAGAATTCCTCTGAGAGTTATAAACTTTGATCAAATTCCAAATGTGGGTTTTAATCATGGCCAGTTTTCACCCACTTCTTGCACTAGCATTGACCTTTAGTTTAAATAGTTCTTTAAAATGTCTACTTCAGTAATCTTTACCTGCCTTCGTGTACCTTTAAAAGTTAAACATCTCCTTTCAGCTTTCATTTTGTCAAATCCGCATGACATCCTCATGTTGAACAGGATCTCTTTTTCCCAAATCCTCATACCCACTGTTTGCATTTGCAGTTTGAGCACATTGTTCTTGAACATGGATGAACAGAATTGTCCACAGCATTCTAGATGAATCTAGCAGCACCTTTTACAAAAGAATTACTATTTTCCTGATTTCAGCCCTAAAATTTGTCCTTCTTTTCTGCACTTGCCTCTTTTGCATTTGTCTTTTTTCCCATGTCATGTTACACTGGTGCCCTAGACTTATCTTGTAACATTAAATAAGCCCTCATCTTTCTCTCTAACATTTCTTCAATAAGCACCCCAGTTTTTACAGAAATTCTTGCTATTAATCCTTATTCTGAAACCATAGCTGTGTCAGCAGGATCATCCATTTCTGTCCATATCATTCAATGTCTTCCAACTGTTTGTTATCAGTACATTCCCATTTCAGTGCCCATCCTATGGCAATAGAAGAATTATTTGCTATGTTCTGAACTGTATCATAAAATAAACATATTTTTCATAGTGTTTGCCTAGCAGGGTTCAGAATTAACTTTTTTAGAAAAATCCCAAGCCACCTGCATTTTACTACTAAATGCTGAATAGCATGTAGCTTATATGAGTTGAGTTTCCGCTGTGAATTTACTTTATGTGGCAGCTCTGGCCACAGAAATTATGTTGGCTTACTAAAATGCTAAAGGTATAGTTTCAGCTAGAGTTTGGCAGAAAAATAGAGAAAGAAAAAAATGATGCACACCATGCAGTGTTCTGGGCAAATAACGCTCAGAAACTAAATACTTTATTAACTATGAAGTACATTTGAGTAGCTGACAGTATTTTCAGAGAACTTTAGAGATGATCATTTTTCATATTTTATGTAGCACTTTATTCTGAGCACATATAACCCATCCCTACGACGTGCTAGGCTGCCCTTGCAACTAGTGAACTTTATGGCTCAGAACTACGTGGGAATATCTTTGGATAGTTTCCATGCTCAGTAACTATAGATTTCACACTAGCAGTGGAGGACTGTTAACTTTACATTCTGTCCAAAGATGTGCTGAGTTCTGAGTAAAGTCAGAAGACCTTGCCTCAGTTCTCTGTTACATGGCCAATTTTGCCAGAGATCCTTATTGTTTGGTTTGAAAAAAAAAACGTTTAAACTCCTATCCTAGACTACAGTTTCATATCCAGTGATTATATTTTTAATAGAAGAACAGAGATGTTTTCAGGTACTTCACAGCAGAAATGTAATAAAAGGTATTAATATATGGAATATGCAAATTCAATTCTGCAGAAATAAAAGATAATAAATATCAGCCAAGATACTAAAGTAAAACTGAAAATAGATAAATGAGTGTATCAGTGAAACATTCTGTGTGTCTTCATGTCATCTTACCAGAATGGAAAGAAAATTTATCTATGTAAAACCTGCCTTTGTTCAAACATTCAGTGTTGGTAAAAAAAAAGGCATATATTAGTAAAAATAGAAATAGCAGCTACTAAAAGGAACAGTTACTATAGTTAAAACTTAAGCAAGTCCCTCAGCTGACTAGAGACAATGTCTAAATTTGAAAAAATATTTATTAAAATACTGTGTGTCAGTCTTTTACAGCAAAGCGGTTTGTGCCTGTACTAGATTTGCCAAATATTTAGTTTGTGATTCAGTTTCCTTGGCTATACTTACGTTAAATCAATATGCATGTTTTAATTTCTGACAAGATGCATATAACCAGTTACTGTTTCCCTCTTCCACTAACACCGCTGCTGTTGCAGAATATAGGAAATCTGGATATAGCATTATCATTCTGTACTTTTCATTGCATTTTTCAAAGTGCGCACTGATTAGACTCAATAGGCAGATGTGTGAAGCCTGAAAAGTATTTTCCAATCAGTAAAACAAATATTCCTTTCTGTACCACATTAACCTCTAACCCACAAACTCCACCTGACTGCTAGTAAGAAAGCCCATGGAGTTTAGTTTCCCATTCATTAATTTCTAGGACAGCGCTCTCTTTAATCCCACTCAGATTATCAGAGTATCCCAGACACAGAATTATAGAATGGTTAGAGTTCGAAGGGACCTTAAAGATCATCTATTTCCAACCCCCCTGCCACGGACAGGGACACCTTCCACTAGACCAGGTTGCTCAAAGCCCCATCCAGCCTGGCCTTGAACACTTCCAGGGATGGCGCAGCCACAACTTCCCTGGGCAACCTGTGCCAGTGAACAAGGATGTCATGCAGGACAGTGTCAAATGCTTTGCACAAGTCCAGGTAGGCAATATCAGTTGCTCTTCCCGTATCCACCAATGCTATAACGCCATTGTAGAAAGCCACCAAATTTGTCAGGGGACAAATTTACATCAGAGTTACATCAGAGGAAGCAGAACAAGACTTGCAATCAGTTTATAGCATCCCACTGTCATCCCCAGTGAAACAATGGCCTTCCTGGTATATGAAAGTCATGGGACTTAATCTGTAAGGCAGCTTGACCTGACTCTTCCTTCACCTCTGCGTAGTTTCTTCTGCTCCAGAGACCAAACCTGGTTTTCTGTTCGTCTATGTTATTGTGATGCTGGGGACACATCTAGGAGAAGTCAGAAGGTGGCATGGAGAGCTCTGAGCTGTATTCTCCTTTCATGTATAACTCCCAGGATTTCTGAAATAAAATCCAAGTATTGATGAGCACCATCCACTAATGGGCTTCAAAATACTTTAGAAAAAGTGGTAAATCAAGAATCTACTCAGGATCATCAGCAAAGCCAGGAACAGAACTAACATCCTTTGAGTTTACATCTAGCAACTGCATCTTATGGAGTCATACTTAATCCTACTGTTCCTTCCATTATGAATCCAGTCAGACTGTGGCAGGAGTTTTGGGCTCGTCTAGATAGCTACATGGATTCATCAGATCAGCTCCAGGCAAAGTGGCACATTTCCAGAGTCCAGTGTGGCTGTCATATAGAGAATATTTTAACAAATATCCCAGAAATAGTATAGCCATACCAAGGGGATACTGAATGCTAGCTGTTAGCAAGTCTAATTAGCTAGAATATGGCATCAGATGGAATCATATAAATGGCTTGCAGTTCTGAGGCTAGTTTTGCCAAGCGCTACTTTTGGCATATCTCTTCATTCACAGCACCAGAACTTATATGGTACCTACAGAAGAAACAAACTAATCTGGGTTGGAAATGCCACAAAAAAGACTCAGGACAAATTTTAAACAGATCCAGTATTTGAAAATAGTGGTGTTCTACAAAGAAGCACAACTGTTACAGTACTGGATAATACACAGTTACAGTATTCCAACATTTCCAATGAAAAGAGAAATTATTTCTTGCATGGAAATAGCAGATATATAAGGGGGTGGTCCCTGAGTGAGCAGGGATATATTGCAGATGTATTTACAGTGAGGAAAAAATTGAGCCTTATTTCTGTCACATTAAAAATTTGAAAATTAATATATTTTATATTTATTAGATGTGTGTGTGTACAAAATCTCTTTCAGATAGAGGTGGAAACATTGCTTTTTTTGGCATCTTTTCAAATTACATAGCTACAGCACAGTTATTTGGTAATTACAAGCGCAATTGTAGAGTAGTAACAGTTTTTGTTGCTACCAGTTACCACTAATTCCCTGGTTGTATTACCATGTGCCTAATTATGGTGTAATTACAACAGAGTTAATCTGTAACACTAATGCACTCAGTAAGAGTATTACAATGAGAAAAGACAATGAATAATATAGTTATGTAGTGAATTACTCAGTAATGTTAATTAGTCCTAGTTAGGTATTGAAAGGAAACTTGCAGAGCAATTCTGCTGTAACTGCGCTGCAATGAAAGTACCTCTATTGTAAACCACGGGAAGGTTTCATCAAGGTTTGAACAGATTCCATTAAAAACAAATAATGCTCTTAAACTCTAAAAAAAGCATCTGGAGCCACATATATGAAATTCTTCAAGATGTTGATGCAACTCCACGTTAAAACAAAGGAACAAGCAAGAACCAAAACAAACCACAGATACAAGTTCCAGATACTCTTGTTGCACAGGTTGCAATGTGATCTTGAGCAGAGATTTTATCTTTTCCACCTTAAGTTACAAGACTGTCCAAATTAAATTATTTTAGGAAGTGAAATTAAGGCATTCTGAAAGGATTGAAGCCTCACAAAGGCCCACACTGACCACATCCCAGGCTTCTCTAAGAGACCTGTGAAGCTCTTCTTCAAAACTTTCATTGCCAGTTGCCTCAGGCCACTGCTGTAACAGCTTGGGAGAGCAGGTACATAGCTTTACAGTCAGCTAGCTCAGACTGCTGAAGGAAATAACCAGAAAGCGGAAAAGGTCTTCAAGCTTTGGCGTGGTGCTCTGGGCACTAAGCAAAGGCAGCACTTCCAGCTGCCTGGCTGCAGGGTGCTGAGGATGTTGGCAGCGCTGAAGACTCCCGGGGGTTCCTTCACCTTCCCTGACTGTCTCCTTCAGGTACCCTGTGCTTATCCAGGTCATGTCTGGGGGAGAGCGCGAGAGAGAGGGGGCTTGGGCACACTAGCTCTTTCCCCAGGACCTCAAAACAGGTCATCATAGCCCATGCCAGGTGTCTCACCCAACACAGCTTGATCACTAAGGAGGTGCAGAGGAGCTCAGGGCTTCCCCTCCTGCCCTCCCTCCCTTCGTTCCACCATGGAGCCAACCTCCAAAGGGCGCAGATAGATACACATCCCAGTCAACCCCACATCTCTGCCCTCTGCAAGCTCCTGCCAAGTCCCGTCTGGAGCCTCTCCCACCCAGAGGCATGTGCTCCCCCTGCCAGGGCCCATTGCCTAAGCCTACCTTCCCTGGTACCTGGGCAGGAGGTTTCCCCAGCACCTCTACATCCAGCGGGGACTGCCTGCCTGGGAGAGCTGAGGGCAGAAGGCAGGGGTGCAGGGCAGCCCTTAGGGCTGGCTGGCCCACAAGGATACTGCTGCTGCCTTCCAGACTGCAAGGACACCCTTTAGGAGTCCCTCACCTCCCCTCTCCTACAGCTTTCTTAGGCTTTCTTTGCTTTTCCCCTTCTAGCACCAGAAAAGGTCAGGCACTTTGCACGTCTCTCTTGGCAGGACATGGCATGGGATGCTAAGGAAGCCCTGGAGGAGACTGGCTTTACTGCAAGGGATGGCACAAGCCAGCTGCTCCAGGCTAGGCCTTCGGAGGCAGCAGCAGAGTGCTGCTGCCCCATCTGCCTGGACGACATTGGTAGCTTACATGGTCTTCTGCCTTCACTGCTTCTGCTTTGCCTGCTTCCAGCAGTGGGCCAGAGGAAGAGGTGCCTGCCCACTCTGCAGGCAGCCTTTGGAGCAGGTGCTGCACACGGTGAGAGAGGACGACGACTACGAGGAATATGTGGTCAGCTCGTCCACCTACCACCAGAGGAACAAGACCAGGGTCCAGAGCAGACACCTGCTGAGGCACTACAACCTGCGCAGGCGACCCACCAACTGCGACCCCTCAGCTGGGAGAAGGGTTCCTGCAGGGACCAACTGAGCACAGAGGCATGTTGCAGCTCTGGGGCCCTCAAATGCCACCTCCCACCAACCTCCCGCATCCAGCATTTCTCAGGAGTGAATCCTGCCGAGGGCAGGGGAGCACTCAGCCAGCCCTGCTGCTGCACACTACACTCTCAATTGGCACAGTGGTGCTGCAGCCCCTGTGGGCTGGCCTCTGTCGCATCCAGTAAACATCCAGATGTTTTTCAGGGGGTGTGTGTTTCAAAACTGAAGAACAACCTGCTGTAGGGAATGCTTTCCAACACTGTCTCAACAGCATGGGAAATCCAAAGGGGAGAATTTCTTCGAGTGCATGATGATTTCACTTAACACAAGTTCTGCAACAGAAGATGTTTCCCTTGTGCTCTCCCAGCCTCCCACTTCCAAGCACCAGGGCAGAAGTGCCCAAGCTTTTTGACCAGCAGCCAGGCTGCAGGTCCTGAAGACCTGTGCATAGTCCTGCTGCCACAAAAAGGACCTCTACAGGTCCCAGGGGGCCTGATGGACAGTTGAGTTGAACGTGAGCCAGCACTGTGCCCTTTTGGTAAAGATGGACAGCAGTATGCTGAGCTGCATTAGGAAGAGTGTTGACAGCAGATGGAGGGAGGTGATCTCTCCCTTCTCCTTAGCACTGCTGAGGCCACAGTTGTAGTACTGTGTCCAGTTCCGGGCTCCCCAGTGTAAGAGAGACACAGACGTACTGGAAGAGTCCAGCCAAGGGCTGGACTATGATAATGAAGGGACCGGAGCATCTCCTGTAGGTGGAAAGGCTGAGAGAGCTCAGACTGTTTATCCTGGAGAAGAGAAGGCTCAGGGCAGATCTCATCAAAGTATAAAGATGATGGAGCCAGCCTATTTCCAGTGGCATCCAGTGACAGTAACAAAGCACTCCAAAGGAAACACTATACCTAAAAAAATACACAATTTCAAGCACTTAAGTGCCTTCCTGTTGTGTTTGGGTTCTTCATGAGGGGTTGGACTAGAAGATCTTTAAAGGTCCCTTCCAACCCAAACCGTTCTATGATTCTATGATTCATAAGATCATTCCATCTTTGAACAGCTTACAGTTCCTTAAGTGAGAAATGCTACTTTTCTCCTGCTATTCCCACTCAAGCTGTCCAAACAGGAGTAGAAAAATAGCTAGGATGCCATGAACAACCACATTGACAGCCAAGCAGCCAACAACTGATCCTCATCAATTAGAAAATAAATTTCACCAGTGGCAAGGGACAGCACTGAGCTACGTATCTGTCTGCTTTACAGTGTGACTGTGTCAGTCCAGCTGAGTCCTGCACTGGTCAGCCTACGCATTATTCCTCCTCAATCAGCAAATACAACTGGTTGGAACAGGCAGAGGTGGCTGAAGGGCTGCCCACACAAAGCAACTGAAGAGCACTAGAGCTACTATTCAAATCCAAGCAAGGCCACTACAGCCCTCTCAGGAGCAGGAATAGGGGATTTAATTTCCCAGACAGCCTGCTTATTGAACGGAGTATATTTGACCTTATGAACAGAGTGGATCTACAGTCAAAAAGGAAAAGAGCATGCCATGCATTCTAGCACATTTCCTGCTGCATGTATTTACAAATCAGAGCCTTCTTCTTCTTAATCAGCCAAAAATTTGTGAGGAAAGGTCAGATCAGTACAGAGCTTTTTGTATTTTCTTAACCTATCAGAACAAGAGGGCAAAATATAGAGAAATTGTAGCTTTGAGAAGTTCAAAGTCATCTAAGAACAACTATATGCAGTTTGAAAATAAATGTTCTGATTCATAAATGTGTTTGCCATGATCTACTAAGCTGCACTGTACAGTTTGAGGGCACTCCCTTGCAGTACCCTGTAAACCCACAGCACTACAAGATTTTCTTAGTTACCTTTGTATTCGGTGAAAGAAACTAAGCATACTCACATACTGTCTCAGTTGATCTGTTCACTAATTTATTATTCAAAATAACCTACTCATTTCTCCACATCTATGACTTCCTCAATCACTTCCTCTCCAGTTTCAGGCAGAGCTGGATGCAATCAAGAGTTTAGACAGACAAATATTCCCCCAAAACCCCCATATATCTAACAAAGGGTTTCAGGTTCCCCTTGGTAACTCATGTATACAAAATTTCAGTACTGAGACATTCAGTGGTTTAGGTCTTGCCCTGTTTCTCTTTGTATTAAATTTCCCATTGCTGAAAGAGGGGTATGGAACATGTTTGTTAATGCAAGTGGGATCCTCAAAAACATACCAAAGAAGAGTCAGGGGAAAAAAATGAGAAAGCAATTGTTTTTATTTTCTGTCTCATAAGAAAATATTTACCTTCTTAACCAGACCAGTCATTTGGGTGTGCCAGATTTATTACTTGTCTAAGATCACTTTTTTAATATTTCTCACAGAAATATTCCAAGTATCCCCACCGAACTGCATCATCAGTGTTTGTTTCTTAGCTTCAGTCAGACTCATATGTTACATATCAAACAGAAGACATTACAAAGCTTTAATATATCATGTAGCCATGGAAAATGAGCAGACAGACATTGTTTATTGCTAAACCCATCCTTTTAACTAAAAACCTTGAGAATCTGACTGTAAATGTAAGATATGCTTCTTCATTATACTGTGTCTAAAAGGAGTATGTACTGAAATCCAGAATTATTTCAGCAAAAGCTTTTATTAAAGTCTCAGTCAGAAAAAAGCTGATGAAACTCTCTTGAATTCCTTAATAGCTTGTGTTCCAGATGTTATTTTTTCTACACTTTTGCTAGCAAGTTTTAATAGCTAGATAGCGCATCACAATTTCTTTTCACTGTAATCTTTAAACTAGTCTAAATTTGAAATGGGTTTCATTTTTTTAAAAACTAGTTTCTTCTGCAGTCCAGAGCACTGATTTAAGATCTGCAGTTGCAATCTGTTCAGCATCCTATGCCAGAGACAAGTTGCCTTTCCACTAACTACTATACATTTTATTCTTCATGAACTCATTACTAATTTAGAAAGGTGCAAAAGAAAGAGAGACGTATCGGACTGCAGATCCTCTGTGAAGTTCTCATCAATGTTAATTTTTTACAAAGAACAACTAAATGCAAATTAGAAATTAAAAAAAAAATAAATAAAAATATTTCCTTTGAAATGCTTTTACATTAATTTTGCAAAAAAAGGTATTTTCAGACATATTTACAATTAGGACTATTTATACCATTTTTCACAATGAGAATTTGAATACCAGACCTGCACATTTCAGAGAAAACTATGTTGAAAAACAAGGTATTGCAAATTAATGAGATTTTTAATAACTGTTAAGGACCAATCATCAAAAACCTAATTATGATAAAAATAGATTTTAAGAATGGACTTTGCCTGTATTTTTTTAATTATTGTTTCCCTGTCTTAATCTTAGTCTTTGGTTGTAAATGGCCTTGTGTTGCTGAACTGCTGTCATGCAACTACAGCTTGGGAGCCATCAGCTCTGCTCTCGTTAGCTGGATGTGCCTGAAAACAAGCAAGGCCACTGGACCTTTCTGCCGAGATCAGCAGTCCCCCAGGGAGAGCTGGTGCAGAACATATTCCAATGCTTTTCCTCTCCCTACATCATCCATCCCCTCAGTCAAATGCTCCTTTTATATCTTTTAAGAAGTTGGATGTGGGAATCCATGTTGTAATTTCTGACAATTTTACTATGAGTTGTTCTTCACATGGATATTTTCTTAAGGTTCCTGGTGCTGTAATCAGGAAAATGAAAAAGGAAACTATGGGTTTGTTGGATTTTAATGTTTATTTCCAGCCTTAGGAAAGTATGGGAGTAATTACATCTGAAAAGCTTTTAAAAAAAAGATTATTTGGATTTTTTTAATATATATAATCTTTCTATATGTATATATGTATGCGTGTGACTGAGTTTCGGAGTTTTTTTTCTTTTTTTCTTCTCTTTTAAGGTTTCGGATTAACAATAGCAAAGTTCATCAAAACTTCATTGTGTTCCAACTACATATGTAGATAAACTGTTATTTCGCCTTTAAAGGTCTTCAGTGTTACCTCTGCCATTCTCCAAGTGTTCTAAAATGCTTCAAAAACATTCTGTACATACAAAAGAACACAAAACCCCAGCATAATTCAATTAATGTTGAGATGTCAACTAAAAAAGCACAGACCAGATTTGCTTTACTGTCAAGATTTAGCCAAGGAGTTCTCTTAGCATCAGTGAATGACATTGCCTAAATGCCTGTGCCTACAACGCAGAATTTTCAGATACCCTCTGTAAATCTAAACCATCAACAAATTCACAGATTCTGAATCATTAGTTTGAGCATCACCAAATAAATATTTTGAATTTATACTGCTCTAGAGTAATTTAGTGGAAAAAATAGCAGCACCTGATAACGTTAGGAATTCAATAAAAACACAGGGTGGATCAACCATTGCTAAGCTCCTCTCTCTAGAGAAGCAGGTAGTACAAAAAACAAAACAAAACAAAACAAAACAAAAACCTTACAAACCACGACCAAAAAAACCAAAAAGGTGATACAGAGCTGGTAAGAGTACAAAGTGTGGAAAGATGGAAAAATATGGCTACCATACTAATCTTGTTGCCATAGTAATAGTAACAGCCTATTTCAACCAAAGGCTACATGAATCAGAGAGCTAATATTTTTAAGGGGTTCACAACTGAAAGCTGAGTAAAGATGGTTACCAAAAAATAACATGAGCAGGAGCTGTAACACCTCAGTTCAAGCAGGGGGAAGACCCGAAAGATCAGAAGATCAGCAAGTAAGCGTTCTACAGAAACATAGCAACGTTTCTAAGTGTGCGTTCATATTAATGATGGACTCAGAGCAGTCAAAGTATAAATAAAATAACCCATTAAAATCACAGAAGATTTTTCTTGATCTAGGATTACACAGTTTAACCCTTTATTTTATGGTTATCAAGAAAGTACAATTAAAGAAAACAGCTAGCACAGAGAAAACAGGTTGAGTAATGCAGACAGTATATAGTGCAGATGTACAAAATGGACACCTAGCAACTTCAAGGACTGGATATTTTATCATTAAAAGCTGTTATTTTTTCCTTGATTTAATGGAGCTCTTCCGATTTACACCAGCTGGAAACTGACCTTCATTCTTAATAGCGTTGGGTTTAATTTCACATACTAGAAACACTTTGGCACGTTACAACAACTACATAGTGGGAGTAAGGGAAGTGATCAAATGGTGAACAACAGAGTTTTCAAATCTCACACCACAATACCTGATTAATTTTAAGGATCTTTAAGAACTGAGTTACATTGTATCTGACAAGAGAGGGACATTCACCCAAAGTCTTCCCAGGTTTAGCTTAAAAACGGATATGAAGCAGTTTACTTGTACACCCCCCCCCACACACAAGTCAGTTTTTTCCCACTAGCTGCCATTGATTAAAATGAGTAAACCTTGGTTCTAATCAAACCGTTAGACAGCTTGAATGTCACAAATAACTCCAACGGCCATAGGTAAACTTCACGTACAGACCACCTTTAAGCACTGGAGTTGATCCAGTTTCTGTCAACAAAACAAGTGTGTATTATATGAAGCACATATTTAAGTACTTTTGCTAAGTGGGGGAGTAGTTAAGATACAGTGAAGTGGAATACAGGCAATCAAATATGGTAGGTAAAATTTCACTAATTCTGAATTCTCTACTTTTAGAGCCTTCACGTCTAGCAAAATCTAAAATGATTTAAATACTTAATGTGGTGAAAATAACCTGTAATGGTGCAAAGAACTGTAGGGTTACAATTTTCACAGAAATGTCCTACTTCTGACTTTTTACATATATCCATTAAGATGGATAGGATTTTTATTACATAATTGCAGAATGATAAGTAGTAATGCTAGATTATTTGACCTTTATTCTAACATGTCCCAGATTCTATAAAGTTTTTCACTTAATGGAAAGATGTGCTATTAAAAGAATAAAAGAATTTAGGTTTTGTTACTGTCAAACAGTAAGATCTCCTGATTTCTCTACCACACATTTTTAGCAAATCATAGTGGGCAAACCTACCTAAAATGAAACTAAAGAAACTCTATTGTAGTACAAGCATAGAAAGCAAATGACGCAAACACAAAAAGCTGGAGCGGTTTGGGGTTTTTTTTATTATGACTTGCTATGAAATCCTTCCCTTTTGAGTTGTTCTTAGACTTATTTGATGTGTTCTAGAGACAGAAAAAACAGAAATCTAAAGGTGTTGAGATTTCCATCCTGGCTGATTTTTTTGCATTGTATACAACTGCAACAGACACTTTTGCCTTCTCAAAAATGTACTGAAAGTTTGCAGTTACTGTGTCCAGAGGTCTTCTTTCAGTTAGGATGTATCATCCCTTACTCACAAACCTCAAAATGTGCATGTAAAATAAACAACAGAGTTATGACTGAATGGAATGAAAGTTAAGTTTATTTTTGGTTGAGGTGTGGTTGCTTCTTCATTTATTAACGGCACGTAACTCACAATGGAAAAGGCAGACAGCATTATAAAAATATATCTTTTAAAAATCATTCTTTTCTTTTTACCTGTTTGTCTTAGTACTGAGAGAATAAATGATCATTAATATGATGAGATAAAACTCTAGTTATGAGGATATGGAGCTTCAAGTAGTCTCACACAAATGCAATTTGAATTACACAATTTAAATGGAAAATTTCCAATTATAGGTGTTATATAAAGTATGAGATATTTATAATGCATTTAAAAAATACTGCTTTCCATCTCAGTGTGTTTTATATTCTACACCAGAGCCAGTTACTGTTAAGTTCAGGCTACAAGCCCATTACCCATAGTCTATTCATCCACCCATAGCAAAGCAAAAATGCTGGAGTGCTTTTAGGCACACACACACACAGGGTGAAGACAGGCTACATCAAAGTGAAGAAGATATATAGCTGCTTTTTGTTATGACTGCATACACTTACAGTAGCAACCTATCGCCAAACCTCGTGAAATGGCATAAAAATAGTGTAAAAATTTATCCATGACCTTGGCAGACACATAGCTAAGATTTTTTTGGTCTGAGGTTGTTATGTTTCTGTGATCCAGAACACCATCCTGCAGAGACTGGAGTCTACCCTACAAGGCTACTGTGCTCTCAGTTCTCTGCCCAGGTGCTCTGAATTTGTTGTGGAGTGATGCTATGTGGCAGGTGATGTAAATCAGCAACAACCAACAGTCAAAAGTACAGGTGGGAGAGTTAAATGCCACAGAATGGATTACGTGGCTGCATTTCAGAACTGGAAGTGGTAGCACAAGCATCTGTGGTCAGAATCAAGTGTCCACACCCTATCACCCCCAGTCTGAATCTCGCTGCTGGTAGATAGAGGCTTCATGCAGCAGAGAATGACTTTTTGGCTGCAGAATCCAAATAGTTCTTATTTGAGATAGCAGCACTAAAAATATTCTGGGGCTCAATGGTTATACAGTATTACTCCCAACCCCCTCTTCACAAACAAAAAGTGATCGATTCCCAAAAACTGTGAACAATCTCAAATAGGGAAGAGCCAGGTACAAAGAGGACTCAATATTCTTTTCTCCCTTCTTGCAGAACCACTCATAATATTTGAGTTCTGGATAGAAAACTCAAACTATAGTTCTGCATATTTTCAGTATGGATTCTGGTTGCTGCAGTATCTGGCAGAGTCATCATACTTGTATCTAAAAAAAGAGTATTTTGTTATTTGAATTGAGAAGTTTGAAGCTGCGAGAAAGAAAGTGAATATAAAATATTTTGTGTGTTACCACTGGGAAATCTGAGACACAAAGAAGAATTACATGAGATCCTTCCTAAAAATGAAAGCTTAGTATAAAATATGCCCACAGGAAATCTTTAAAATATTCCGTTTCCTATCTCAAAAGACAATATTTATGTGATCTTTGAAAAGCCATAGATTTTAATGTGAGTTTAGCATTTGTAAATGCAGATGAATTTGTACATATCTCCAGCATAATTATTTGCTTCATTAGGTCCCAAGTGTGCAGAATTCTGAATTCTAATTGGATGGCATTAATTACCCTCTGCCAGGAATACACAAATTCTAAAGGGTTTACCAATCATTTAGTGTACTCCCAAACCTAATTCTTAGGCTAGCAATCAAATCATTGATATTACCGAGTCACCCAGTATTTCATTAGTTAAGGCTCGCTTTGGAGTTCTCTCTATAAATTGTCGATAAAGGTGAGCAAATACTGAACTCCGTGGTTGCAGCTAAGATGAGGGAAGACAAACCAGAAGGGCACAGAAGAAAAGAGAGTGGGACTACCGCAGGTCTGCTGATGGTGAATAAAATGTGTCTGTGTATAATCAAGACCAGGGACCAAAATGACCCTAAGAGCAAAACATTTAAGGGAATGTAAAAGGAGGCGGGAGACCGAAAGTTAGATGCTTCTAAGAATTATAAATCAAGGGAATGAGAGTTGCAAGGCAGAGCAGGGAAATGGAGGGAGACACTGATCCCTAAGCATGACTAATGAGATCAAAAAATCAATCCTGTGAATTGGGTGATCCCTACGCAACATTTGTATTAAGACAACATCCAGACCTGCAACTACAGAATCTAGGACAGCTATTGTATTACTTAAACATCTTTGCCACTAGAAAGTTGTTCACCATGTCTAACTCGAGCTCAGTACTTGTCACATTGTCATTGGCTAAACAGTTTCAACTCAGGCAATTTTACTCAATTATTTTATTGCCAATTAATACAAAGTTAATTACTGATTTGTGTATTGAGAAAAAAAGAAGACAAACAATTAAAACCTTCCCGTAGTGAAATACCTGCCCCATTCCCCAGTCACAGCTTCAGTCCAACTCTTCTCCTTCCCCCTTCCTAGGCTCAACTTACCCCATTGTCACCACACGTTACACTCAGTTACACTCCCAGTCCCTTTGGGGAGGTGTCTGTGTAATGGTTTCTTTCTGCTGCCCCTTGCTTCTTACTCATTTTCATCCACTACTCCATGTTTCTTACTGCTCCTGTGTTCCATCAGGGTCCTCCAGGGGCCACAGCTCCTCAAGGGTGTCCCTGTGCCAGCATGGGTTGCCCATGGATTGCAGTCTTCTGAGGGGTGTTCATGCTCTTATGTGGGTCCTCTAAGGACCACACTCCCTCAGGGATGTCCCTACTCTGGTGTGGGTTGCCCAAGGTCCATAATCTCTTAGGAGGGTCTCTCCCGGGCAGGGGCTGCAGCCCACCAAAGGTACCTCCTCTGGCACTGAGCACCTACTTCCAAGAGTGCATCTACAGCCACATTCACAACAGTGTCCATGTGTTTCCTCCATTTCTCCTCCTCTGCTTTATCCCCACATTTCTCTGAACGTGTCCCTTCGTGTATCTTCTCACGTGTCTCCTCCTCTCGTGGTTGCACCTGTTCTTGAACACTATTGAACAGCAATGCCTGGTGCTCACCTGCCTGTCTGCAGTGGTGGTGCCCTTCTCCTTTATGACAACTTCTCAGGACCCTGTCCAGATAGTTCACTTCACCCTTTAACATATTTGCCTAAGACTTTCACACTGTCCAGCAGAGACTCCCCTGTGCCTGGGAGGGCAGAGAACTGTTTCTCATGACTTTCACAAATTTATGAACTTAGTTTGATGTTGCTTTTTTTTCACAAGTTTGATATTGACCCTTTCATTGTAATCTCAAGACCTTCCTCCACAAAGCTGTTGTCAGCTAATCCCTGTCTTGATTCTGCAAAATGTTTAGCTAAGAGTGCATATTGACCAATGTCAGGTTACATTTATCTCAAACCATTTCTCCAAGTTGTCAAGATCATTCTGAAATCTTGTTTTACAGCAATTGCAACCAATCCTATCGTATTTGCAAGCACTGCCACTCAAGTGCACTCCCTTGCCACTCAGATCTTTACTAGAAATACTGACTAACATTGTCCATAGCTTAAATTCTCTACTACACTGGTTCTGGAAACCACCACTTCATGTAATTTCATTTCTCTTCCCCTAAAAACTCAAGCATGCTGGTTTTGGACAATTCTTTTCTCGCCATTATGACTCATGCAGTAAAACACCCTTCTGATCGCATACACTGTATCAAGAATTTGTGGCATATATTTGAAAAGATTTAGTTCAATTAGCAGTAACGCATTGGCAGGAGAAGTGCTAACAACCCAAAATGAGGATAATAGAAGGATCTGCTTGTAGTTCCAATCTGCCATAATAACGTCTACATCTCATACTCCATTCCTCAGCGCTACTATGTGGAGATGAGGTTTAGTCAAAGCAACTCACTCATAAGATGTTACAGTCACTACACGGACTCTATTAGCATGTTCCACAACTGAGCACGGATTGAGGTTCTTTCTTCAGATTTGCACTTTGGAAGCAAACTCCTTGATTACTACTGAAAATTGACACCACTCAGGCTTCAGTCAGTCTGTTCCGGGGTTCAAGATACATCTTCAAACCAGTGACCTCCCTTGAAACAGTATAGCAGTGCTAAATTTCAAAATAATCCCCTCCACCCCAGCTTTTTGCTAAGATTTCAGTCACCCAGGGAGTGGGTTCATAAGCACACTGGAACATATACCATGCTGAATATATGAGTAAGTTTATTCAACATTGGAATTGCTCTGTTTTTGAAGTAGATGTGGCTATGCTTCACAATCAAGAGCTTCACTTTGTTCCTGCTTTCTCCAGTTCTGTAGGAACAAAATAGGCAGACACCACCCAGTACCTCCAGTTCCACAGGGATCTTCTGGAGAGACTCCAGCGTAGGGCAACAAAGATGATTGGGGGATTGGAGCACCTCCCTTATGAGGAAAGGCCGAGAGAGCTGGGACTCTTTAGCCTGGAGAAGAGAAGGCTGAGGGGAGACCTTATTCTTGCTTAAAAGTATCTAAAGGGTGGGTTGGAGGAGGATGGAGCCAGACTCTTTTCAGTGGTTCCCAGTGACAGGACGAGGGGCAACGGGCACAAGTTGGAACATGGGAAGTTCCATTCAAACACAAGAAAAAACTTCTTTACGGTGAGGGTGACCGAGCACTGGCACAGGCTGCCCAGGGAGGTTGTGGAGTCCCCTTCTCTGGAGATTTTCAAGACCTGCCTGGATACAGTCCTGTAGGCATTCCTGCGTCAGCAGGGGAGTTGGACTAGATGATCTCTAGAGGTCCCTTCCAACTCTGAAAACTCCGTGATTCCATGATTCTCCAGTGTAACTTCTTGCTCACACAAGCAGATCCATTCTGTACTTGTTATATGATTCCATGCTCCTACAGCTCACATCTACTAGAAGGTTTTTATAAGAAAGTAGGGAAGCTCTAATGTACTGTATTTGATCCCTCTTGTGACTTTAAAGTTGGAGCTACATAGCTATGTCTGTCAAATGAAGGAGTTAATTTTACAGTGGTATTTTCAGTATCTTCAACTGGGATATATAGGCTGTGAAAGAGTTGTTTTGCAATGACTCTTCAAAAACTTATTTTTATTCTTATCCTATGAAATAATGCTTGGATCACACACTTACAAGGACAGTAGAAGTTTAATGATGTAAGATATCCACAACTAAAAGGTATGTAACTGCTAAGCTACTACACAGGGGAAAAAAATAGGCACCTCATAAAGCCTTAGTTTATTTTCCTCAATTCAAGAAAAAAAATATGTATTAGAAGCATATTGAATGTAAAACACAAAGGGAATCCCTGAATGGTTGGACTCCTGCTTTACGAGTCTGTAGCCATGGGGAGAACATCAGTTGACATCAGGGAATATGACAATGCCATAAAACACATGAACCAGGACTGAGAGATCTCTGAATCTTTACATCAGCAGCATTCTAGTTACTTACCATATGTCATATACAGAATGCTGTTCCCCGGAGTGAAGAATTTTGTGTGTTCCAATGAAACGCTATATAGCTTCTCGAAATAATGATGAGGCTTGGAGTCAATTAAACTTTAGCATAGCGCTACTGGAGACTGGCATTATTCCACATGGCAAATGGTGAATATAGCCAGAGCAATGAGAGAGGATGCAGGTGCAAACTGACACCACCATCTTCCTCTTTCACGCTCAGAAGATGTCAACAGCCCCAGTGATACAACTTCCTTTAAAAGCCTAATCAATAGGATAGCAACATAGCAGTCAAATGCCAAACTTGTTTCTCATTTGCCATGACCAAAAACTCAGCCTGTATGTACACTATTTTCCTCTTCCAAATCTGTAATTGCTTTAAGCTGTATTTAATAAATATCATATGGACAGACTTCCCTGCCCATATTCAACGACATTCTTTAAAACAGCTTCTGACCAAAGCTCTTGACAAAAGAAATGGCATTGACTTTTTTAGTTTACATAATTCCTCCTCAACCTCCCTGTGACAAAAAAAAAATGTTACAAAAGTTTCTGGAGGTAGCTGTTTGAAAGCACTGAATAAAGAGCTGCTCTCTGTTCTAGTACTACTACTACCAAAACAAAAGTCCCTTATGCCAAAAAAGTGTATGAAGAAGTTTCAGTTTCACTGGCATGTTTAACAAAACAGTTGCTAGGGTTCCAGGCAGGCTCCCACAGGAAAGAGAATGCCCCTATTTGAAAACAGCCTGTAAAAATAAATAAATAGTCATTTTAATGACTTTCAAATGTATGGTTATTATGCAAAATGGAAATCTATTTCATAACCTTAAGTGTCAATGGGAAGAAACAGATCATCTTCTGCCATATCTGTTCTTACATGCATCTTTAAAATGGATCACTCCCCAGAAACTTCTGTATAGGAGCCTTAAAACCTAACCAGATTTGTGGATGCAGGAGACTGTGCTTGCTGGGTAATCTAGGATGCAAGTGATGGTTTATCACAGGAAGTTTCTGAAACGCCATTCATGGCGGGTGGACCTCAGCTGACTGCCAGATGCCCACCCAGATGCTTTCTCACTCCCCATCCTCCATAGGACAGGGGGAGAAAATAAGATTAAAAAGCTTGTGGGAGGAGGTATGGACACAGACAGAGCTGTCTTATCAGTTGCCATCATGGGCAAAACAGACTCCAGCTAGGGAAAATTAATTTAATGTACTGCCAATTAAAAATAGAGTTGGATGATGAGAAACAAAAACTAAAGCACCTTCCCCCCCAACCTTCATCCNGGGGCTCAGCCCTGCCCGGCGCTGGGTCGGTCGGAGCCGGCTGGACCCGGCTGTGTCCGGCTCGGGGCAGCCCCGGCCGCTCCCCACAGGGGCCGCCCTGCAGCCCCCCCCGACAGCCCAGCCCGGGCACCCCCACCCCGTACACCGTTTCAGAGGCTGCCACCGATCAGGAGTCACTGGTTGTATGTCGTGTCTGGAAGAATTTGGAGAAATGCAGTTATTCTGCTGAATAGAGAGCAAAAGCATCTAGGAAGTTATTTTTTCTTGCTAAAGACCTTCTTCTGGTTTTAAGTACAGAGGAAAAAATGTCAGAAAAAGATACACTTTGTGGTCAAACTTGCAAAATACAGTTCCACTTACATAACAAAGCTTTTAATTCAATGCATACTTTTCATACTGATAAGGAAATCTTTTGTAAATCATAGACCTATGCAGAACAGAGAGAGTAATCAATGTAATTGCTAAACGAAGGTTCCACAAAACCCTTACTGTGTTGCATCGTGGCTCCTCAGAAAATCCACTGTCTAAAATCCAAGTTAGGAAAGAAAACAGGTAACAGCTCTCCACACCCTTATGCTTTGGCAGCCCCCTGTTGCTGACGCCACCTGCAGATTCCCTGCCAGCCAGGGGCTGCTCTGGCACGGAAGCTTCTTTCGGGCTCGCTCCCTCCTTCACACACACACACACTTATTCTAGATCAATGGGCCGAGGCCAATGGTCTGAGGTTCAGCCACTCCAAGTGCCGGGTCCTGCCCTTGGGTCACAACAACCCCAGGCAGCGCTACAGGCTCAGGGAAGAGTGGCTGGAAAGCTGCCCGGCAGAAAAGGATCTGGGGGTGATGGTTGACAGCCACCTGAATATGAGCCAGCACTGTGCCCAGGTAGCCAAGAAGGCCCACAGCATCTTGGCCTGTATCAAGAATAGCGTGGCCAGCAGGACTAGGGAGGTGATCATCCCCCTGTACTTGGCACTGGTGAGGCCCCACCTCAAATACTGTGTTCAGTTTTGGGCCCCTCACTACAAGAAAGACATTGAGGTGCTGGAGCGTGTCCAGAGAAGGGCAACGAAGCTGGTGAAAGGCCTAGAGCACAAGTCTTATGAGGAGCGGCTGAGGGAACTGGGGTTGTTCAGCCTGGAAAAAAGGAGGCTGAGGGGAGATCTTATCGCTCTCTACAACCACATGACAGGAGGTTGCAGAGAGGTGGGGGTCGCTCTCTTCTCCCAAGTAACAAGCGATAGGACAAGAGGAAATGGCCTGAAGTTGGTACCAGGGGAGGTTTAGATTGGATATTAGGAAAAATTTCTTTACCGAAAGGGTCATCAAACATTGGAACAGGCTGCCCAGGGAAGTGGTGGAATCACCATCCCTGGAGGTATTTAAAAGACAGGTGGACATGGTGCTGAGGGACATGGTTTAGTGCTGGTTTTGACAATGTCAGGTTGGTGGTTGGACTCGGTGATCTTAAAGGTCTCTTCCAACCTATGCAATTCTATGATTTTACGATTCACTTGTTTCAGATCCCGAACCAAAGACACCTTTCCAATCATTCCTGTCTGGCTTGAGTATCTTTCCAGAAACACTTCCATTCTGGCATGTGTAAAAGGGTTTTTTAGAAGTCGTTAATGAGAAAAAATCCTCAACCAGCATAAGTACAAAGCTGTAGTTCAGCCTTGTGAACTTTTCTCCTCACTTGTTGATTTTCACAGTTACTTCTGTGTTTTAATGTAGTTCTCTACAGGTCGTACACAATGTATATCTTGTTCTCAAAGAAATAGCTTTCATTTTTAAAGTGTTCATCATGTCTGATTAAATAAGAGCTTATTGGACGCTAATTGCATGGGACTTCTAGGCAGAACAAAGATAAAAATAGTTTATTATCATGTTGTTAGCAGCATTTCATTTCCAACTGTTAGACCTTCATTCATGTCTGCTAATGTAATAAAATTAATCCTATAATTTCAGTTGCTTAAGATTTCATTAAAGATGGTATGATTCCTTAGGTATGCTGTTGTCCATTTAAGGAAAAAAAATCTTTTCTTTCCCTGTGGAGGCTAGCAAGGGAGAGAGACAGACTTGATTTTTTCCGACACTAAAAAGCTCTGTCTTTTCTATTTCCTTTCAACCCACTGACAGCTGAAGTGAAAAGAGAAACAGCTGACTGACAGCTGCCTGGCAGGATACGTGCAGTCCTAATTACAGCTCCTATATAGGGCTATGCTTGTGCTTACATTCCTGCATGCAAGGTCTCAGATCTTAATTTTTCTTATACATGTAATCACTGTAATATTTTTCAATTTTGATTCTTTATAGCAAGCCGTATAAACCTTGAGAAAGAGAAAAAGGAAAGCTCTCTGGCTTCTGCTAACAGCCAAGCATTCAAGAGCAACTGAACAATATTCATGCAAATATTTGCCCTTTCTTCTGTATGTGCCATTCATTTTTATGATCATCTTTGCTTTTTCTCCAACATTATACTTTGTTTATTACCTCAGTCAATCCACACAATAACAAGGCTACTTTCAGTGCAGATTGCAGATTTGCAGATTTTAACTCCAGGCTGAGTTATAGGTCACTGGGAAGTGATAGAAGCCACATCACAAAAATATTTCTTGTTCCTACTTCTGCCGAGTCAAGGGAAAAGGCAATTGCTTCCCATTCTCAGTTCACTTATTCTGCATGCTAGAGTGGAAGAAGGAAATGCTGTCGCCTCTACCCCACAAAACAAAAGATGTGAAAATAAACCTCAAGGAAATTCCAAGGGGATGGAGGAAACAACTACTGACAGTATTAAAAATGAAGAAAAAAATAATAAATTGCATCAAACAAGATAGTCTGAGGCACGCTGTGAGGAAGAAGTCCCATTGCAGGCTGAAATGCTGCTCCACCATGTATTATGCTTGCCTTGTTTCAAATAGAATAGATCACTTGAAACTCCAGGAGATTTAGACAGTTAATTGAAGCTGAACTTCATCAAATATTGTGTCCAAGATTACTTGGGCTTTTTGCTGGGCTGTAGAAGTTTTGCCCAGTTTTAACTGCAATATTCTGAAAACTTAGCTTCAAAGCAATATACAAACACCATTTGACAATGCAGAAACCTTTGTAAAATATTATCATATCTACTAACAATAGCAAAAAGCTTTTCGGAAAGAATTGCTTTGTCCATGTTTGCTAACATTCATTTTCTTCCTCACCGTGAGCCTTTGATTTGAATTCACCCCTAACCTCACAGGTATTCCTCACTTTGATTCAAGCACAAAGGTGTCATGCTCAAAGGCTTTCTGTAGATTCTAATTGACTTTCCTACAATTGCTTCTGAGGAGCAAAGTCAAAGCTTAATGAGGTTTAAAGGTTTACATTTTATCATTAAAATTGTTATATTTAGAGATAATCTGCTCTGAATGCAGTGTACAGTAAACATTTCATCTAAAAGACATGAAACTATTTTGAATAATTAGTCCTTCACCTCACATTTCAGTTGAAATTATAATTTCAGAAATATCCCTATTCCTCCTCCCTTATGTAAAACAGCAGAATCACACAGGATCTTTTTAAAAGCATTATTACATTTCATTATTTCCCCCCCACAGACTTGAATACTGTACTGATCACAACTTATTTCTAGCAAATTATTGTTTCCTTTTACTTTCTCATCTATCTGTATAAATCTATCTGTTATCGTCTATTAGCAAGCACATAGCTATGATCTAAATAACTTTTTTATGTAGTTCCTCAAGGTAAGTACCATTTTTTTAGGCAAGTGCTATCTTTATGGACTGTGCCACTGCTGAAATGGATTTGGATCCATGACCAAGATTGCCATGTGCTATAAAATAATCCTAAAAATTTAGGTTCTTAATCTATTTTAATGGCATTTTTTTTCCCAACCACAACTTTGATTCCTTTTAATGTATTTATATGGAGCCACAGAGATTTCAAAGTTTGCATTCCAGGGTTTGCTTTAATATGCAAACTTTGATTCCAGAAATTATGTACTAATTGGAAACTTGAAATTATTTCTATTAAAAATGCATGGGTTTATTTTGGAAAATAGCAAGAAAACAATAATTTAAATCAGGAGGACAAAAGGCATCAACACATGAATGGGTTTCCTGGGAAAATCCCCGTCTGATTTGTTGGCTACCCGCTTAAAAGGCTAATATCTACTTCAGTGAAGGCAAAACAGAGTTAAGGACACAGGCACATAACCAGGTACCATTTCATTTCTACCAGCATCCCCACCAAAAATTGAGACTTTTTCTCTAATGAACCATAAGTATTACTAAAGGCATTTTGCTGTCAGGAAACAAAAATTCCTCTCATTAAAAGTAGCATGTTTTTGATACTGCAAATCCTTATATCCATTCTAAAATTTGTCAGAAAACTTAATGAGGTTCTGTCTCTTATGACCCTCTTGTAAGCAAGCAAAAGAGAGATGGTCTTAATGTAGGTGGTACCAGATACTGTTGAGATCTTCTTTTCAGGATCTGTTCTCGTGCTGGTTGGTACACCAAAGCTAAATATCACCCTGGGATTATGAACAGCAGCATGGCCTGCCAATCTCATATGACTAGAAAGATTAATATAATCAATAACCAGATGAATTATGTCCTGTTTAGGAGAGCAATGGGAGTATGATGACCAGTTTGGGGCAGCACACTTCAAAGAACACCATGGGCCAAATGAGGCAAACCTGGATAAGAACAGCTAATGGAGCCAGAGACCTAAAAAACGTGAATTGCATTTTGAAAATGACTCAGAATGGTTGATTTAAACATGAGAAGATTTAGGAGACATAACAATGACATGCACAAAAAGCTGCTGCCAAAGACAAAGAAGAACATTGTGTTCATGTCTATGGCAAACAGATAAACTAATGAAGCAAATGGATAAACTAATGAACTTAGGTCACCTGAAAAGATGATTTGGCGTATACAAAAAACTTCTTAGCAACACAAATAGTGGTACACTGAAATAAACAGCCTGGAAGACTGTAGGCTTACCCTCACTAGAGGATTTTAAGAAAAGGCTAGATAAATATGTGCCAGAGATAACACAGTTATAGTTGATCCTGGCCTCAGCAGGAAGATGGACTAGACATCTTCCCTTCTAGCCTGTCAGGTCCTCAAGGCGAACAGTCAGCAGAAAAGAGGAGGTTTCCAATTAACTCTCAGAAATCACACTGCTTTTATTTTTTAGGCCTGGAACCTCATGTGATTGAAAGGAGGAGCCACTTGACTTGACAGGCTCTTGCGTTGCTTCAGTACCTTTCATGGCACTTTCTAGCTCATCAGCCTGACTTGCCTTTCCTGGGTTTGACAGCAACAAGTCTCAAGTGAGGGAGAGGGAAAGTACTAGAAAAGTTATTATCCTATTTACAAGTATTACCAGACCAGTACAAGACAAAATATCACCAACCATCCATGCTCATTTATTTCTAATTAATAGATAGGGTGAAATCATTAGCAGCCATGACTTATTTTTCTCTAAACTGCAGAGAAGGATGCATAATTTTTCATAGCCTGAGTACTGCAGAAAACATCAATAAAGACACAAAGTTGTTAAGAGTGCAGAATTAAGCCAATCACGTAGAGTATATTACACAGTCCAGCAGGCATCTTAGCTTGAAAATATTTCTCAGCAAACAGTTTGCAGTTTTAAATCTTTACATTAGAAAAATTGATTGGTTATGATTTTATTAGATTGAAAAATCTTTAAAGCTACAGGAATCCAAACATATTACATTGAAACAGCAGATAGCTGCCAGTATTGGTGATGCACAATAGGCTGCTCAAAGAAGGGTAAGAATATTTCAAATGTAAGAACAGAGTTATTTTATCCAATGGTAAAATGTAGAGCCCAAAGAAATCAAATATACCCACCTTTTCAGAGTATGGATGAAGTCTATGAGATTAGCTTACTTCTGAACACAAGATAAAGGCAGGGATGAACCTAACATGCTAATTTTTCACCTGTGACAGATCCATGAGTCTTTCCTCATGCTGCCAGTAATTGTAGTCCCAATACACTGGAGTTGGTAAGACCTTTGCCAATTAGTTCTATGGGAACAGAATCAAGGCCAATTAGGGTAATATATACTCCTGCTAGGCTTGTCATAGCATTACGTATATATATACATATAAATTTACGTACTCGGTAACATATGCTGTGAGAGAAGTGGTTCCTCTCAGATTCCTTTGCTGAGACTTCCACTGTTTCAGTTTACATCCCTACCATAATGGGCACCTAATTAGCCCCTCAGTTGCCTAGCTGCCACGGGCAACACAAGATCATGCTGTTTTATGTTTCCATAACTCCTCCAAAAACTGCCTTTCACAACTCCCAATGCATACAAAGAAATAACAAGGAAACAGATAGTTCTACTCACAGAGGCTCACAAAAAAATCAGAAGCTGGTAAAATTAATCTTTTTTGAGAAATGATGGGCCCTAGGAACTTAGCAGCATTCCGCAGCTAAGAATGTGGAAGAACTTGATGCACTGTAATTTTACAGTTTCTTTTCTGTCTTTCGTTGCAAGTTCACAAAAAAATATTGCACTCAGTTATAAAATATGGCATAAGAAATATAACAAGGAAAAACATGGTCTATATGTAATAGAACAGTTTTACATCCCTTAAGGCAGTGCACGCAAATACCTTTAAACATGGGGTTATTGTCAATCCGTATCAGGATGCAATGAAAATTACTTTAGCTGTTTGATTTGTTAACTTTAACATGTTAAATGATATATTTTAAGTGTATCTGAACTGTCTGAATTTTTAAAATTTAGCCTCGGGATAGTTATAACATTCTTTAAATGTTTTACTTCTTTGCTTTGTTTTAAAGCACAAGATTATTAATAGGCACTGTTGAACAGAAGTCTACCTTGACGTAGGTCATTCTTGGAATTATACAGAGTGTTCAACAGACCCTCATGTTTGACTAAGTTGGGTTACTATTTTAATTAGAGATAGTCAAAGCATAAAAATACATCTCAATAATAGAAGTCAATAAAGAAATTTAAATATATTTTATCATTCTAAGAGAATTCTCTGCTATCACCTGGTTAACACTGCATTTTAACTGCTGGCAAATAGGGCAGGACAACAAAGCCAGAAACCTAGGTATTCTGAGGTACATTTGTTAGGAGTATTGGGTGAGTCAGTTAGGATTGACGTGTTCCTCTATGTCAGCATCTCACAGTGAATATACTATCTGAGGTCATTTTGAGATCCTGTGATAAAAAGTATGGCTATCTACAAGGTATTCTGTTAATTATATTTTAAACTCTAAGGTTTATTGTAGTACCTTTGACCCCAAATTATTCTGCACTTTCATGTTTATATGTATCAGCATAACTTTACTGGTTTAACCATATATGAAACAGCAGCTGATCTAGTTTCAAAATATATGGCTCAGAAATAAGACACAGAAGACAAGCAAAAAGTTTAAGACAAATTATTAAGGGCGGGAACAAGAAAAATACATACTTTAGATCCCGTTTCAAGATTTTATCATCTCAGATGAAATAGGTGCATCAGTGCCCTTCAGTTCATCCTGAATGTCTCATGACTGAGCTTTTTGGCCATCTTTGCTGCCTTTTGATTAATAAAATGGGATATATCACTTGCATTAAGTGCAATGAGCTTAAAATGTAATGGTATAACAGAAAATTCAGGAATATTGGGTAAAAGCCTCATATCTACTGTGGTTTTATAACACTGCTTTATTATACAATATATTCCAGGTATAGTAGCTATAAAGAGCTCTTAACCATCACTACCCATTCCCATTAATTATCATGTACCATCATGCAAGGCAAAGATAATTGGCTTTAAAGTGATCTTGAATGAACTGCAAGGAGACAAACTGCCCTTCTGAAGAGGGATCAAAGAGCTGAGGATATGTACTGGGCAGCAATTTCCTCCTCAGCCAGGAAAAAAAGAGGCAGCACATAGGATCACCAGTTACTGGAAGGAGCCAGGTTACCAGGACTAGTAGGAAGGATAGGAAGGCAGTTAATGGTGCATGTTAGAGGTGAATGCAAACGAAAGGTACTCCATATGAAACACTGTCACCTGTGTGACAGCTTTTTCATACACAGGTAGTTAGTTACCAAGGCTTTCTCTTTTTAAGGGTTATTTTAAAGTAAAAAGTGTAAGACCAACATCTATGTTCTGTTTTGCTACTGCTAGAGTTCATGCCAATAAGTAACTAACAACAGGAGTCTGAATTTGTATTATTTGCTGCTGTATTGCCTTTAGGATGATATAAAAGCTTTGATTCCTTCAAAGAGATGCTTTAGATTTGAGATCTGATATTTTTGTTCTTCGGGGGAACTGTTTATTGCAACGGCCTTCAAGTTGAAGTAGTACATGGGCTGGATTTGGATTTCCTCATTTGGATTTCCTTTCTCATTCTCTTGCATCCCAAAGGATCAGACCCAGGGGCATTACTTTTCCAAATCACCCAAACTGGGATGGAAAGGAGTGAAGCTCCCTGTGTTACACTTGCCAGATCACTAAGCATAGGCTGGGTTCAAGAGGTCAATTTCATTTCCTCTGATATGCAAAAGCCATCTTTTGCAAAAGCAGTTGTGTTATATAGATATGTATATCTAGTGAGTAGTCTCCATTTCTAAGCTTCTTATTTCATGACTAAGGGCCATTTTAAGAGTAAAATATGTGGCTCTTTTTCCTTCCTATTGGACCTCTACAAAAAGACTAGCCAATTTGTTTCCCAGTTGAATGTTATAGCTTTGAGTCATCAGGCAGCAACAAAAATGGAGATATCATAAATTGTCTTGTGATTAAGTAATTCTCATACAGCTGATATTTAAATATCTAGTGACAGGTTCTTTGACCACAAACAAGAGCCCCCGCATGGAATACACCATATAGACAAGGAACAAGGTCCAGCCTGCTGGAACTCAGTGTGAATAACGTAGACATTACTACTTGCCCTGGTGAAATGCCCAGCTCCTTAACTTGCAAGAGATGCTTAGACTTGCTTCAATGAATAGGCTTGCAAACCCCTTTTATTTTTCCAACTCAAACATTGCAGTTTAAAAAAAACCAAACCAACCAAACAAAAAAATCCTGCATAAACAGTGTTAGTTTTGAGTGGCTTCATTCTTCTTACAGATATTCAAATGATCCAGCTTGACTGATTTATAACATTTACTTTGGTTTGACGTAGAGAGATTGTACTCACAGATCAATTCTTTCAACAGACCAATTATAGTGAAATGTACCTCTTGGTCCACAGCCAACATACTCTATAATACATTTATTCTTTACTTCCATGTAATTTACTTCCCTGGACAGCCTTGCTCATCTGTAACTGTTTTGCTTTGATACAGAATGGAATTTTGTTTTGTTCTTAAAATAAACTGGTGTCTTTTCGATGGGCTCACAGTTGCTTCAGCAGCATTTCACTTCTAAGCATCATGATGCACTCAGTGGGCAGTCAGAGACAGATCTGTATTATGCCAGTCATGACACACATAAAGCAGTAAAATTATTTAGTACAATGCAGGGCATCTTTTACCATGGTATTTGTTTTTATAAATAAGGCTTTATAAATAGAAGGCTTTACACCAAGAACTTGCATTGTATTTACAAGAAAATGCTGCAAGCAAGCTGTAGTTTTTTGAAAGGTGCATTCATTTTTCTATTTGGGATTGGGTGGTCACTTAGAGGTATGATCACCGAAGTGTAGTTAATTTGTTGTTTTCAGCCATAGACTGGAAGTATCTATCTAGATGGGAACATCTGCTGAATGGTCAGTTGCCTCTTTCCATGTAGTTGCAGTTTGGAATAAGGGCAATCCAATCAAGACATTTTGTCCTTTAAAGTGGGCAATACTGCCTCTCATGAGAGAGGACTGGCCTGATACATAGTTTAATTCTGCAGATCCCTTCCTCTTGGTCTGCCCTACTGGCTCCTGGAAACCTAGCCTCTGAGTCCCTCAGTTGCCTGCCCTAACTTCCAGCGGCGCCTGAGCCAAGTCTTCCACACTGCCTAAGCCCCTCTAAGGGTCAGAGCAAGCCTTTGGAAAACGATGGTCACTGGGATCTTTCCTGACCTGCAAACATTCACGTGTGCATCTAAAAAGATCAACATCTTGAATATTGCAATGTCATCACCCCTTCACGGTTTCGTACTTTAGATGTGTTGCATAACCATTCAGTTCAGCCAAATATTGGCCGTTAGGCCATAAGGAACACAATTAAAAAGTAGCTGTTTGATTTTCTTTGTACAAAAACCATCTGGAGAGTTGGATAAGTGCCTCACCTTCCTGAACTTCAGTTAGCACAGTTCAAGAATACAAGAAAAAAAATTTAGCTACATGAAAATAGTTCTAATTAGTAGTCGTCACAAATAATTAGACCTGCTCAGATCTGGCCTAGCAGAATTTCCGTCGATGAATTCCAAGAAGTGATCTTTGCAAGGTTTACGCAATCTATAACTCTGGCTGTTCCTAATGCTAAGATAATGGAATATTTGATGAAGCAGGATGGTGCCATAGGACTACAGTGAGAAGTACTGTTGCAGATCTGATTTATAAAGAGAAAATGTTGTCTGGCAGTAGTCTGAGATTTTGAACAATAGTCTCGGCTCTAATTCTCCCTTTTAAAGACTTGCTGTTTTGTGTGGGAATACGCTTCAGGGTCTGCAAAGGGTGAAGTTGCATTTTGCTGTGTTCTCCCAGAACAGAAAAGTGAGTGAGCATGGAAGGATCCCAGGAAAGGAAACAGCTGTGCGCTGATGGTACAATCTTCCACTTTATTCCATTTATGCACAATCATCTCTAGTCTCTCCCTCTACAGAGGAAGCGTGACTCACACAGGGTAACAGGAGTTTCAGAATGGTGTCTCCTATAGCATAGCATTTTCAAGGCCTGCGAAAGGACTAATTTTTTCCCAAACTTTTATGTTTTGCAAAGGGGATGTGGGCTGGTAGTTGACAAAAATTTAGCTAATTGTAAAGTGGAAGCAGCAAGAATGGTTGTGGGAGAAGCAGACTGGCCAGACATTTCCTCAGATGCCTCAGACGTTGAGCTTGACTGCGTACGAGTCTGTCCATCTTTCCTAAGTGTTACTCCTCAGTTGTCATCTCCCAGCTGCTGGCAGCAAAAGACAATGCAACAAAGCTTTTAAAAAGAATCATTCTGCTACAGATGTAAGGCTACCTTTTCCAAGTGCTTTTACACTTGGATGGTTTTTACTAATCTTTAAAGTGTTTTAACGATAAAAGCATCTTGTGGTGAAGTGCAGAAAACCCACATGCTTTCTGCTTAAAAATACAGTCAGACATTACGCTGTTTTGACCTCTTTTGGATGAGCTGACCTCTGTCAAAAAACTAATACATTTTGGCTGCTATGGTCAATAGTCAGTTCACAGTGGGGCTCAGAAGAAATGAAGGTACCAAAAAGGAAACATCTGCTGCAGCATTACCTGGCAAATTCTTCAAACATTCTGATGCCCACACTCCTCTGTTCCCCCAGCATACAGAGTTCAACTACTTGCATTACAACCTGCAGTCCCGGCTTTCATTTAAAAATGGTAAGAGACTAAAAGTTGGTTCTAAAAGCAAACATTGGAAAAATATACTCCCTGAAAGTCTCCCAGTAATACAAAAAACAGAATTAAAAGTGACAACAAAAAAAAATTTTCAGTGCGATCATACTTTGCCATGCTGGTGCCACGCTTTTTACTTTGAGATGGAAGCCTAAGAAACACCCATTTGGAAGACAGCTAAATCTCAAATATTTCATTCATAAACTACTACACAATGAAAATGTGATATAGATTGATTTCATAATATCTATTTTTTTCCCCAAAACTATCTGCTATGTATTTAACGAGGAGGATCTTCCTGTTACTATCAATGGATGAATGGATGGATTTGAATATCACTTCCATACAGCTTGAAATTCATTAAATATCAAGTAGGAGTACAGCTTTTCTTAAAGAAAAATATTTATTATGCTAATTCAAGGAAGACTGTATTACTGCCATATAAGAGCTGTCTGCAACTGATACAGATCCCAAATTGCATCTTGAATGAATTATATAACAGCAGGAAGAACCATTAAACGGAACAACAAAACAAAGGCAGCTAGTCATGAGCTTAAAGCTAAATGTAATTTTAATTGTTTTGCTGAATTGGGTTCTAAGGTCTATTGCACAGTCTTCACCTGAAGCATAGACAGAACTTCTATTTCAAATATTCATCAGCCTTATTTAAATTAAATCTTTAGTATTCCAAAAGCTTTCAGGAATGACTCACAGCTCAAGTAAAATATTCTGATGAAAATTGAAGATAATGGTCATTAATGACATTAAAATGGCAGCATACAAATTACTTGTACAGCTGAACCAAAAATCTCTATTGTAAAGGAAGTTGGAGAAGAGATGAGATAATGTGAGAGCAGTGAAATAAGAAAAATAATATTAATTTCATTTTCCAAAAACAGTTAATGCTTGGACATACTAATGTTTGTTAATTTTATTTATTTTTCAACTAGTGTCACATAGGGTAATATTACACATGATATTTGCATCTTACTGGAAGTTACAGGAAGCCAAAGGCCAATCCCTAAAAACACGGAACTCTAAGTTTCGTTCAGAAGAAAACTAGTAACTGGAATTTCAAAGTTGAAGATATTCTTTTTAACTGTCTCAGGTTTTTCATAGCTTTATCATTTCATAAATCTCTGATTTATGTGACATTGATACAGTTGCTCTTAAAACAACAAATATGAGAAATCCAACAAAGAATTAGGAAATAGTTTGGGGAATAATACAAATTTTTGCTAAACTTCATTAAAATTTTGCATTTCAATAATATATTGCTAACAGTATTGTAATAATTATTGTCATTAAATACTTGTAATTAATTACACTAAGACGGTATATATCATCTGCCATTATATCCTGTGCCCACAAAACAGTGACTTCAGAGTGAAGAGAAAAAGTGATAGATCTATACATTATACATGTAGAAACAACACAGCTGCTAAAAAGAAAGATGGGCTTTGTTGAACTATATTTTAACTTCTTATGAAATGCTATTTTCTACTTTTCCCTTTCTTGTTTAAAGGACTACTGTCAACATAAAGCTGAAAAATATATTTCCCTACCTCAGTTACTATAACAACACTATTAAACAGAACAACAATATGAGAAACATCTTTTTACCTATCTTTATGTTTGCAGCTGGGGGCACAGTAAGAGGAAAGCGGGTTATTTCAGCTCCTTTTGGTTTAAGTAAAATAATTTTTTATGTGCTGGGACACAGTCAAGAAATAAAGGAAGTAGAGTCCAATCTGATGCAGTGCCAAACACCCTCAAATCTCACTAAAGTCTGAGGACAAAATCCTAGCTATGTAGAAGCAAATGGAAAACAAAAATCACACGGGCAGGAAATTACCCATCATTATTGTTTATTTACACAGTGCCACGGATAATGTTTAAGCCATAATTAGGGGACTGGATCTTCTCACAAGGACACAGCAATACAGGCTGCTGGAAGACTCAAAAAACATTCACTCCTGCATGAATTCTTAAAAGTTTGAGTTTTCTGCCTTCAGGTACATGTCTTGTCTTCATTTGAAGAATACAAGTTCAAAATCACAATTAATTATCTTTTTATTCCAAAAAGATACTGATGGCCATAACATATCTTGAGATGGTTTATTTTACCAATGAAGAAAGACCAGCTGAAATGCAAATAATGTTATGATAACAGTAAAAATATAGCTGCAGTAAGGCTTCAGCAGTAGTACATAGTGATATGGACTATCAGTGTTGTGTCATTGGCAAAGAAAACTCAGTCCTTTGTTTGTAAATTAGTGCATCTGTAGCAAGATAGAAGTCCTTTTTTTTCTGTTGCTGAGAGTGAAGAACCCAAGAGAGGCCATTCATAACCATCCAAGAGCCAACCAGTCCTATCATGGTATAACCATGTCTGGGAAAAATGTAAATTCTTACACAAGGCTTCTTAAATGTATGTTGCTTAAAAAGCAGCATACAAGGTTAGCAGAAATAAAGGAATTACACTGATGCCAGCTGGCCACTGTTACATTGTGTGCCACGCTCCTCTTCCTTCCCTCTCCCCTGGTAAATGAGCACCTGGGCTTAAACGACTTGGTTGTGTCAACACTAAGAGGGAACAAGGCTTTTTGACACAGGAAGATTCTGTCCTGTTATCTTAATACCTTATCAATATCTTCTTAAAAAGCCCTTAAAAACTGAAATATTCTGTTGTTGTATTTGCATTTCATTACATATATCTTTCTATTGTCAACTGAAGGCACCTAAAAAAGTTTATCAACATCTGAATAGAAGTCGGTTGGAAGTTCTTTTCTGAGATACCCTTGAACCAAAAAGTGTATTAAAAATTATTTGCTACTCTGACACGTTATAGGTCCTGCAATACCAAGGGGTCAAAGAAGAGGTCTTGGAGACTACAGACCAGAAATCCAAACAGCTGTCTTCTATTTATGCTTTGAGAAAACAAAGTATACCTAAAATCTCAATTTACAGTGTTCTTTATCTTCTGCAATGGCCTGAATCTGTGCTTCATATAAGAACATATCATCGGGAGAGAGAGAGAGAAAAATTTCAAGCACTCATGTAGCAACTGACCTCAGCAATCCTACAAAAAAAGAGGGGAGATTTTTTTCACATACCATTTTATTTTTAAAAAATGCACAGTTGCTACTGGAGAAATGTAATGGGAGAACTAAAATTACACTGACAGAGGGCCTAACACAGTCCTTTGTTCTGAATTACCCTCAGGAGGAGCCTCCTCTTTCCAACAGCTTAATGAAAACTGTCTCCCAATTTACCTAAGGTAGGAGCTCATAGTTAAACAATGAGGATACCGGCCTCTGATTTATTCCTCTTTTGCATACAAGCATGGATGCATGTGGAAATGGCCCTGATATTTTCCGTGAAGGCTGGGTTTTCATGTCACTTCTAAATGGATGAGCCAGAAACAGTGAATCAACAGAGCTGTAGGATGGGTAAAAATCCAGCACTTGAACCATCCCAGTTTGTGACAGGTCTGATCAAGCAGGAGTAGATGAGCCCGAGGCATTTTCTAGGGACTGCTGGCAT
Organism: Burhinus bistriatus; assembly: GCA_013397275.1. Classification (NCBI taxonomy): domain Eukaryota; kingdom Metazoa; phylum Chordata; class Aves; order Charadriiformes; family Burhinidae; genus Burhinus; species Burhinus bistriatus. The sequence continues at coordinate 198,125 of VYXH01000113.1, read as the reverse complement.
GCTGAGAAAAGTACTCGGGTTCAAGGCTAGTCTGAGGATTATTAACCCACAGCCATTTATTCGCCCCAGGAAATGCCCAGGGCCCAGAATGCTCTCACGATCTTTTTTCTCCTTACGACAGCTTGAAAAGTTCTAAATTAATTTTTTAAGTATTTGCAAGATTCTATGACTGAAATATTTTCTCACAACTGCATTTTTTCAGTACTGAGAAAAAAAAAGCTTTAGCTTTCTGAAGGTTTAGCTTCATTGCCAGATAAAAAGAAATGTTTTCTTACTTTAAACACTAAGATTGATTCTGAAGGAACAGTAAGTGCTTTGTTTTATTGTATTTTGCTTCCAGATGCAGCTAGCAAAAGTTCTTGTTACAGTCAGTGAAGGGATAGGTGGTGAAAGGATGTCAGAATACACACACTTGGAGCTCTGGTTGCACGTGATGCGCTTTCAAATATGCTTAATCCGGGTGGACTGAGATTGGCCATTCCAGTAAAACTATGGTTCAAAGGCATTCTCTTTGCAATTCTTTTGTTTGATATCCCTGAAGTATATTGGAAAAAAGACACAGGAAGCTACATGCAACTCAGCCATTATATTCTATCATCTGCTGGCTGTTTCCATTTTATGTCTAAAACAAACGCTGGTGGTATCTGCCTTAGGAAATGTGATCATGCTTCCTTCTGGTTGTACCTATGATTTCAAGGGAATTAATGGCCAATATGACAAGCAGCTCATCACATTTTTTGTTTAAGAATTTACATGTAGTGTCAGACTTATAATTACGTTTGCTGTAGACCACAAGTGAGCATTTGAATTATTTCTAAAGCTGCTGAAGCAGATTGACTATGCAAAGCTTCTGTTTTTTTCCTGCACTTTATTGCTTGGCCATCATTTGCGCTAAATATGTCTTTTGCTTCATTTTAATACAGCCTTTTTGCAGAAGGTCATTTATTAGGTAATCACTTGTCTATGGAAAAGCCTAATTACTCAATGTTTGTCAGAAAGAGGAAATGGTACTACATTTGAATACTGAATGGACTGCAAACTAGTCTCCAGATGAGGAATATGAAAATTTTCAAAGGCTTTGCTTATTACCAGTTAAATGAAAATAGCTAAATGAACCTATGCATTCGGGGTTAAAATAGACAAATACTCTGATCTACAGAGGATGAAAAAGCATACAGTTTACAGCTTTTTCAACTTTAATACTAAAGTAAATGCATAAAATAATTTATGACTACTGCAATACCCCCTTCTGTATGGAATACTAATGCCCCCTACTGGTCCTTCACAAGCATTTTCTGAATTTCTGTGTTGTTAAAAGCTGCTCAGTACTCATTTTCTGTTCCATTCCAAAGAAAGGAAAATTATTTAGCCACTACCGAGTTTTTCTATGGTTCACACCCATCAAGCACGTATCTGCAGAAAAGGAGCTTTTGTCCGGGTTTTTATCTCCAAGATACATTCTGCAAGTGCTGTTTGCTTTTCCAAATTCACAGCTGCCATGGGAATTACTGACTACAAAGAACTCGTGCACTGATAACCTTTTTTTAAACCCTTGTCAATATCTGAAAGGAAAAGCATTCAGATTTTCATGAAAAAAAATGACATGGAAACAAGCAGCAGGACAGTTACAAATAGAGAGTTGTTTATAACTAATGGTCTCATGAAGACTTTTATGACATCTGGTCTTGAACTGCCTTAGCCCAAGAGGCCACCACTATCAGTTTGTGTGACATTTACCTTGATTTGTTTGCATATGCTAAAAATTTAAACTGTATATCATACAATTCTCTTGCTGCTGCATCTAATCTTTTGCTTGAGAGATAGTTTAATGAAAAACAAATTTAAGAAAGACTTGTTATCCTGGCTTCCCAAGGAAATGAAGTGCACACAATCATATAGTTTGTCAGTCCTCAGACCTTTTTCTCCTAGAGGCCTTTGAAGCCACTGATCGATTTTCAAATTGGCACAGGGACAGAGAGCTCAAGGATCTCAAGTTCCTCCAAAGATCGTAATTGGGTAGCAGAGAGTGACCTCCCAAAGACAGCTACATCCCACCTCTTCATACACTCAGAGGCATAAGAATCAGATGGTAATTCATCAGCTGTAAGCTGGCTGGCCAAGCAGTGCCCCATTGCCACTGAAACAGCCATTTTCTCCTCTTTGCCCAGCCAAAGGGAAGCTGGCGATACTATGGATCAGGCAGTGGAGCAGGACGCAAATCGCAGAAAAATAAGAAGCCATGTTTCTGTAGTTCCACGTCTCATAAAACAATGTGCTTTAAGATTACTGCCAATTGCCTTGTAAAAACTACCATGTGACCATCTAGACATGAATATTCCTTGTCTGCTTCTGCTTATGGATGAAACTATCTCCCCTCCACATGATCATCACTTCTTCTCTTCCAGTAAGAGCCGTTCTCTCCGATCTGGCAGCTGAGCTGCCCGTGTGAGTGCTTCCTAAGCTTTCTCACATGAAATAGACAAAGTTAGTTCAAACATTTTACAATAGTAGGTCTTCGCTGATTTTGCTCAGTTTCTTTGGATTAAACTCAGTCCAACATGAATAAACCCAGTATGTTTCTGCTGGACATGTTCTGAAACACTGAAGTCAGTCATCATGTCTGCCTGAGGCACCATGAAAGCAGGATGTGAGCTGGACTCAGTCTGAGGGGAACAATGAATACGGCCAAACATGCCAGAGCCTTGCTAACTGCTGGCACTGGTAAGGGAAATGAGGCACTGCAGGTCCATGCAATATCAGCTGAGGAGAGCAATTAGAAAAGAGCGCACCAAAATGTTTCACAATGAGGTTCTGATGCTATGTGATGCAGGCTATGGATATCCTAACACCGTTTGAGTGTTCATAGACCTTTTTGAACCATATGTGCAACCATATGTCTCCAGTAACTGACCTAATCAGGAATTTCCATAGTTCCACTGCAGTGCACAGACATATCCAATGGTGGAATCCTCATTGACAATAGTACAAACGATTAGGTCCACAGTGTGCAAAGCACATTACAAGATACAGCACTATATAACAACGTATTCGAACTTTGTCCTTAACTCATTCCAAATATTAGTCCACAAAATTGACCAAGAACAGAAATAAGCCAGGAACTGAGCTGCATAAGACAATGGAAATAATTATTAATGATCAGATCCGCCTCCATCCAGGTAACATTTACAGTAGAATACCATGAAAAGCAAAGACTCAGAGCTGTACAGCTGCATTTTCTGTAAAGAGATTATTATGTGAATCTTTAAATGTGCCACTCCATTAGAAACAAATGTCTCTTTTAGGAAGCAAGAACATTTTCCTGTAATATGAAAAAGATAAGATACACGAATAATGGAAGAGTCTCTTACAAATTACAGGGACTGGATATGTATGAATATGTCTGTTTCTTTAAGAAGATTTCTTTCTGCAAACTGCAGGTAACCTGGCAGAAGAGGCATCTATCTACAGTGCTCAAAATGGCCTTTACAGGAACACTTTTCTTTAGATAATTCTTTTTCTATGTAAAAGCCTAATTACTCAGTGGTTATTAGACAAGGAAAATGGAGTTCCATTTAAATTTAGAACTGGAATCCAAGCCAAATTCCAGGGGAGGAAAAGAAACACTTTACAGATGGAGAGTTGCAATCTAACTGCAGAGTTAGTTAATATAAATGTCCCCAAAGAGGAGAGGAAAGCACAATGTTATGATTAAAGTCACCCAAATGAGAATTAAGAAATCTGAGCCTGTCTTCAGACAAGAGACAGATCTGTCACAGTTGTGGAGAGACATAGCTAGATGGGAAAGAAGTATTCTTAAACTAACACATGCCTATTTTGGTGTGACAAACACCTAATACAAAGGGATTTTTTTTACCAAATCTAGGCATTCATAATTACATGTCATAAAAATGAAGTTTCTAGCAATAACACTACTAACAATAATAACATAACTGGACAATTCTGGCAATCAAAGCCGAATAAAGTGGTTATGTATAAGCTGGTAAATAAACCTTGTGAATAACCCTTTCAAAAACTCTAATCCATTTTTAAGCCAGAGACTCATTTCCAAAAGTGGCTTTAAGTCAACTTTTTCAAAGTTATTTAAGTGATCAATGTTGCAGATGAATGCTTGATAGGAATTTTATACTGGATAAACAGGGTAGCTGCTTAATTCCCACTGATTTGAACATACCTGCTTTTATATCCTTAGATGCTTGAGTTTCCATGACATTAATCAGATTCTAGCTTCTATAAACATGCCTAGTACTTTTTGAAAACAGGATAGTTAGGTATTTTTGACACTTCTGTTTTGCTTCTTGGAGGGGTTCTCTTCTCTCTCATCTGTCATATAGTACACCCCCACTGATGCTACTCTACTGCAGAACTATATATGATTTTTGTGATCTACTTTCTCTCTGCCTCTATCTTTTATTTCATCATTTCTCCCTGTTCTTCCTACCCCTTGCCAGTTGCTATCGGCCACAGACAAATATGCCGTGGTAGGGATTATTCTAATTTGCTTCTTCCGTCAGCACTGTCGAATTCTGCCAATTTTCTATCGAGAGAATCAGAGTGAAAGTCTCTGGAAGATAATCTGGATGTAGTGTACCATTGTTTAATCTGAAAGACGAAAATGTCAAGGACTATCTTGACACTCTTGTCTTCATGTAAGTACCAGATCTGCCCTTTCTGCCATGTCACCCTGTTTTCCCTGCTTAGTCCACAGCATTGATGGATGAAAGAATTTTAGACAGGTTGGCACAACTGGGATGGAAATTAATTCAAGGTTCCTGCTACTTGTGCTATTCAAGGGCAAGGGAGGGAAAGGTGAAGAGAAGGTGTGAACTCCACTTTCTTTCTAAATACCAGGTTAAAACTGCCTCCTTTTGCACGAGAATAAATTTCTCCATAAATTCTTACTTTATACTTTCACAACTGAAGCTGCATTTCTGGCTGCCTTGCACAAAACATCAGAGAATATTGAGAGTCTCAGACAAGCAAGGAGAATTACAGAGTCACTCAGGAGGTCGCTAGTTCGACCTCCCGTCCAAAGCAGGTCAGCTCTGGAATCAGACCGTGTTGCTCAGGGCTTTCTCCAATGAGGTGTTGAAAATTTCCTGCAAAACCTCACTAGGCAACCTGTTCCATTGCTTGGCTATCCTCATGAAGAGATATTTTTCCTTATATCTGTTATAAACGTCCCCTGTTTAATTTTTTTCCCATTGTTGTCTTCTTGTCCTTCCACACAGCTGCAAAAAACCTGGCTCTGTCCTCCTGGTGACTTCTCTGATGACTCATTGGCTGTCTCTTCTCCAGGCTAAACAAGCCCTGGACCCTCGGCATCTTCTCACAGGGCAAGTGTTCTAGTCCCTGACCAGCCTGTTGGCCATCCCCTGACCTTGCGTCAGTTTAAAAATGTTTTTCTTCTGCTGGGGGGGAAAAACTGGTCACAGTAGCTAGATACGGTCTAATGACTGTCAAGTGAAGGGGGATAATCACTTCCCTCAATTTACCAACTATGCTTCTGTTGATACAACCCAGTCTGCTGCTAGTCTTCATCATTGCCAGCATGCCATGCTGGCCCCTGTTTAGCTTCCCATACACTAGTATGCCCAGGTCCTTTTCCACAGAGCTGCTCCTCAGCCAGTCAGTCTCCAGTCAGTAGCACTGCAGAGGGTTATCCCATCTCTGGTATAAGGCTGTATTTGCTCTTGTTGAAGTTCCTAGTGGCTCATTCCTGTAGTGTGGGTAGCACTCATTAAATGGCTGCTCTATCCTTGAGGATTTTGATAGCACCCTAGAAGCTGCTATGATCCACAAACTTGATAAAGGCACATTCTATCTCTTCCTCCAGGTCATTGGTAAAGCTCTTAAAAAGGACAGGTCCCAGAACAGATCTCTGAGAATCTCCACTCATAACCAGCTTCAAGGTAGAGTGTGACCCCTTAAGCACTGTCCTTTAAGGCCAACAGTCCAGTCAGTTTCTCACCCCACCAGTAGTCTACTCATCTATCCTGTAACATCCCAACCTGGCTAAAAGATGCCATAGGAGGCAGAATACCAAGACAGACAACATGTGGTTCTCAGTCATGGTCCACAGACCTCGTAATGGTTAGGTTGGTTGAGCATAATTTGACCTTGGTAAATCCTAATGACCGCCTTCTCCATACATATTTGCATTGAACAATTTTGCCTAACAGCATTGGCGAGTGGGGAAAAAAAAACAAAAAACAGGGGGAAAATTACTTTAAAAGTAGATTACAATATTTTGTTTCCCTAAAATCATTCAACAATAGTCAACAACAACAACAACAAAATCAATTCTAAAATAAAGACATTCTATCTAGAAAGGTTGAAAAAGAACAGGTTTTAAATTACAACGTGAAATGGACTGCTTTTAGTGAACAAGGCATTCTGACAGAATTACATGCCACAGGAAAATTGTTGACACATTCCAGTGAGTCTTTGCTGTTGACAGAATTAATTTATACTATTGTCATTAAAGGCATATACTTTAATATACAAAGTAAAGCCAATGTCGGGTTTTTTCCCAACTTCTTACATGACAATTTGAAACATTTCTAAGTCTTATATATAAAAACTGATCCTCAGCGGACTGGTGTATAACAAACTATACATGTATGCTAGCATTTAAACCAGTTTTAAGCAAAGCTGCTCAGGTGTCAAAGAGCAGGGAGTGCTGATGTGGGAATATATTGCTTGAAAAGTATATGGCAATATTTCTTGACATAAATGCCATTAGCTATCTACTTTAACATTTTCATTAGCAATGCTCATATATTTTTTACTAATAATACACAGAAATGGATTTTTCTGTGAAGCAAAGAACTATTTTAAATTCTTTTTACATAGAAAATACCGTGTTTAAAAAGTATCTCAAGAAATGTATCAATGTTTTCTCTAGAAAACTAGAGAAAATGTGGGCCTGCTATTGAATGAGACAGGGGCCATGGTGACAGATGATGCAGAGAAGGCAGAATTACTGAATGCTTTACTGCTCAGGCCAGCCCTCAGGAGTCCCAGACTTTACAGGTAACAGAGAAAGTCTGGAGGAAGGAGGACTTTCCCTTGCTTGAGGAGGATCAAGTTAGAGGTCAGTTAAGTACACTGGCTATCCACAATTCCATGGGTCCTGATGGGATGCACCCGCGAGTGCTGAGGGAGCTGGCAGAAGTCATTGCTGGGCAGCTCTCCAACATCTTTAAAAGGTCCTGGAGAACAGGCGAAGTGCCTGAGGACTGGAGGAAAGCCAATGTCACTCCAGTCTTCAGAAAGGGCAAGAGGGAACACCCGGGAAACTACAGGCCAGACAGCCTCACCTCCGTCCCTGGAAAGATGATGGAACAGCTTGTTCTGGGCGTCGTCTCGAAGCATCTGGAGGAACAGAAGGTTATCAGAAGTAGCCAACATGGATTCACCAAGGGGAAGTCATGTCTGACTAATCTGAGAGCCTTCTACGATGGCGCGACTGGACAAATAAATGAGGGGAGGGCAGTGGATGTTGTCTACCTTGACTTCAGCAAGGCTTTTGACACTGTCTCCCACAGCATCCTCCTAGGCAACCTTAGGAAGTGTGGGTTGGATGAATGAACAGTGGGGTGGATTGAAAACTGGCTGGCAGATAGAGCTCAGAGGGTTGTGATTAGTGGCACAGAGTCTAGTTGGAGGTCTGTGACAAGTGGTGTTCCCCAGGGGTCAGTACTGGGTCCAGTCCTGTTCAACATATTCATCAATGACCCAGAGGAGGGGATAGAGCGTACCATCAGCAAGTTTGTGGATGACACAAAACTGGGAGGGGTGGCTGACACACCGGAAGGCTGTGCTGCCATTCAGCGTGACCTGGACAGGCTGGAGAGTTGGGCAGAGAGGAACATCATGAAGTTCAACAAAGGCAAGTGTAAGGTACTGCACCTGGGGAGGAATAAGCCCATGCACCAGTACAGGTTAGGGGTTGACCTGCTGGAAAGCAGCTCTGTGGAAAGGGACCTGGGAGTCCTGGTGGACAACAGGATGACCATGAGCCAGCAATGTGCCCTTGTGGCCAAGAAGGCCAATGGCATCCTGGGGTGCATCAAGAAGTGTGTGGCAAGCAGGTCGCGGGAGGTTATTCTCCCCCTCTACTCTGCCCTTGTGAGGCCCCACCTGGAGTCCTGTGTCCAGTTCTGGGCTCCCCGGTTAAAGAAGGACAGGGAACTGCTGGAGAGGGTATAGCAGCTGGCTACAAAGATGATTAGGGGATGGAACATCTTTCTTATGAGGAAAGGCTGAGGGACTTGAGTCTTTTTAGTCTGGAGATGGGAAGACTCAGAGGGGGGATCTCGTCAATGCTTACAAATACTTAAAGGGAGAGTGCCGGGAGGATGGCACCAGTCTTTTTTCAGTGGTGCCCAGTGATAGGACAAGAGGTAACGGGCACAAACTTGACCGTAGGAAGTTGCACCTGAACATGAGGAGGAACTTCTTTCCTTTGAGGGTGGTAGGGCACTGGAAGAGGGTGCCCAGAGAGGTGGTGGAGTCTCTGACTCTGGACACATTCAAAACCCGCCTGGACGCCATCCTGTGCAACCTGCTCTAGGTGACCCTTCTCTGGCAGTGGGGTTGGACTAGATGATCTCCAGAGGTCCCTTCCAACCCCTGTGATTCTGTGATTCTGTGATCGTGAGCTGTTTAAACAGGCAAGCTTTCAACACAAGGAGGTGCTGTTGAGACTGAAATCTTTGGGACAGATCCAGTTATGCATCAATATACAGACTGACGTATTTGCACAGAATTTCTTAGGTGAGCACTATTCCTCACATTCAAGAATGAAATCCTGGCTCTGTGCAAGGTAACTTGTGCTTTGCTATAAAGTACATAACCTTGGAGAATAGGTAAGGGTCAGTACTACATTGTGCACAAATGTGTGTATTTCTGTGACACATATTATCAGAATTCTCTTACAAGTTTCCAATATTCGTGACTGGCACTCTGAAAGTCCGTGGGTATCATTGCATGAACTAGTGTTAAATGCCTAACAAACACTGGGAGGGCAAGAAGCCTAAGAATTAAACAGATTAAGAATTTATTCAGTTTTATTTTTGGAAGGAAATCTATTGCAGATTTGCATTCACTGATTTATTTTCAATGTATTAGAAAAATCGATTCATCATGGTATAATCATAAAGCTTCTAGGCTACCCAATTTTGTAAATACAAATATGTTGAATCAAAACCTCTGTGCTTTGAATCAGCCAGCTCCTTTTAAACAGGTTGGTGACAGTGGTGTAACGTAATCATTACATAAAGCAATAGATATAGCAAATTTTCAGATCTCCATCCCTGACAAATCCGTTCCCATATTTAGAAATACTCTGATAAAAACACATGATTTTCAGAGTTGCTGAGCAAGTATAATTCCCATTATCTTCAGCATACTAATATAGAAAGATGTTTGGCCCAACAGATACACAACAGCAGAAATGATTAATTAAAACTGAATGGAAGAATGAAAAGATGGCTGTGATAAGCCATGGGACCTCATTATGAATATATCATGCAAGGGGTAGATAAATTCTCATTCTTACTGAGGAAATAGAATGAAAAATCAAAAGTTTTCTATAGGAAACATTGACATTGTACCTTCCTCAGACTCCTATTCCTCTCCAAAAATGGTATGCCTTAGTCAGAATATGTTTCCAGTGCTGATTGCCCGTCTCCCATCACGAAAAATGAAGGCAGTTACATCACAGGAGCTCCCGGCCATAGGTACCCCTAGGAGATACAGTTAAGATGGGAGCATGACTTCTAGAAGAAAATGACTTCTAGAAATAAGGATTCACTAGCTTTTCAGTTTTTGGTTTGTTTTTTTGAATGAAATGGGGTTTTTTTTTGAAAACATGCATTTTTTAAAAAGTTTTTAGATAATTTAGTCACTTTTCTTTACTGGAAAACTGTAGTTGACATTGCAAAATTGCTATCTGCCCTGGTCTTTTGATCATACTGCTATGAAAAGAGTTTGAACAGGAGAAACTTTATGTTCCCTTCCTCTGTCAACTTCACAAATTAAGCCCACTTACACCTTTCCAACCAAGTAGACAGTCATTGTTTTCATTTTAAAATGCCAAGAAATAAGGTAGTGGAGTCTCGCTTCCACTTGTACGTTGGCACTGTGTCCTTACCTTGCTCTGTCTGGCAGAACATATGCACGTACACGAGAACATACAGTTCAGAAAACCGTAATTGAACACACCGGGATTCACAGTGGGATCCCACTTGCAGAGAATGAGCTCTTCACTTCTCAGTAAACTCCCCACAGGAATTTCCAGCTGAAGAAGACAGTCTGTTTTACACACCAGTAATTACATGAAAGGGTGGAAACACCACTCCAGATCAGCATCTTTAACATTTATATAGTCAAATTACTGGAAAACAAATCTATCTTCAAAACACCTTCCTGAGGTCAAGACATATTATTGCCATTCAGTGAGGGACAGATGTGTTATGTGTCATAGCTGATGTCATCCACTGAGTCATGGGCAAATCCAGAATATTCTCTAAAAGAGGTGAGAATGACTGAAAAGAAAAAGACAGTGTTTGCCCCTGCACTCACTCCAGTAGGTCTTGCTGCCTCTCCACAGGTGAGGGCAAAGTGGTTTTTCTTCCTTCTGTCTCTCTTCTCTCATGCAGCTCATTGTTAATTATAGGTTAGACCTCCTGGGACCATCTTATCTAGAACGTTCTTGTTTTTAGCAAAGCTTGACCTTTCAAAACAAGAGTATATGGGGGGACTTTTGGATGACACATTAACAAATTTTATGGCTGAATCATTCACAGCCTTTTTTCATTGTTTCTGAACCTGTGCCTAAAACTGCAGTAATCTGACACTGCTAGAAAATACCTTTTTTCTGTTTCTTGTATTTTTGTATTCTTTACTGAAGTACATTTTATAATCTTCTACCTTTTTGTCAAAAATTTTGAGAACTCCAGTGGTTTGGAGGAGTAACTCTAAAACAGTTTGCTGATTTTTGCAGAATATCTTTATAAAGAGACCACAATTCATTTTAAACAAGAATTTCAACATTAAATTTAAATGTAATTTCTCCAGTTTCATTTGAAAGTTGCATTCTCTAGAGAGAAAAACTCCCTTAGCTTTTGCCAAGACTGAATAGGCACAGTTAAACTTCCTAGTTTCAGTACTTCCAACTTTCACCATTTACCATGCATTTTAGAATATTTCATCTCTCATTTCTTAAGCCTTGGCATCTGAAATCCCATGAGTGTTTGCGAATCCTATTTTTCTTTTGAAAGGCATAATTTTCACCTGCAACTGCTGTTCAACAACGTTTGAAATAGGAATCCAAAGCACTTAAATAAAAAGGAATGTAAAAAAAAGAATTTGAATTGTTACTTTTTAAATCTCATTTTTAAAGCAATTTCATGACAGAGCAGAAAAGCAGTGGCATGGGGCTGCCCAGGTCAAACCCTTATGCATTCATCTGATTCTACTCTATGGGATTTTCAGAATTATAAGAGAATATTTCCAGTGTTGACCCTGCAGAAGCCCTGAAGAAGGCAGTAGGACTCCTCACAATCAGTGCAAGCAGGAATTGTTATGTTATGTTAGGATGAAAGACTCTAGCCCGTTTTTCCCCCCACCTCAGCCTTTTTCAGAGTAAGGTAGGCATTGCAGTCTTGCCCTGGACACTTTCAAGTCAAGGCTCCCACATCCTGCAGCCACGCCAGAGACATCTGGAAAGGGGTGGACACAGGGTCAGGATCTAAATGAGTTTTAAAATATTAGCTCAGGTTTACCATCATGAAGTTGCTAATCCTATTAGATTCTACAAGGAAAACTTGCATCTGGAAGCCAAATTATGTTACAAAGACCCAAATCTCATCAATATGCACTTGCATATTACCTCACTCAGTAGATTCACTCTCACACTAGCACAGCTAATCACTGCAACAATATAAATAATAGCAGTTTAATGATAACAAGAGTGCACTGACATAAAACTAATTGTCTGTCATGGGGAAGAATGAGCAATACCTGTGATATTGTTCAATACTGACAAAAATGAAAATGTCATAGGATCAGATTCTTGTTTTGCCTGACTTCATACTTCCAGAAATAACAGCCTAATGGAGCAGCTGCTCCACTACTAAAGCTGGAACATCACCTTTTTAAAAAATTTACATCAATATTGTACTTTTTCATGTGTAAATATAGGCAAAATTATATTAATATGCTTTAACTATGAAAATTTTTTAAGAACATTAAAAATCTCATATCTGTGAGATGTGTATTGGATGAATTCACTTGAATAAGGTTATGACAATGCTAAGGTACTTGCAGGCAGAAGACAGAGACAGCCTGGTTTGGAAAAGAAATTTGTTTTTAACTTAATGTAACACTTCAATCACAATATTTCTCACACAAGCTGGAGAAGACAGTCACAAACACGAATAATGTACAGAGGTTTAAAAATATATTTTTTTTCTACAAAGAGTTAAATAACAATGTCTATTTCTTTACTGAAGATGGAAAGTGAAATTTTGAGCAGAAAGCATGTTTCAAGATCTAATGAGATTTTGAGGAATAGAAGCATCCAAAGCCAATTACTTTGCTTTTAATGACTATTTGTTAAAAGGAGCTAAAAAGGCTAGGCACAGTTGGGGCCAGTAAAAGGAAGAAATTAGGAACATACATCTCCATAGTCAGCTTCCTAAAACAGCTCACTTAGTTATATCAGATCAAAAAGTTTAGAAGCAAAACAGGGTGTTTCAGCTCCCGAAAGCATACTTTTGATTACACGACAGAAGCCTTTCAATTAGCTGCTAGAGTGGCACATTCTGAAGATTTGGCAGCTCTAGATCAATAAGCTGACCCTAGGATTTCTTTTTTTTTTTATTCCTTCAGACTATCAGGAAAGGGAAAAAATAGCATCCAAGGGAAGAAAAAGTACAGTGACATAAAGCATCTGCACAGTATAAACAGAACAATGGTGACCAACATTTTTCAATACCTTTGACTAGATCCTCTTCCTTGACCTTTCTCCAACTTATTACATTGCTTTGAAACAAACAAAAACATTTCTGTGGTAAGTCAAAGTCAAAAGCAGGGAATTTTTCAGCTGTTTTCCCAGACCTTCTAGCTGTGGTGATCTTCTAATTGTAAATTCTTCTCTATGTGTACATTCCAGCTTTTTTCTCTTTTTTCTTTCTTCTTTCTTCTTTAAACCAGAATGAAACTTGACAGAAATGAAAGGTTAGCAGTCACCTAGGACATACGGATCCTAGAGATTGCACCATTATCTCTCCTCAGCTATTCCTTTTCTGTCAGCACAGACACTTCCAAACAAGCTTGGAGGCTTTCCTGTGCGTCCAACAGCCTTAAAATCAAAATTAATGCTATGAAATTAAACAACAATGCATCCAAAGAAGAAAATGTAACTTTACCATATTATTTTCATCACTTCATTTTCTTGTGGACTGTAAGTAAATGAATCAAATTCTGCAAAAGGTTTCTGCATTCTCCTTCTAGCTCATCCAAAGCTAACAATTCATAATATTGACAGCTAGGAAATCAAGTTCAGAAATTTATGTGAAGTGCCTGTGCTAGAGCCACTAGAAAGTGATAGACCCAGGGGTTAAAAAAAGTAATATAGCACACATGTCTCTGCGTAAAATCTAAGCTGTGTATCAGCAGGCCCTCTTCTCCATATATCACATAAAACGTACCAAATGGCAGGGGAACTAATTGGCGTGGTGGACTGTAAGGCAGAATTATGGCAACGAAATGTGAGCACAGGAACCAGTGAAAACTGATGTTATATGGAAGAAGAGATGGAAGTAGGGAAGGGACACTTGTGCCAAAAGAGAGCACACACCTTGGGGTCTTGGATGGAGAGGGCCAAGGGGAAGACCCTGTCCAGGAAGGAGGTTAGTGCAATGTCAGGCTGTGGGACTGTCCAAAATCCGCACATTGAAGGCCACAAGGGAAGGTACTGCCTGAGGGCAGGAATTGCTGACAGGCAAAGAGCAGCAGGAATTTTCTTCTCCTGAAACTCCACTGAAAGAAATGTAGCTTTTACGTGACCAGGCAAAAGTACAGACTTCCTAATTTGGAGCCAGGACATCCAAGAGAATGGGAAGAAGAGCCAAGGCAGGCCTTGATCTTGAATGGTGGACCAGCCTTTGGCAAAAAGCTGTTCAGCAGTTCATTCCAATAACTGAAGAAGCAAACATAAACAAGGTTTTAATATTTTTTTGCTTATGACTCAAAGCTTTGTCCAGTTCTGTGTCGTCTGCATTGACTCCCGACCTCACCCTTTCATGACTACCCAGTATGATTCCCTGATCGGGGAAGACAGGCACAGAGTCCAGGGCCCTCCTTGCATAAGCCTGTGCTGAGAAGGCGTAAGAGAATGGATGCGTCGTGTGCCTGCACAGCACAGCCAAGACTCGAATCAGCCTTTGAACTGCCACATCAGCAAACAGAGCAACTGCTGGACCTGAGCCTGCACCAGCTCTGTGGAGCCACCGACTGCGGTACCCAGCCGGCCCCATAAAAACTGCAACATCCATCAGCAGCCAAATGGGAATCTTTATGCTCCGGCTGGCTCATCTGTGCTTTGCAACCTCCAAGTAAAATTATTAGTGTTGCTCCCAGGCAGAGGAGAGAAAGATAAATATGATAGCTCATTTCTATCTTAGGCCAGGAATTTCAAACGGATGATAGGGATTATTTCCTTTTTAATGCATATTTTCAAGTTTGAAGGGAGGCATGGGAGAATATGTATTAGGGCCACAGCAGATTTCTTTCTTGAGCTTGTTTATTGAGAACAGTGCTATTCAGCTGCCACTGACAGGTTCTACTTACCAAAAAAAAAAAAAAAAAAAAAATCTCGTTATAGTGTGCCAACATAGTGCTTTGCCATATCCTAAATTTCACAGCCTAAAATTACAAGCAAACTTGCCAAAAAAAAATGTGAGCATGAGACAAAAGGCAGAGTGAACCAGAAGACAGAACGCTGTCAGAAAAATCACATAAAAGCAATGAATTATACCATGGGACTTAAGCATCATAGAGTCCCATGAAATGAAAAAAATTCCATTGATTTCCTCTCAGCTCCATGAGTGGGCTCCTTTATCAAATGCCTTTGAAAGTAAGACCTCCCGCTGGTTTTCTTATATTAAACTGAGGGAAAAACACATTCCATTGTCAGGGTTGTTGCAAGGATGCAATCAGAGATTTGGCATCCCAGCTCACAGAAACCAAGCAACTTGGAAAAAAATCCCCATATTTATAGTTGCCATTTTTCTTTTCTAATAGAAGGCTGAATATAATTACTTCAAAACTCAGTGGCATCAGGGGTAGATAACATGAAAACAAATGACCTTTCTTCCAACTATGCATTTTCCTCATCATTGTGATAACGTGATAATTGCCTGTAGATGGCTTATTGTAAAGGCAAGCTCTCATCACGAATTCCCTCTTTAGGTCACTCTCCTGACAAGCAGAATCATTTACAACATGAACCATGAACCTGAGCCACATTTCTATTCATTTGTACTGAAAATTAATATAAGAGTAGCAGAAGGAATAAGGCTGGGGGAGGAAACCTGCATCAGGTATTTTGGGAAGCTACCACATTATCTAAATGAATGGCTGCCATCATCCATCTCAGCTCAAGAGTCAAAACACTGTGTAATCAGTATGAGAAAGAAAATGATCCAATTGATTAGCTGATTAAGATCCACCAGTCCAGAGGGGACAAACATTTACCAAAGGTTTCCTATTCCCGAAAATTATGGCTTTTGTGTTTTCAGTATTAACCCATCTCTGGGAAGAAGTATAGAGTTAGCACACCACATTTGGATTTCCATGAACTCCATACATGGGCTGACATGGACTTACTGTGTAGGCAGAATAGATGAGATGGAACAAAAAATGCAAACAGTATTTTCCATATGCAAAATGCAAACAGAGCATGTTGATTTATAATTATGTTCTTTTTGCATAAGGGGAAAGCAAAGGAAAGAAAAAAGAGAGAAAGAGCGCATGCACAAAAGACACTAAAGCTTTTCCTTTAAGAGGGTATATCTGATGTGAATAAAAAATTGCAGCTGCATCCAGCAGACATCTCAAAAACCTGCAGGTGCAGTAGTAAAATAATTTGCAATATATATATACACACACTGCTACACTGAATAGATTCTTTGACCTAGAAGGAAAACTGTTCAACATGAACGAACTTGGCAGCTACAAGCTGACATGAGATGGATGTTACTTACTTGACTATTACTTATTTGCCAGCTGAATCAGAAGGATTCACCTGCTGTTGTACAGTCTCCTGCAGGCAGAGATAGAGAAGATGTGAGGTGAGGGAACTCTGCGTGTGGCTTGGGTCCCAGAAGCAGGCTTGCCCAAACTGCAGGCAGCCTCAGGGTTGCCCTTGCTACACCTAGCTGTGGCAGTCCTGGGGGTCTGTATGATAAGTGGGGACTGCAAGAGGGCAGTGGGCACCAGGTCTGAAGGGACAGGTGAGAGTGATGTAGATTTACGCCACTGGGCGATTCCTTCTCCCTGAGCAGAGTATTCAGGAGGCTACTTTTGCCTGCTGCCCAAAAGTTTTCAGCTGCTGTCGCGGGCTGGCTGAAGGGCAGCTGTAGGAACAGCCTGACTAGACAGGGTGAAAACTCCTGCCTCTGATGCTTTGCAGACTAAACACGTCTATATTATAATCAGTGTTCTGGAAGATACTTTCACATAGGTAAGAAGAACCTCTAATCCCCTTCCCCATTCCCTTCCTTCCTAATTAACATAACTATTGCCATTAACACTATCAGATACCTGTAACTGCAGTTCTCTGTGGAAAATACAGATACTGTTCTTCCATTAGTCTTCTCTACTAATAGCACAGACACTCAGGTTTCAAGTGACTTTATTTGAACAAACCTTAGCAAGTAGCGCAGCTTTAAACCATGCTTTATTAGCATCTGCCTTTAGAGGTTGTCAGCACCTCACTTTGGTTAACTAAATCTACTTAAAGTAGTTTGATGGCAATCCAGACTGATGAGCATTTAGGGAAAAAAAAATAAAAGATATGGGAAAATAGGAGAGACATGAAGAGACAGTGCAAGTTTAAAAAAATAGTAAGGATAAAATATGTTATAACAGCAATGTTTGGAAAAAAAAGAAACACTGAAAAGGAAGAGAAAGAGAAAAAATTATAGCAGCCTAGAGAGCAACAAAATGTATGAGGAAAATTCCTCTCAAAACATTTAAGAGGTTATTATTATTATTATTATCATCATCATCATCATCATCTAGGCTGCCATGGACAAGGACACCTCCCACTAGACCTGGTTGCTCAAAGCCCCATCCAACCTGGCCTTGAACACTTCCAGGGATGGGGCTTCCACAACTTCCCTGGGCAACCTGTGCCAGTGCCTCACCACCCTCACAGTAAAGAATTTCTTCCTGAGATCTAATCTAAATGTACCCTCTTCCAGTTTGAAGCCATTACCCCTCGTCCCTCTCCAGCTTTTTTGTAGGCCCCCTTCAGATACTGGAAAGCTGCTACAAGGTCTCCCTGGAGTCTTCTCTTCTCCAGGCTGAACAACCCCAACTTTTATGGAATTGATAAAATGCTTCTGTCACATAGTTCTGTTATTTCAGTATTGCCCCAGTATGGGATAAGAGACAGAGTATTAAAAATAAATAAAGCTGTGAAACAGGGAACTTTTTTAAAAAATCTATGTGAAAATATTACTGTGTTTTATTCTTAGTCAATTTAATATTGACTAACAACTGCCTGTGCTATTGTCCTCTCTGGAGAGAGTTCTTGTTCAAGTTTGTTGTGTCCTTCATTACTCCTATTGGCCAAACTTCCCAAAAATGCATTTCTCATTACGCATCAGGATTAAAGAATTCCCACAATGCACTGCTTTTATTCAACATGACAAAAGAGTGTGCTATATTGTGGGAAGCACAGTTAAAGTTAGTAGCTCACCTGATTTCAAAAAAATGAGGAGGAGATACCTGAAGTACAACCGGCATGTTGTGCTATCACATATGAAATAAATATAAATTAATGTAGAAACAAAATAATTTGATTTTGTTTTTTACTTAAAATAGATATATTTTGTTTCTCTCTTTCCAAAGGGAACTTAAAATTCAAGGAAAACCTATACATTACTTCTGAGTTTGCAAAAATAAGAGTTGAAGCAGGAGGGAGGTGCTCCTTGTAAATACTCCAAATATCACCTTGTCCTTATTCAAATGTTTCCTTAAAATTTCCACCAAAATAAGTACAAAAGCAATTGAGTTGGATTAAGCTGCCAAGATGCTGAGGGTACTAATATTACCTTTATTCTTTCCTCTGGTTCCATCCAGCAGTTTCTTCTAGTTTTCAGTTTCTTTTCTATATAGTCTTACTCATACACTGTTCAGTATCTCAGGCCAGAAATGGTCCCTCTGTTGTAAGTTCATACGAGCCAATAGTAAATGCATGACACGTATGGCCACCTCAGATAAATGAAGACAACTATTGAACTTTGGTTCAACGTAGCAAATCCATGCTGCAGTACTTTAAGGTTCTGGACATCCCTGAGGTTTTAGCAAAGAGGCGGCTATAATATATGCACCTCCAGGTTTCAGCCTACAAGTGTTTCTCTCGTACGACCAATAAATAATTTATCCAGAAAAAAATCTTCATGATTTTTAAAGTGTTCAGTAGAAAGGAATCATTCTACAACTATTTAACCAAATCTGGTCAGCTTAGGCTGTCTATCAATCTATTAGATGGTGTTTGCTGAGATGGTGGTATGAATTCCAGGGGTTCCCAAGAGCTGCTATGCCCCTTTTCTTAACGTTTCCACACAAATGGCGAGATACTGCACTGTACCTGGAAGGTATATGGGGCGGTACACAGAGCCCCAATTCCAAACACATGGACTAAAAGAACTTGTGTGAAAAGAAATGGGTCGGAAGTATCAGCTAGGGGGATCAAGTCTTAGGTCATGAAGGTGGCATGACTCTGGCATAAGTGGCAATAGCAAACAGTTGGAGGGAGGCAATAACAACACTGAAATGTGTTTGAATGTGTAACTCAGTCCAGTTACATACTTATCTATAACAATAGGCCAGGAAGGGAGTTGCTTCAATGGCAAAACCTTGTTGCGTTTCTTAAATGATGAAAAAAACCTACTGAGCTCTGAAAAGAAAGACAGAGACTGAAATACTACATTTCTGGTATGTAACAAACTATTATTCCTCTGTGGTTAGCTAAAGCAGGGTTCTACTTCCTCTTTCCATTATAAAAGAATACATGGACATTTTGAGTTACCCACAAGGCTCAGACTTCTCAAAAAAAAAAGTCCCTCTTTTGTCCCTAGAGCCGTTAGATCAGCTGATTCCAAAATAAAGACCACAACCTGACAGAAATTCTCCTGATACTGGATATCTAGGACACTGTCCAAACTCAAGATATCAGAGCAACGTCTCACTCTTAAAATTCTAGGTTTGCACCAGAACTCAAATATTGAGCCTAACTGAAAAGAGAAGGAAATTCTTTCAAGTCATTTGATAATTATTTTTTTTGAAAGTAAATTAAACATGATAAACAATAATAGCTAGAAACTAGCACATTCCTTTCCTTGAGAAAAGGCACAGGAGGTGGCGAGATGAGAAATTTCACACAGGAACATCAGCAGTGGCTCTGGAAAATGTCATGCTACAGGTGGTATAAATGTAAATGAACACATGGTACTCTGGAACAGGAACTTAATGGTTGGGGTGTTTTTCTTTTCTTTCTTTCTTCTTTTTTTTTCTTTTTTTCTCTTTTTTTCTCTAACCTCTATGGATTTTTTTTTTTGAATACTGAGACTGCTGTCTGTAAAGTTACAGAGTTATGGGTCACTGGAGGGACACTCCACAACAAATAGTTTCACCCAGGTGGCTCAATATCTCTGAGGTTTTCAGCAAGTTTAGAAGAGTCCCTGCCGATTCCCACAACGTTTCTCTTCCTATCACCTCTCATGCTTTAACTGTGTGTTCCCTGTTGTCCTTATCAGTCCCTCAGTCCCTGATGGAGCTATGTGCTCCTAACTCCATACACATTTCCTCTTTATTCCTCTCTGCACCCATTCTGAAATCTCTATAAACTGTTATTCCCTGCTCAGAAAGAAAGCAACGCTCTCCTACTCTTTCCCCAGATGGTCCACTCTTCTTCAGGTGTGTTCATAACATACACTCCAACACTTACAATCCAAACAAAAGAGGAGCCATCACTATGATGAAAATCATTACGTTTGATCACTCTTTACTATTGTCTTTCTGAATCTTGATTTTTATGGGGGGTGGTATCTCTTCCTGTGGTCTCAATTTACATTTCAATTTCCTATGGAGATTCTCAGGCTATCTCAACACATGCTGCTTCAGGTATCAAGAGCACTGTAGGCCATTTACCCTGCTAGGAAGGTGAATCAATTCTGAAAAAAGTATATGTTGCTTCTAAGATAACTTTTTTTTAGAGCTTTACCTTTCAGATTTTCATTTCTGACTTGCAAAAAAAGGCAATTATCTACTGCACACTAAATACCTCTAAATGGAGCCCATCAATTAATTGCACTTTGATTTCCATTGTTGGAAATATAAACTATTCTCATCAGGTAACTTCTAAATGTATAATCAAGATAACATGCACTCATGTCATGATATTTTACTTGTAGCAGCCTATAAGTGTCTTCAATCCCTTTTAAATTTGTTTAGCCCAATCAAAATATAAAAGACCACCGATTTTAAACAACTTTAAATGGTTCCATTTTATAATATTTGTTTAATTTTCATAATTACCACACATCTGTCCACTCCATTTTATGGATCAAGCCCATAAAGCTAGCATTCATTAGTATGCTGAGGTTACTTACATGCCTCTTTTGATAAGCAAGATGAAAATAATTATGTACTTCATCAGCTCTCTCACACATCTCTAGATTCCTTGCTGAAACTGTGGATCCTTGAGTGCAATTTTTTTCCATAAAATTTCCTCAGCACACCCTGATATCAGGTTTACTAGCCATTCTTGGAACTGGTGCTTCATAATGGTTTGATTCAAAATAAAAAATAAATAGAATAAATGTGAAAGTATACACACACAAGGTGATAACAATGAAAAAAATGGAAACACTGAAGTAAGTTCCTGTTCTGCTGAAGGGTGTCCTTAATGCATGGTGGCTTAATCTTCTAATGAATTTAACTGCTCTTTCATATGCTTATGAAAATATGGTTCACATCTCTCTCACAATTCTTTCTTGACAAGACTAAATAAGCCAACTGCATAACTCCATCCTCCAAACTGTTAGCAGAGCAGTCACTGCTTAAAAAAAAAAAAAAAAGGAAAGATGTCCTTGGGGTACAGAGTTTCTTTTTTCTATTTGTATCAATTTTGAGCAGGCACCATTCCATATGCAATTGTTCATTTATTCAAGGATGTTGCACGTTATACATGGATTGCAGCAAAAATCAGAATTAATTAGTGGGGGGATGGAAGCTGTCAGTATGATTGCACTTTTTAAATGCTTCAGTTGAGTTTATTTTAAGTTTGTTCCTATGCTAAGGACAAGTCAAAAACAAATCTACATCCACACCAATGGTGCAGCAAATGGAGAAATTTCAAGACCCACAGGAAAATTCCAGTGTCTTGACATCACAGCATGCACCATCTCATCATCTAAACAATGAGGATTACTATTAGCCCTTAAAGACTTTACATACAAAGGAACACGCACCAGAGAACTTCTGCTCAGGTATTTTCAAATGTATTGTGGGTATTTTCAAATGTGTTGTGCACCTCCCAGCTGAATTGAAGTCAACAGAAACTGCAGCCTTTGGCTCACTTGAGAGATGCACCTCTACGGTTGTTTAACACTGTAAAACAAGTCTACTCTAAGATGCCTTTGCACTGTCAGAGCACTGGAAAACAGCATGAGTGTAGGAACACATGTAGGTTTGTTGCTTTGTAGTACACAAAGACAAGCGTGTCAATGATAAAGACAGTCAACTCAGGACAAGGAGAAAGAGAGCACAAATTTCAAAAGCCACACATGGAAAAAAAAAGATCATTTTCAAAGCTTCAGAGAATCAAGAGCCCAGGAAGGACAAAAAATGGGGAAAGAAAAGAGTTACTTACAATCAATTTTGCTCTCAAAGTGCTGGAAAAATGAAGGACTTCGATTTCATTAGATTATCTAGGATGAGTTTCTATCAAACTAGTTATTGGTTTTCACCAGCCATACTTGCTTAGGGTGGAGTAAGCTCTTTAGCTCCCTACTGCATCTGCTGGCGTCCTGCATACTCCAGTGCTCCATGTGGTGGTTTCAGCTGGTTCTTATCCAGCACGTACATCAGCATTTCCACCCTTCTCTCCTGGACTGAGCTTGTTTACTTCTGTTTGTCTCACACCTATTCTGATTCAAACGCAGTGCAATCCAAACCTGACAAAAGATATCAAGAGATGATGAAGCCACAACTTGTTTTGATAGTTTCTTTTGGAAGTTAATCACTTCTGGGTTTGGGTGGGCTTTTTTACTTCCTTAATTTTTACATTTCGTTTGGATTGAGCTTCACTTACTCAGTTCTTGTTCTGCATTTGCCCATAGCACTACAGAGGCTTTCTTCTGCCACTACCTTTCCTATTTACTGCACTGTCTCTAAGTGTAGAAAGATTGTTTTAATATTCTTTTGACAAAATACCTCAGGAAAGCTAGGCTATGCTTTTCGAGGAGTACTTATTTAAGCTACCAATCCTCTATGCTTGCAGTAAGCCACTGAAAAACAGGTCTTATTGGTCTACCAGTCATAATGCTGTTTCATTTCTGCATCAAAGCAAATTCTGCATGCATTTGGCTCTCTAAACAATAAGAATTATTATTATTTCTTCCTACTTCTAGAGAACAGCAGCAAAAGAAGTAAACACTTTACAGGCAGAACTCACAAATATCAAAGCTGTTTGGTTATTGTTGCTTTTTTTCTTGTTTTCCTTTTTAGACATTTCCAACTTGTTTTCCTTTTTAGACATTTGCAACCAAAGCTTCCCCTTCTCTTAACTGTTTCCAGCTGGGATCATCCTGCTTTGGAGCCAAATGTTCAAAAGAAGTTTTTTTCACAGGAACACCCCAGGCTGCTGAGGGGCCACAGAAACACCAGACACAGGCTGAACAAAGCCAGGGTAGCAACCCCTAGTCCGAGGGGTTCTGAGACCTGCTCTAGTTACCTTTTTGCATTGCACCAGTGAAAAACAGTAAGCTTGAGTCCAAAGGTAGCCACATGAGTTGGGGCTGTTAAAAAGAAAATTACAAACACTGAAAAATCCTTGACTGCTACAATGGGAACTCAATTCGTGACGTGAGCTGCTTGCTGAGGCAGACCACCACACCGCATGGCACAGGCAGTTTTCATCCATTAACTCCTCCGTCCTTCCAGTCCTCCTCCTGGTTGAATCTGGCTCCTTCCCTACCCATCTCCCAGCCTGTTCTGTCCCTCACAGGCACTCACTTTTCAGTCCTCTTTGTCCCTTCTGCACCTCTCACTTTCTGTTCACTTTGGGCTGGGCGCTGCACCTTTTCCACGCAGCCACTGTAATGGACACATAGAGGTGCACAGGCACATGCTGATGGATCCTTTCTAGTAGCAGATGGTACGCTCCTCCAAGGATTATTCAGTCCTGAAAGCTTTTTTTTACCTCCCACACAGCTCATTTCATCCAAGATGACAGCATCTTGTTGTGCCCACTCTCCATTAGCCCAGCATTTTCTTCCTCCTGTGTCACTTCCAGCAGTGATTCACAAGACCACAAATTATTCTGCCATTACTTATATTTGTTTATGAAACTGCCAACAGATGGGTAATGGTCTTCCAAAATAATAGTTACCTCCAGGCACACATATTGACAAAGTACCATGAAATGCTTTTGTTTATACCCTGTGCTCTTCTTTATGATACATGAAAAGTGCCTTAAATGGTTTCTGAAAGTCTTTTTGACTTAACTGCTATTCCTCAGTGGAGTCAGTTTTCCATAATATTGTAGACCTTACCCTCCATGGTCTCCCAGTCAAACCCAGGAAGCCAAGATTCAGTATTTCTGCCACTCTATTTTCCTCTTAGAATCAGTCAGAAGACATCATTTCTTTAAGGACTTAAAAAAGCTTATGAAAAAGGTTGCATCAGTCTGACTGTAAGAAGATATATTGGCATAGCCACAGATAGTCATGAAAGACTGAAAAGAAAGGACAGATTTGTAAATTAATGTGCTAAAATTTAATACATTTGGAAATGAGCTCCAAAAGACCAACAACACATTGAAGAGCTAGATGCTTCCACCATCACACATTTTTTCAGATTTTTTTTTTCTTACTTTTTTTTCTAAAGATACTCTAGGTCTAGTGGTCGTCTTTTTTTCCCATATGCCTCTGTTACATGTTAGCACTTTGTCTCTGTGTGAACCCAAAAGGAATAGAAAGGTGAATTCATTCTGAAATGACCAAAAATATTCTAGTTTCCTTTATGGCTCACCCTTAAGTTAGAATAAAATGCAAATAAACTTTTTTTATTATTATTTTCTAGACTTGCCTATTTTGAGAAACCATATCACCCTCTAAGGCTTTTTCAGATTTATGCAAGACTGATTTAGGGCTGAATAGAAACATCCCCAGGCAAAATATAAAGATTAAACAAGAAATATTAACTCAACTTTAATCATCATAGTTGGAATGTTACTATAGTAATTCAGCATTTTTGTAGAACTTATCATTAAAATAACCCTGAGGTCCATGTCTTAGCTCACAATAAACTAGAAAGGCAGTGTAACTCTCAAAGGTAGATTTTGGATGTAATTTTTAGAGGGGTAATGGACTTCAGTTCATTTCTGATGAAACAAACCTGATCAAGGAAGAAAGCCTTATCACCATGGCATCTAATGCGAGTGTTGCAAGTTCCTTTAATGATTTTTTTTTTAATACCAGTTATTCTATTTTGCAATTGAATAACTAATAGTTTTCTTCAATGCATAATAAATTCAGTAACAACTTTGAATGAAAAAAAGCACTCTTGATGGTGTTTTGCCTTTTTTTCTGTCAGTATCCCTTTTGATGACTCCCCAAAATCACAAGGAATAAGCATGTTTTTCCTGACAGTCAAAGTTCCAAAACACCAAATAAAAAGTTTACATCGTTATAATATATATTAAAACAGCAGGTTAGTAACCAGTAAAACAGTTGCTAAATACTTTTTATGGGGTATTTTAAAACTTTTAAATTTCTCTTTTAAAAAAGAAGCACATAAACAAACCAAACAGCAAGACTCATTTGTACCCTCCAGCAGTCCCTGAATCAAGATGTTTTCTCAGTATACTTAACTTGCAAGTCACTGCAAGACAATAACTGACACACCTGACTGCGTAGTTCCCTATTCTTCCTTCCTGTTCTCTCGTTTAGATTTTTTTTTTATTTGTGCTTTAACAATTTGATGTTCATTCCTTTAGAGCGTGTCAGTAAACACACCATTGAAAGAGACTGATCTGTAGATCCAGACAAGCTTAGCAATGATCAGTACCTAGCTGTAAAAGACTAAATCACAGCCGTAGAAGAGAAAATTCTCTAGTAATTCCATGAAAGTGTTAGGTATGCTCAGCCCACTGCTTTAAGGATCAGTTATTTGCTGTTCAAAATACACGTACTGCAGAACCCAAGCCCTGGATGACAGACCAACAAGAAAGAAAAGGACTGTCATGTAAAAAGCATTTTAAAAAGATTCCAGTTGCAGACATCACAGAGAAAAGAATCTGAAACGTATAAAGCCCAGTTCCAGAGCTGAAATAATATATTTGATGCTGTGTTTGTTACGATTAGTTTAAATTTCACAGTGGTCTGCAGATTCCTAAAAGGGCCACGGGACTCATCGGCACAGTATTTGGCTCACTACTGGATGTCTAAAGTTCCTAGTTTGTAGGAATCACATTGCAGCGTACAATAACAACTTCTGAATATTGTAATAAATACACTTCCAGAGAACACAAAATAATAATAATGAAAATCATTGAGTGTCTTTTACAATATCATCACAGGAAAAGCCAGGAATATAGTGCACTGTACATAATTGCTGTACTGGAGTGTCATATTAATTACCATGCTGTACACTGCAAGATAACTTTCCAGAAGACTCTTATCTGCATTCTGCCATTTTTCAATCCCTGGCAGGACTATTTACAGTGCATGTGTGTGGAAAATTGACAGATTCTGCACATTTGGTGCTCTTTTCATGATGTTTGCTACATTCAGCAGAATATAAGATTTCAGATTTAAAATATGTTTCCTAGCTCATCCTACTGTATAAATCAACGTGTTAAGCCAGCCTAGCAGAAAGCTAGAGGCAGACACAGAGAAAATGTGCTTATTCTAAGATTAAAAAAAACCCACCAGGATATTTTCATATATAAGTAATGGTGAATAAACATTTATCTAGTGGTTTACTTACCAAAGCATAAGCTGTTTCCCATGTGTTCCAAAGGTAGGGGGGAAGAGCACAGGAAAACTGTACTACAGAGAAGAAAAAGTTTATTGCCTCACAACAGATGTACTGTTTGAAATGAGAAACATACTGTTTAAATAAAGAATGCATCTATTAAGCCAATGACACACATTCTTCATAAAGGTGGAAAATGTCACCTTTCTAAAGAACGCAAGTTTGTACTCCAAATTATAAGGTATACACATGACTGCAGGTGGCTAATTTAACGAGTTTATATTAATTTGTAGGGATATTGCCGCAGGCTCCTAGCTGAAAAGGAGAGAGGACAAATGTCCGTTTCTGAAGATGCTTGCTTTGTCACATTTCACAGTTCCCAGATAATTTGTTTTATTCTTCTGAGATATTCTCAGAAGATAATGAGAATATCTCCAGTACACATAGAATTTATCTGTCCCTTATTGTCTTTCTGGCTTATCCTTCTCCAAGGCTTCTTAAGAAAAATAATATAAAACATAGCAAAAAGAAATTGGAGTCACAGGTAGAAGAATACGCTGTATATTATGGGTAGAAAGTAGAGGAAATTGTGATTCACTATCAAATATCATAATGGATAGGAGAACCAATTCATAAATTCAAGGTAGGCTTGTTTCTTTATGCATCACAAAGATACATTACTTCTTAAAGCGTGCATTTATTATCTTTGGTATCAGATAGCCAGCCTTGCCAAAGAAGGACGTAACATTCTCTGGATTCGTTCAAGGATACTTGATAGCAGTGGACCATAGTATTACTGCTACTGCTGAGAATCCTAATAATAATAGCAGAACATGAACAAAAAGGGAAAATAATTTCTGAAAATCTGGTGCTTCTACAAACAGCATCAATAAAGAGATCAAGTTCAACTATGACAGAGACAGAAATACAAATGTGATTAACCCACCCTGCAACTTTACAAATGGGCAAAAGAAAGGCATGGCATGTGGGTTGTCCTGAGATTTTTGTCTTCATAGGCCAAAACCACTTTTGGGCAAGATAAATTTCTTTTTGTCTGAATAATTAACTCTTACTATTACTACTGTGTAAGAGAGGCTACAAGGAAAAGAGAAACAGCCCAGAAGGAATAAGAACCAGAGTTATCACAGAAATAATATGTTAGAAGTTAGAAAAAGTCTCCAAGAATGATCTCTGGGGAAATAAGTAGAAATAGATAGAGAAAAAAAAAGGAGTATGTCCTGGCCAGATCATCACCC
Organism: Burhinus bistriatus; assembly: GCA_013397275.1. Lineage (NCBI taxonomy): Eukaryota > Metazoa > Chordata > Aves > Charadriiformes > Burhinidae > Burhinus > Burhinus bistriatus. The sequence continues at coordinate 170,346 of VYXH01000113.1, read as the reverse complement.
CTAGCTTAGCAAGGCAGAAAGGATGAAATACTTGCAGATATGGGAAAAGGGAAAAGAAAGGAGAAACTAAGATGTTATCTTGACAGCACCCTTCCTCCAGCTATGTGATAATCAGTGAGACCAAACAGACAATCATTTAGTGCTACAAAGAAGACAATTATCTCTCTGTGACATTTGGCCAAGCCGCACTAACTCATCGCAGCCTAGATCAAACTTTCTCTAAAAGCCCACATATTTTATTATTTCCAGTAAGATAGAAAGCCATGTACCCTTGTCTAAAATGGGTGCTATGCTATGAAGACAGAGGCAAACAAATAGATCTTAATGGACCCTGAGGCACCATAAAGGAAAATACCAGATTTAAGCTGAAGGAAATTCCGAAGCTTAAGATCCAAAAGATTGACGGGGCTGTGACAATGCATAGAGAAGAGGGAAACAAAAATGAAAACACTATTGCAAGAGAAGGAATGAGAAAAGGAAGAGAGAAAGAATAAGGTGAAACGGACTCTGGAAAAGGCAATATGAAGGACTCTCAGTAGAGTGAGGTGATGAGGAGATGGGACAAATAGGGAAAAATGACACATCGTAGGAACTTTTGTAGTTTCCACTCATCTGTGTCTTCTAATCCCTCATTTTGCACTGATCTGACTAAATGACATACTGAAAACATTTGGAAGGATGTCTGAGGAAGTGTGGCTGTATGTACTGCCTTCAGTGGGCTTGGGCCTCCCCAATCAGGTGCTAAAGCTCTTTTGACAATTTTAGAGACACTGGAGACTAAATGCTCTTTTGGGGGAGGTGCGGGGAATGCTTCATTTTCAAGCCTGAAAAAGAGGCAGAAGTTGTCTTTCAACTACCTAAACGGGTTGTAAATTTCAATTTCTGTAATTTAGACTTAGTAGAACTGTGTGTGTGTGTTAACACTTCTTTTGCTAGTGTCTAACGGTGGGAGCACAAAGACAATGGGTGTCTACAAAAATATATTCTGCTGGATTGACTTTGGTGGAGATGCAGAGTCTTTGCCATTAGCCAAAACTCAAATCTTAATAGAAAGCAAAAAACTTTAGTTTGTCAGCAGCGAAAAGAGGCCAAGAGATGCAAGAATTACTTCCTTCAACCTCTGCCACCACTGTCTTGTTAAACACCTTGTTGCATTGGCAAGTTCTGCAACTTGAGGAATAGCGTGTCCCAAATCTTATTGAAAACATTAATTTAAATTTAGACAGTCTTTTTTTTTTTTTTTTTAATTGATGCATCTGTGCATTCACTGTTACCCGTATGAGCTTGTTAAAAAAAAGATTTTATTCTGCCATCTCTTTTGTAGTTAAGACTAAAACATGATTTAAGCTTGAAGAAGCATCAAGGACACCATTAGACCTTAACTTGCCCTAGGTTTGTTTCAGCGGGGACACTCTTTAAATGAGAGATCCATAAACCTAAAGCATGACTGAGTAAAGAGCGTTGAGCAAATTTCAGAGCTCTACATGGGAACATGGAGCACAGAAGAAGGCAGAGTGACTGAATGAGTTATTGGGACATCTAGGTCACTATTATTGAGACATTGGCAGGCCTTTCAACAGATAGATACAGAATAGTGGACTCTCTAGCAGTCTTATAATGTTATACGATATGAACATCCTAGGATGGCTGGAAGCACAGGTGCTGCTTGTTATGTGCCCATCATCATTAAGGGAGCAAACTGGAGGTAACTCCTCCAACTCTTCACTAGCCCACCGAATTGTCTCTTTTTGCCAACAGGGCATGGCTGCACTGCCAGAGGCAATGTCATGCAGAGATACGTGACTAACGCTGAGAACCACAATAGAGTAGCCCAGGTACAAATCCACTCTAGTGAAAACAGGCACGGTTTCAGAGATTCCATGCTAAAGCCAATCTAGGAACTGAATAAACAGTACAGTGATGCGTTATAGGAAACTAAGACACTATTTTTGCTTAAAGGATGAGTAACATCATCCAGAAAGATGGAAGGATTAGCACACAATCCACTTAAGAAGAATAATAGATGATAAAAATTGGAAAGTGTGTGAAACAAGCTATTTGTGAAATATTCACATGACTTTTTGCTTCTGTAGCTTATATAATAAAATCCTGATAGGGGTGTAGGCAGGGATGTTAAGATGTTTGGGGATTTTTTTCCTCTTAAAAATATCTGGTATTTTCTTCATTGTTGTTGGCTTCTTTTTTTGGCCTAGAGATCTCTGTGGATGGCTGGAGAACAACTGGGTCTATTGAATTACAACTTACAGGATACCAAAATCTGACCAACTGAAAATTGAAGAGGTTTTTAGACTTGGAATATGATAAATCAGGCTTGTAAGCATCCAGCAAAGTAAAAAAAGAAACCTTTATTCCTGATATTTCCCAGCCCACAGACTTTTACATCAGGTCTGAAAAAGAATCCATTAATTTCCTCCTTGAGTCTTACAAATTGTTTTCTTCAAATAAACCCCGAAACTTGATATGAACAAAAAAAAGCCAAAACAAGGTTTACAGGCTTTCATGCTCCATAAGAAATCAAAAAATATATAAACTTATCTGATAAAAAGTGTATCAACAATAAAATAATATCTTTGACCCTTTTTTTTAACCATAGTCTTAAAAGAATTTTTAAAATACTGGAGATTCAAATGAAATGGTATCCAGGAGTTTTCTGCATATGCCGACGCAGGAAACACCTTAAAAGAATTCTAAGCAATGCTTCCTGAAATGGAAGACTTCCCTGGGAATCATTCAATTTAAATGCTGTAAACACAATCCAAATAACAGAGTCAACATGGATGTTAGCTTTTTCATTAAAAAAGTGATAAATGTAATTTGCGACTATTACCATTTTGGAAGGAAGACAGAAAGTGTCACAACTGAGGTGGAACATTGTTCCAGTGTATCTACACAGTTTATACTTACTTCCATAATACTTCCATAATGTTTGTGTACTCAAAACAATGAGTTTTAGTTCAAATAATTTGTTTTATGAAAAGTACTAAGTATTCTACTTCAAAGTTTTCTTTTATTTTCTTGGTTGATTGTGGTGGGTTGGTCCTGGCTAACACACATACTCCCACCCAGCCACTCCCCTCTCAGCAGGACGGACTGGGAGAAAATAGGAAGAACAAGAACGAGAAACCTCATTGGGTCGAGATAAAGCCAGGGGGCTTGCTTATCAATTATCAACATGGGCAAAACAGACTTGACTTGGAGAATTTAACTTAATTTATTGCCAATTAAAATGTTTAATTAACATTTCATGTAGTAGGGAGCAAAAACAACAAAAAAAGAAACAAACATTTACACACTTGGGGAAAACGTCTTTTCTCCCCTTTTTCCCTTTTCAACTTCACTCCGAACACCTCCACACTCCCCTTGTTACCACCAGAAGTTACAGTCAGTCCTTTCAGTGAGGCGAAGGGCAGCACAGGGGGGTTGTGGTCAGGAGGTAGAGGTTTCTGTCTGCTGCTCCTTCCTTCTCACTCTTTTTCTTGTCTCCAGTGTGGGTTCTCCAGAGGCTGCAGTCCCTTCTAGGGTGTACCTGCTCCAGAACATGCTTATCCATGGGTGCAGTCCCTTTGGGGAAGTACCTACTCCAGCATGGGTCCTCCACAGGCCATAGTCCCTTCAGGGGCAGGGGTCGTCTGCTCTACCACAAAGCATGTCCTCCTCTCTGACCATGGTGTTCTCTCTGTTGGTTTTCAGTCTTTTTGTTCCCTTCTTCTCTCCCTGTGTGTTGTTTTCTGCCCTTTCTTCAGTGTTTTCACAGAGGTGCCACCAGCTTGGCTGATAGGCTCAGCTGTGGCCTGCGGTGGGTCTATTGGAGCTGGCAGAACTGGCTGTGTCCGGCACAGGGCAGCCCCAGCTTCTCCTCACAGGGGCCACCTTGTGACCCCCACTACCAAAGCCTTGCCACATAAACCAAATACAGCAGTGCAAAAAGATTAAATATGCCTGTTGACCAAACTGAAAAGAAAAGAACTAATTACAAGTTATAGTAAACAGATTATAAACAGCCCATATCCTCAAAGGAGCCTGTCTAAAATATTTTAGCAATATCCACAAGGAACAAACACCCACAGAAGTAAATCAGTCACCAGACAATGCACAAGTACTGAGTACTATCTTCCAAACACATCTGTAATTGTAAAAAGACATAATTCATTGTGTTATGACAGACAGCCCACCAAAAAGAAAAAAGATGTCACCATAATAGGTGGAAGCCACATGTGTTTTAAAAGCATAAACAAAGTTAAGGAAATGCTGAATATTCTGCCTGGAATATAACCTTTGATTATATGCATCACAATGAATTATATTCATTATTACAAATCAAAATATTGTGGATGATCTCTATTATATCTATGTTAAAGAATAAAGTAGCATGTTTTAATTAAGAAAATTATGAGAAATGTTTTTATCCTGCACACACAGGGAATTCTTAACACAAAAGTAATCAGCAGAAAGGTGATCAGATAATTAAATCACAATCAGAATGATCTAGTACAGCTAAAATTCTTCTTATTACCAGAAGATCTAATTTTGAAGACAATAAATTTAGAGTCCTGAGCGTAATATGCACTGATCAAATAATTGTAAAGTAACAAGATATCTAGCAGCGAGTAAAACTTGAGGGAACTTAACATAATATAGAGCCACAGCTAACTGTTAGAACAAAGAGCCACTCAGCATAGCTTCCCTCCTACAGATACAGAAAAATAATTCCTTCCCCCCAAAGACCTTAGCTGCTGAAATCAAAGCAAATATAAGAAAAATACACAAAAGTAAATTGAACTCTTTTTTTTTTTTCAGGCAAACCTATAAGATACTATTCAAATTAACAAGTGTATAACCAATCATCTGACAATACGTTAATAAAACTGGAAGTCAGTAAATTCACCAACAAAGACATGACAACAGGGCAGAACTAATACCAAACCCACAGAAATTTACTTGCAAAGGACAATGAATTAAACATTCTTCATCACATAAAAGTGGGCACTCTATTTCCCAGAAAATGCAACAATGTGTAAGAATATATTCTGTGCAAATATAATCATTCAGAGCACTATTGTCTCTAGTAACATTGGATTAGAAAACTGGATCAGAAAAATCAAGGGCTAGAACAGAAAAAATATGCATCTTGGAAAGAGAAATTCTTGGCAGAGTTTAACTACATAAGAGTCACCATCCTGAAAATTCTCACTATTCAATTACTACCTTCCACAGAAGCAACTTAATTCAGTGCAAATTAATGCTTCCCTGTGGACCTGAAAGTACAGTTTCCATGCACGTGTAGAAGTGCCACTGTTGTACTACTCTTTGCAGCTTAGCACAAAGCTTATCCCTGACTGGGATCCAAAAGCCAGGCACTCGGCAGTTTATGGTTCCTAGAAATGCCTCATACACACCAACAGACTCAGGTACCCTAGAAGATATGCTTGCTACTTACCAGTTTATGTCATCATGGCAATGGCCAACCAAGTGCTTAATGGTCAGAGCACTTGTGCAGGAGAACCACCTTCAGCTGCTCTTTGAAGATTCCCATTAGCCAGGAGAGCATATTCATCAGTGGTCAAGAGGCTGGACACATCCCACTCATCACATCTGAAGTTCTGCAGAGACCAGAGTCACCAAAACATAGCACTCAAGGTTGCCCTGGGAGGAAGAACACTGCAAAAATTACACTTAGTCTTCTCCTCTCCTTGTGGTCCAAGAAATCTTTATTTCCTGTACTGAGGCACAACACCAGTAAAAGGGATAGAAGGTTATTGCTATGATTGCACTTCTAGGGAGGCATCTGAATTTGAATTCCTCCTAGACAAGGAGAGGAACTGAGATGTAGATTCTCACATTCTGCATTTATGCTCTATTCATCAAGCCATGATCCTGCATGGGTAGTTGGTAACAGCACCATCAGGCACACCTTGAAAGACAGAAACGGAACAAAAGTGCTCACTGACTTGGGAGACAGAAAAAAGAGAAAGGGCTCCAGAGTTTCAAAAGAGAGTTTGGTACACTAGCTTTATCTTGGACTGAACTCTTAAGCAAGATAGCTGTAGGGTGGGATTTATGAGCCATCCTGTTTGTCTGTTTGTCTGGGGCAGGTGAGCCGCTGGATTTTTGTTGGTTCTTTGGTTAGCATATTGGTTAGATTTTTGTTGTGAAGTGTTTAGCTCTTTTCCATGTGTTGCAGAGATTGGCCAGGTGTCTCACTAAATGGTTTTGAGTTAAGAAATCAATCACCTGGGTACCTAAGTCACTTGTTGGTAACAAGTAAAGAGAAGTATCATGGACCTAGCACAGGTGCATCTAGAAAATGACATTTTAGTATCTGAAGGACTATGATAGTGATCACACTTCTTAAACCCTTGTCACATGGGAATAGATATTTCCAGGAGCCTGAGAAGAATTACCTTACCCCGTTAAAAAAAAAAAAAGTGCCACATCTGTTTCTCCAGACTAAGTGAACTCCTCAGGGCTTATTAAAACTTGCTGAACACTCTATATAGATATTCCAAACACACCTTTGGTATTTTACTTTCTAAGGAGACATTACTTTCCTAGTTTTCATTTCAAAGAAACCATATCCTGAAGATAAAAACAACAGAAGGAAGCTTGTTTCCCAAGAGAAGCAGAACAGGTCAAAAATCACTTTTCAATATGATTGAATTAATAAAATTGTTATATAATTGTCCAACTTTAAGCCTAGATGGTTTTGTTATGTTTTCTAAGACTTGCACTGCAGTCCAATAAAGTGGAAGTGTTACGAGTAGTGGCATAGAAATTATTCACAAGAACTATGCAAAAAGAGAAAAGAAATTACACAGTAAATATTTTGCTAAGATTATTTCTCTCCTTTTTGAGAAAGCAGAACTAACATCACTCTGTAACAATTGTCTTGAAACCAATAAATTTCCAAGACAACTGAAAAAAAGTCCTTTTAAGATACTGTTATTTCAGTTCCCTCACTCCAATTGTGCTATACATTATTGCATGGTTCAGTGGAAGGTCTTCAGAGAACATAAAACCTCTGATTCAATATCCTTGTCTAAGCCATCTCTGTATGTATAAAATCAATAACTAAACCACAAAAGCTTCCAGAAATAAGCAAATAAACTAATTATAGTACTTCAGCTTTAATTAGCACTAAGTATTTTCCAACCACCACCACTATTTATCACTGTTGACCTAACAGTACCCCCTTTAAGTTCAGGAGTTTGCCTCCTGTAGATTATGCAGAATCAGAGCCAAGAACAAAGGCTTTCATTCATTCTGCTGGACATCTCCAACTATAAGATACTGAGTTTTTTATGTCACACTAGTAAATTTTCATGTTTAGTCCACTGGGTTTTTGTCTCAAACTGCAGAATGATACTTAAGTTAGACAACATCTAATTGTAACTACTCTCAAGGGACAAAGTAGGCATTTTCAGGAACCTGAGGTGACTAACATATGAGTGCAGGGGAGAATGTGTTAAAAGGGAAATAATCAGCCATGGGAAAGCTAGGAGAGACGCGTTTCTCCCATATTCTGTGTTGGCTTTACTATATATATGAGAACAAACACCAGTGAAGGAACAAGAGGCGAAGATAAATTGTGCCATATCAGCCTGGTTTACCACCCTCCTGCACCTTGATGTGTACAGACGGAGTTACTGGGTGCACAGGCAATGTGACTGATTCCACAGTGCCCTCAGGCCAAGGAGGCAAAAGCACAAGGCTGCAAAGCTGGAGGAAGATGGGAAGAGACTTTAGTGAATAGCTGCATACAGGCATCTTATTTAATTCCTCAGATCACAACAGTGTGAGAGTGCTATCTGACCCGTTATTGCTGTGCAACTTAGCCCCAAAATACATGCAAATGAGAATTTTCCATGTATGTAATAGTTTAAGCCCATTTTGGATGACTCCAAATGGAACATTAAAGTGGGAAACAGAGGAGGTTCATAGACCTCACATTTCTGCAGGTATATTAAAAATAAATGGAGGAATCCAAAGTCTGCTATCTCTCCTGCTAGATTACTTATCAATCCAAGATTCTTAGATCAACAGCTAAAGATTCCAGGCCCCAAGCAGCCCAGCCCAGGACATTTGAGTATCTACAGCTCTGCTCCATCATAATCCTAACATCCAAACAGCACAGGGAACTCCAATCTGAGCCAGGGTTTCAGAGCTTCCCACCTCCTTCCGCTATAGGTGGAAGCATAGCAATCTTTAAAGCCGTAGACGTATTTCCTGCTTTTCCCCAGGAAAATCAAAAGATGAAGGTTTTCAAAAGCAAAGTTTTCTTTGCTTGCTCTTTGCTTGCATAGCAGATTCCAGACACTGTGCTGTCCTGAAGCACAATGTAAGCATTTTCAGTGTGTCAGAATTTCCCCAGCACAAAAATGCTGAATTTTTAGTTGCTTTCCTGGCAACTTACTTGCAGATCAGATGCATTCTTCAGTTGAAAGAAGCACGTGTTTTTGTAAATACACAGCTTTCTTGTTCAGTTGGGGTAGTGAAAGACAGCTTATGTGCAGATATTTTGTGTCAAAACCAACAACATATTTTTCTGAATACTGTTTTAAAAGAATTAATCCAAAGCTTTTCTATTAACATTAATGAACACTATCCACTTAAATACCCTGTGAAGAGAAGAGAGAATGGACACTATCAGGCATGAATAGTCAGCAAGTCTTACAAATTGCAGAAGCCCTGCGGGAAATTCATGTTCTAAATGAGTCAGTGTGTGATTGAAAGTGACACATCAGGGAAGCATATTCCATTACATTTAAATTATTGTCTTTCTTTAGGCCTTTATGTTGTTTATGATGGATTATATTTTGTTTGCCAGAGATTCTGTGTTTTCATTGCTAGCAAGTGTGCATCTGCTGCTTCAGCACTCCAAGGTACCAGCTTCAATTAGCCTAATATTCTCATTAAATTAAGATGTTTATGATGTCTACCGTGCAAATACAACAGGGGAAGAGGATAATATAGGTCAGTTTGAGTATCTCAGTTAAATCAAAGGTATGGCCTTTTAAAAGGCAAACAGTGCTTTTTTTAACACAAATATTACACATATCAAAGTCCCATATGTCTTTGGTTATGGCAGAGACTAGTTACCAGCGTACAATAGAATGTATCTATTCTGTCAAATTTGGTACCAGACTGCCATTAAGAAGAAGATAACACCTTTGAACAAAGGCAGGTATCATCTTCCCAGTTTTGGAGCTACCAGCATTCTTTTGCAGTATTAGGCTTGAACCGTGCACATGAGAAATCAAGCAGTGTCATGCCTTGCCCACATATGGGCTTGAGTTTATGTAAGATCTTTTTGCCCCTCTTTTATTCCATGTCTTTGTTAGATTTTACTAGTTGTTGAAATAACAGGTAGTCACCAAACTGCCCACTAAAATCTGCCTCTAGTCTGCCCAAGTACCAGCTGAGCTTAATGTCATCCATACTCAGCTTCCCACTCTTTCCACTGCTCCCCTTCCTTTCTTCTTCATGACACCCACACAGCCTCAGACCCAAAGGACACCATCCCTAAACAAGCAGGGGAATAGGGAGCAAATACCCACTCATCGCCCCTGAACCTTTGCTCCAGACTCATTGAGATTCCAACTATCTATGCTCAGTGTCTCCACATCCTGATTTAGCAAAAAAGAAACACTACTTATAAGTGAGCTACAAGTGAGCTCACTCTCTACGGATTGTTCTTTGAAGTCTGCACATTAAAACCTCAAACCCTGAATGAGTGCACCACAGATAGGAGCAGCCTCATGATCACAATCCCTGGTCCTCTTAGGGGACTTCAACCACCCCGATATCTCTTAGAGGGACAGCACAGCAGGGAGGTTCCTGGAATGCGCTGATGAGAACTTCCTTCTCCAAGTGATAGAGAAGCCAACGAGGAGAGGTGCTATGCTGGACCTTGTTGTCACGAATAAGGAGCAACTGGTGGGGAATGTGAAGCTCAAGGGCAGCCTTGTTTGCAGTGACCATGAAATGGTGGAGTCCAAGATCCTTAGGGCAGCAAGGAAGTCATATAGCAAGCTCACTACCCTCCACTTCAGTGAGCAGATTTTGGCCTCTTCAGGGATCTGCTTGGTAGAGTACCATGGGATAAAGCCCTGGAGGGAAGAGGGGCCCAAGAAAGCTAGCTAATATTCAAGGATCACCTCCTCCAAGCTCGGGAGCAATGCATTCCAACAAAGAGCAAGTCAGGAAAAAACACCAGGACGCCTGCATGGATGAACAAGGAGCTCCTGGACAATTTCAAACAGAAAAAGGAAGACTACAGAGGATGGAAGCAAGCACAGGTAGCCTGAGATGAATACAGAGAAATTGTCCAAGCAGCCAGGGATCAGGTTAGGAAAGCTAAAGCCCAAATAGAATTAAAACTGGCCAGGGATGTCAAGGGCAACAAGAAAAGCTTCTATAGGTATGTCAGTGATAAAAGGAACACTAGGGAAAATGTGGGCCCTCTCTGGGGGGAAATGGGAGACCTGGTCACCCAGGATCGGGACAAGGCTGAGGTACTCAAAAACTTTTCTGCCTCAGTCGCCACCAGCAAGTGCCCTAGCCACACTGCCCAAGTTGCAGAAGGCAAAGGCAGGGACTGGAAGAATGAAGAACCACCCACTGTAGCAGAAGACCAGGTTTGAGACCATCTAAGGAACCTGAAGGTGCACAAGTCCATGGGACCTGATGAGATTCATCCACAGGTCCTGAAGGAACTGGTGGATGAAGTTGCTAAGCCACTATCCATCATATTTGAGAAGTTGTGGCAGTCTGGTGAAGTTCCCACTGACTGGAAAAGAGGAAACATAACCCCATTTTTTAAAAGGGGAAAAAGGAAGACCTGGGGAACTACAGGCCGGTCAGTCTCACGCTAAGTCACATGGAAAAGTAGGAGGTGATTGGTGACAGCCAGCATGGCTTCACTAAGGGCAAATCATGCCTAACAAAATTGGTGGCCTTCTACAATGGGGTTAGAGCATTGGTGGATAAGGGAAGAGCAACTGACATCATCTACCTGGACTTGTGCAAAGCATTTGACACTGTCC
>VYXH01000113.1:90111-154784 GCA_013397275.1 Burhinus bistriatus | reverse complement strand
TTTTTTTTTTTTCCCCTGTGATTCAGAGTGGCTGTAGCAGAAAACCTCTGGTTACACACACCTTGAACAGTGGAGTTTGTTCATCGGAGAGGTAAAACAGTGGTTTTGGAAAAAAAATCTGATAATCATGAAGCTGCCTACTTAAAAATGGAATCTGCTCCCTCCTTCCAGTGAAAATCATTCCACTAGTTTGAGTTTAGCAAAGTTCAGCCCCAGACTAACAGCAGGTTTATGGTCTTGTAATAGTTTCCAAATTTGTAATCACTGGAAAATATAAAAAATATGCTGTTCAAGCACTTCTTGTCCTAGAACATCCCCAATTTATAGGTCTTTCTAGTATTATTTACAAGAGTAGGTAAATTAGGTGATTATTAGCAATTCCTAATGCACTTCAGATCTCCATCTCTCAATTTATTATTGTTGCATCAGCTCTGTCCTGCTACAGGTGCACTGAGAGCACGCTCACAGTCATATTTCTGGCTGCCCATACCGTCTCCATTCTAGGGTGCTGTATGAATTTCCATGGGACACTCTAGCCACACCAAGAGGGAAGTGGCCTTATGGCCTTCTCGAGAGTGTCCACATACATGCTCTCTGAATGACTACTCTGAACTAATGCTTAAAATATAAAAAATATTTACATCAGAACATTACATTTCAAATTAATCACAATATCATTAATGGTACTACCAAGGGCATTTAGGTTATGGAATTTTTCAGGATTATGAATTTTCATTTTAATTTGACACACAGAGTTTTGTGGGATGGACGGAGGTGCTGAGAAAATCTTCAGTGGTCAAGAAATGAATACTGTGGTCCAGCTGTACTCCTAAGTAATGCAGTCAAACCATTTCCCTGCTGAAAAAAAACCCAAACCTTTACACAATACCATACATTCCCATACTGAATCTGAGTGAACAAAGCTAAGTATTTAATTTTTCTTTTAAATATGCTTCATGGACCTTATACCATACATCTTACACTTTCCTAATAAGGAAAATACAGGGTTTAATATTAATTGTAAGATTTTGTCTGTCAGTAATATGCTCTACCTGCAAAATGTATGTCAAGACATGTAATGATTTATGTCAACAACTCTTATTAGATAATTACTTTCCATCATTATCATGATTGAGTCCAACTCATCATTGAAACCTAGTTTCTATTTTTTTCAATGAAAGTTAAACGAAAAATGGTTTCTTATCGGTCACCCTGGTATTTATTGCTAACAATACAGACTGGAAAATTATGCAAATAATGAAAGAGGTATTTTCATGAATACCTAGAAAAAACATTTTTACTGAAAAGTCATAGCTTTGCTTAATGGAAAACTGAGACATAAAGCAGCTTCTTGCAATCTTACTCTTCTCATGAACAATTTGCATTTGTTTCATGAAAAATATTTTGCAAGTTAGATAGCAAAGGTAAAATAAATGAGTCAATGTCTAATATTTAGTTGCAACTGCAAAGATCCTTTATATGGATCTCATTTCATTTACCTAACAAACAGGGGCTGCTTTTCACTTTTCTTAATACCTTGTCATGAAATCTTTTATCCTTTTTTTTTTTTTTGAAGGTCAGGCACAAATAGAATTGTAGATTTTGTTACTCATCAGTACTCTTTTATAACATGAACAAATTCTTAAGTGCAACTAACCAACGTTCTTTTTTTCTTTGGAAAAATAAAATATATTTTAGAGATCATTTTAAAAATTAAATACTGTTACTACTGTTAACTACTGTTACTGCCTACTGTTACCTGAAATAATTTGTCTTTTGCACATAAACAATGTTTATTTAGTGCTAAGTGTGATGGCGTTTTGGCTGTTTCATAGCTAAGGAGTTGTAAATCTGCATCTGCCAGTCTCTTTTTCCAGGGTAAAACACTGGCGATCCTCAGTCCAGAGGATATGCACAAGCTAGACTGAAAGAGTGCAGTCCTTTCAGACTTCATAGGGAAAGAAGAATTTTCGTCTTTCTGTGGGAAGGTTTTCACTAGGTGTGACAGATTACATCTGGGTCTACTGTTTTCTAGACATTTCCTCCATAGTAAGACACCATGGCTGACATTGCCTTTTTCAAGTTCCATAACATGGCTGAATTTTGTCTCACAGGATATCTTAGTATTTTCACAAACATTTTCATCTGGTTTCATAAGCAAAGGTATTAGACAAAAATCTTGTATTTAGCACAGACTCCCATGAGTCTAGCCACAAGTCTCAATAAGGATTAAGGATGTGCTGAGAGGAGCTATTATTCTGTAGTTCAGTATTTACTTTTGCACTTTCTGTCAAATGTCAGGAAAAGATTGTAATCTTTCAAATAACTAAACTCAAACAAATTATTTTAAATTCTTCACACACACAAAAAGATACATTGCAATTCTGAAGTCTTATCAAAGCATGACATGATAAAGCATGCATAGGGGAGGACCTACAAAATAATGCCTGGTACATTATCCTATTCAATGATGGAAATAATTCCATTCTACAGTTAATGGTATGTAGTTTTTGTATGCATTTTGGGATTATAACTACACTGCAGGCAGTAAAACTATATGCTATCACTTTCTTCCTCCAAATGCTTAGTAAAATATCAAATGTTCACAGATACTCTTGTTTCTAATTGGATTCCTTCTAGGCCACCTACACAGGAAAACATAATTGCTGATGCCTGCAGCAGCCACATTGTGCTGTATTGTATAAATAGCTCTGGGAGTTCAGTAAAAAGCCAAATCATCCAACAGGTTTCACAAACAGAAGCCTTCGTCTGATAAAGGTGAAAAGGTCAATCCCCCAATTTCTAAATTGTTTTTTGCTTTTGAAACACTAGGAGAGGATCAGGGATTGAGATGGGGACAGAAGGGAGGAGGTCAATTTTTGCCTTTTCTTTTGCAGTTATCTATGAATTGGCTCTCAAATGTGTTAAATAAATGTAACAATACAATTTGTAGATGATTATACGCAATAATCACAGTAAATAATATGCAATTGTAATAGACAGTGAGTATAAAATGGATTGGAATGAAACACGAAATACATTGCTGCAGTAAAATAAAAGTCCAGTACCATACAGTGAAAAGGCTCTGAAATCAAAAGTCCTTTGATAGCATGATGTTATTTGAACAGCTAAAATGGATTATGATTCCACTGGGTAGGTGTCTACTTTAGCATCCCACATTGTATTAAAGAAGATAAAAATTCAGGAAGCAACTGCCATCAAGAGGAAACCTTCAAATAGATTTTCTCTGCTGGTAAAATTACCACTTATATTTTCCACTTTACAAAGAAATACAAAGCTGTGGATTTGTATTAGAATAGATTTTCTTCATGCCAAGAGATAACCAGATAGCTAGATAAATAGATATTAGTAGACAAACACACAAATATTCTGTGTACATGCACATGTGTCTTAGATGCAAGAAAGCTCCAAAAAAGGCTACAGTGTGAGGCACCTAAAAGTTTATAAATGTCAAAATTAAAGTTTTCTGTCAAATTGGCATCCTTCAGTGTTTGCCATGGCAAGTGGTGCTATCTGGAGGTGTATGCTGATTATCCTAGCACTTTAAAATCTCTCAGATCCCTGCTTGATATAGCTTCCTCAGATGCTTCATGTTAAAGCAATCACCTGATTTGCAATCTGGAAGGGCTAGTCTGAGACAGTTCATAGCTTCTCAGAAATATAAACAAGTTGAATTTTGCTAACCCTCCCAAAAGAGAAACAGGAAGCAGAGGGATAGAGGGACAGACAGGTGGCTGAGGGGAGCAGGGGGAAAGACAAGGGGAGAGATATTTTAGGTTCAAGATTTACAGATCGTTCAATGACATTCCTTGAGGAAGGCTTCTAGAAAGGAGCTACCTCCTTCCCAGCCAGCAGCAGAAAATACCAGCCTATATAATCACTAACTGGATGTAGCCGTAGTCAACCTTGCTTACCAGGGCTTCCTATATGTATGTAGACCAGCATGTGTACTTTGAGCTTTTCTCAGTTATGCATAATTTAATCAATCACAGGCTTATTTTTCCAAACAAAAGGCAATGCCTTGATTTAAAAACAAGTCCCACAAGAGCTTTGCTTCCAAGCATGGATGTGCTGGTTCTTTTCAGTGAAACATTTAAGATCTTTTTAAAGGGCAAATGTACTTTCCCCCTATTTACATTCTGGGAAATGAGCTAAGCATGTAGCTGTATTTCTTACAGAAATAAAAATTGACACCCAGCATGGGCATTTTCACTGAGAACATTTTAAGTTGTGACATCTTCTAAGAAACTGAAAACAGGATCTTCAAATGAAAAGGGACAGGCCTTAGATGCAGACCCTGCCTACACATGCCATGGAGGGGGAATCACCCTGGCTTTATTTTGCTACTTAATGCCTGAGCAAAGGTCTTGCTCCACAGAGTACCAAGTAGGGGCTACATAACGAACATCGGTGTCTCCAACGTGCTGCACAGCACAGTACCACATGGGAGATCCACCAGGCTCCCACAATCCATGTCTTCTGTGGTCCTACTGCCTCATATCGGCACTGAGGCAGAAGGAGAGGGCAAGAATATTTCTTTCAGCCCATTGGCTTCAGTAGTGACTGCTGGGGTTATGCTGCCAACGTGCCTCTCACATTCATGATCTGCAGTAAGGTACCATATTTGTGCGTATCAAATTACTTTTGCTGGCTGAGAAGAAAAAACCTCCTAAAAAATCTGTCCTGAAAACTGCAATTGAGACTGGTATCCTTAGCATCCAAGGCAGATGGGCTCTGTTAGGCATAAGCAGTGAGGCCCCACAGACTTCTAGGATGCTACTTGCAATGACACTTCCTGCCTTGGCTCTATCAAGTCCACCCTTGCAAAAGTCTCCTGTGTATTTTTTCCTCTGCTTTATTAAGTGCCGTAAAACATTCTTTTCTGCATGCTCCTCTAAAATCTTCTTGGTAATCCTTCTAACACAAAAAACCCTGTCGTAGTCCCTTCTCTTTCACATGAGCTTGGTTTCCCACCATTTCAGTTCTCATTCTTCTCTTTGCCACCTAAGTAATCTTTTTGTGCAGCCTCTGGTGACGCACTGGAGACATGCTGTCCCTCCCACAGGACCTCAATCTCACGCAATGAACAGAGCAGAAAGACAAGGAAGCATCCAGAACCGCAGGGAAAGGTCTGCTCAGTCCACGGAGCCCAGGAGGGCTTGTGCACAAATTATTCTGTGAGATGTTGTATCTATCCACATAAATAGGAAAAATCTGTGAAGTAGTTAGAGCAGGCTTAGGCAAGAAGACTTACCAAATAATTAAACTGCCAAACTCTTAACACAATTCTGCTAAGTGCTTGTAAATTGATAATCCTCTAGGCTAATCATATGGTCAAATTTGAGCCCATTTCCTACTAACAGTAAAAATCACGGATCCCCACAGATCCTCTTCCAAGTTTCAACCCTTCTTCAAAGCACAGATGTGCTAGAAGTGCTTCATAAATAGCTGTTTCTTATTTTTAAGGGGGGGCGGGGAGTAAACTCCTTTTGCTTTACTGAAACATTCCAAAACTCTTTACACGTGTCAAGTTGTAGGCAACATTCTGTATCTGCACTGCCTCTAGGTGAGACCCTGATAGCACTGCACCTGGCATACATTCCTTCTGTAGCACAAAAATTATAGTACTTTCTCATTAACTTGGTTAAGGAGCTGTTTGCATTTGAAGTTCTTTTTCAGAATTCTAATGTGAGGAATAGATTGGGAGAGTTTTGCCAGTCCATTAGTACTTTTTAACATCGTGAACTTGATCAAGGAAGAAAAAAATAATTTCCTAAACAGTTGAAAATATGATGGAGATACAATTTATTTTCTAAATAAGGAAATTATTATGGAATTGGATGTTAAAAGTGGTGCATTCTTCCACTGGTACAACACTTTAGCTTTTAATGTTGCTATTTCATTTACTCTGGATTCTGGCATACATAATAAGAGACCTAAAACCTTTAAAGTGACTTGCTGTTGAACTGAATTGGCTTTTAAAACCATCAAAACTATGTAAATTGCAATGCAGTACAAGAAAACTAGGAAAAATAGAATGGAAATGGTGTGAAAAGAAACTGGCATGTGGTGCTCCTGCCATCTTGTGGCTCTTCTGCACAAAGCCATAGGAACAGTAACTCGTTCCTTTATATTCTTATACTAAGTTTCGGTATTAATTCTCCTAGTGCCTACCTGTGGCACAGATCTGCCAATAACAGTCATACACAAATGAACTGTTCGGACAAGGCCTAATCATGTGTTGAAATAAAAACACTATGTACCAGGAAAGATATCTGGAAAGAGAAAGACATTTTTAGTTTGTAGACATCTTTTATTCTCCTCTGGGCTCCAGGCATGCCTTCCCAGAGGAAAGGAAGATACATTTTCTTACACACTTATATAAATACAGTTATAATAAATATAGACATGTATCGATATATAAAAGCATATTTAATGTATTTTTTTCTCCCGGAAATGCATACATTTATACATATACATACATGCAGACAAACAAAAACACCATTCAAAATGTATGCATTTAAATCTCTGTGATTCTAAACCAGACCGAAAGACATCAGTAGACAAGGTACATACATCATCAGCGTTACTTATTTCAGTTTCACTTTTTCCTAAGAGAATCAAGACATATGATTACTTCCACCACAACTTCAGCTTCCAGGAGCTACTGCATCAACTCCAACAATCTGACCTGAATTTAAACCGTTCCGCTCAATTCAAAAAACCATCATGTTTCTGTTCAGATAGATTCAGTCTGAAATGAAATATTGGGCTTGTTTTCCCATTGGAAAGCAAAACATTGCAGCAGAATTGAAACTTAAGCACTGAAAATTTCAATTTTGCAGACTGTTTTGTTCTGCTTATTGTGGCCAAATATGGTTTGCATTAGAAAGCCTTAATCAGATCTAATCAAAAGCCTCTAGCCCGTCAATCAGCATGAACAGAACCTGCTGGTTTTCTTCATTTGACCTTTGGAGCCCAGCCAAATAAACTGGCAATGTTTCTGTGTACTGAGCTTCAAGTCTGACCACTTAAGACTAAGGGTTACACAGTTCATCTGCCGCCAGTTTCATAGTGCTAACACCCCCTCCCCAAATCAGAAAGAAATTAGAGAAAGCACAGTGGGTGGTCAGGTTCTTGGAGCCCCAAGATGACTTCTTGAAAAGAGGCTATGATATGGGATTTTAACAAATTGTACTCTGCAAAGAAGGCACATGCAATTCCTACTGCAGGGGAGGAGTAAAGCGTTGATCATTCCATCCTGGCTATATGACAATATATTAAATATGCTTGATTTTTCTGTGGAGGGATTAACACATTAGAGCACTGTCAACACCACTCATCTGTAGTCCCTTCTCTTTCTGATGCATAAGGAAAGCTAGGTGCTGCGAACTATATTTGGAGAGAAAAGATTGAATCGGCGTCTTCAGAATATAACTATTACTACCATCCAAGAACTTTTACCGTGGTAAAGAAATTTCAGCTGTTCACCAGGGAAAAGTTGCTGCTGGTTCACTGAAAATTGTTGGGTGCCAGCTGGCAGAAATAGTTAGCAGTTGTGGTGATTTCTCATACACAGCTGGGATGACTGGTTAAGATGGAAACTGAGTAACCAATTTAACTCCTTGATTCTGCACAGGAGTGCTTTACCATCAGTCAAAGCAGTCCCAGCACTGGGACTTTACTGACTTACATGGTTGGAAAATACAGACCAAAGAATCCCATTTCACCATCAGTGTCACAAAGCAGCTGCCTGGGACTGGGAGAGTACTCACTTTTTAAAGAGCACTGTAACTGTGATTCGAAGGTGTGCTATCCCAGAAAAAAAGTGACTGTAACACATGGTATCAATAGACTGCTTTGCACTAGGAAGTGTTCAGTGTGTGAATGTTCCTCACTTCAGTCACTAAAAGCTTTATCATTGGTAGACAAGCATGTTCACCATAATGTAGCTCTCACAGCTCACAGGTGATCACTGCTGGACAGAAGTAAAAAAATATTGATGAGTCAACTTAAAAGTTTGTCTTTCCCAGGAAAAGAGATTTTTTTTCAGAATTATAGGTTTATATAGTTTTTAAAAGGCTTCTGGAGGTCATCTAGTCAAAGCAGGGTGAACTCAGAGTAGGTTGCTTAGCTGAATTATGAATGCCTCCAGGGATGAAGATTTCACAAGCTCTTCAGGCCACCTGGTCCAGTATTTGAATACCCTTATTGCAGAAAAAAAAAAAACCTAATATCTAATTGGAATCTCCTGTATTGCTGTTTGTGCTCTTTATCTCATCCCTTTACTGTTCAACTGCAAGAAGAGTCTGACTCCATCCTCCTGATACTTGCTCATTAAGTAGCTGAAGACAACAATGAAATTCCCCCCATCTCCCCAGCCTTCTCATCTTGACACAGAGCAAACCCAATTCTCTCAGCTTCAGCTCGTGTACCATGTGCTCCAGCCCACTCAACATTTCAACTGGCCTCCAGTGAGCTTCCTCCAGTATGTCCACGTCTTTCTTGTACTGGGGAAGCCCCAAACTGGACACAGTAGTCCCGCACAAATGCTGAACAGAGGGGAATCATCATAATCACTTCCCTCAACCTGCTGTTTACACTTTTTGCTAATACAGCTTGGGATATGGTTGGCCATTTTCCTGCAGGTGCACACTGCTCACTCAGGTTCAACTTGTGTTCACCTGGACTCCTTTCTTACCAGTCAGGACCCAGTCGCTGGCCCAGGTCTCTGCATTTGCCTTTGTTGAACTTCAGGAGGCCCATCAGTCCATTTCCCCAGCCTGACAAGGCCCCCTATGGATCTGTCTACCCTACCATCTATCTGTCCAATCCATACGTCACCAGTTTGGCTACAAGGATACCATGGGTATACAGCAGAAACTGTTTGGTATCTAACTTTTGTGCAGCCTTTCTGTATCTGAAATATTAGTTCAGATAGGAATTATATCTTGAAACTTGATATTAATGCTATGAAGTATTTTTTGCATATGCTGAAGAAAAAATAACTGACGATTTTCAGAAGAAGGATGCAATTCTAAAGTTAGTCATTGTTCAAAAATACTCAGAAGGTTAATATCAGATATCTTCAGGTATCTAAAGAATAACTCACCTAAAATATTTGATATGTAATAATAAGGTCAACTGAAGGTGAGAGTTTTCATGTGCTCTGAGAAACAGACTGATAATGATTTCCCCACTATAGAGTATGTTTCCAGTCACTCTTATTTTTCTGAAGAATTTTTTTCTAACTGAAATCTTATGTCTCCTCTTGGCAGAAAATATGAACAATTTCAAGTGAGAGGTTAGTAAAAGTAAATCAACTTCTTCAGTTATAAGAAAATAATTACCTTATACCTTTATTTGAATCAGATATGCTGGAGAAAAAAAGGTTAAACCATGAGTAAATACAACCCGTGGATAAGCTGGAATTGGATGAACTATGATCATTGAAAACTGAATATATAATACATTACACAGTGCTAGATCTCAGGCTCCAACACACTTCATTGCTAGATGACCCAGCCAAATTTTCAGAATGAAGGATAGATATATGTGTTTATTTGTATTGCAATAGCACGTAGCAGAATTGCAGCCATGCACCAGGATGCACCATCACTAGAATCCCATTGCGCTAAGTACCATACACACAAGACAAAGCCTGTCTCTGCCTCAAACAACCAGCTCCTAGGAACAAGACAACAGAATACAGAGAGGAACATTAAACAATTTCTAAGACTGATAAACTGAAAAGAACCTAAATGAATAACATATGTTAAAACAGACTAGGTTCCCTATCAGAGAATCAAATTTCCAAGGTCGAGTTTCTCTGGTATTAGAGAATATGTGTGAAACCCACTGGCCAAATAAAAGTTTTAATACCACTTTAGTGCCAGTCAACACAGGGAATGACTGTCAGTTTTATCAGTTCCTTTTAACTTAAATGCCAGAATTATTAGTTACTGATTTAAGAACAGCATCCTTGCTGATAGTTATGTGTTGCTATAGGGCCTAATTTCTTTTTCTTAGCTCTCTGTTTTGTGTTTTATGACCTTGAAAATTAGGCATAAGTGGATATTTTTAAAGTGGCTGCTGTGAAATTAATCACGCTAAAATTAAGAAATGTGAGGATTAAAGTGATATGTGTCACCTTAATTTCACGCCCCTGCTTGAATGCATTGTAATAGTCTTAAATTATATTACCACATGCTCTACAGATTTCTACCTCTCTCAGTGTACAGTATGAATCGTCTCTGGGAAAAAGTCATTGATTTGCAGTGAAAGAAGCAGTTGTCCATAACACCTTGGTTTCATTTGTCACTGACACTTGGAGGTGTAAACTGAAATAGGAAATGAGATGGTCTTCTGAGTAAGACAGGTGAAATCTGTCCTGTTGAATTACATTTTATCCCTGCCTCTGTCACAGAGACTCTCATCAGCTAAGAAGAAAAGCTTTTAAATTATTTTCTCAGGTGTCTACTAATTATGAGTTTCTCATTAAATGCTTGACTTGAGATTCTGCTCTGGGGTCAAAGCTGATCACTCATAGAGGGAACTGAAGTCAGAAAAAGCTGTATCTTCAACCTGAAAATTGCTAATAGTAAGTGTTCTGATAAAAATCAAGCTCCAGACATCTTGAAGTAGGCATCCAAGACATAGATGTTTTACATCTAAAATCATTCTGTGCCTTAGTTTCCCAAAGATCATCAAGATCTTATAAGTTACTATTCTGTTTTCAAGGAAGGCCAATTAGAGTAAATTTTGTATGGAATCACACCATGACATTCATAAAATACATTAAATAGCTTCTCACTGAGTAAGCATAAATTTGGAACAATAACAAATAAACAGAATATCTCAAAGAATGTATGCATAAAGGTCTAGCTCAGTGATAAGGTGGCACATGCACAGAAAACTTTAATTTTGGCATTTTTTTAAGCTTGAGGTACTGGATCTTACAGCAGGGATGTTCCTTCTTAGACAAGACATTAAATTTTTAGTATTTAAATTTCAGGTGATCCCATTCAATCTAGTCATTGAATGTATCGCAAATACAGAATAATTTCTACAGCTTTGCGATAATCAACTTTATACTGTTATATTGCCATCAAATTCGAATCTGTTTTTTTTCTTCAGCTCTAGAATGGGACAAACTCAAAATTGCAGCTTATGAGTAACTCCTGGTAACCATAAGAGTTCCAAATAAATCACTTCATTTGATTTAGTATTTTTTGTCTCACAAGATTGTTACTTTTCAAAGCTCTTATCACTGGGTTAGACTACACACATCAATCAGCCAATAAACAAAGTGTATGGTTTTATTTACATAGAAGACTTAGCTGTTGTCAATGTCTGTTTAACAGACAAAAATAATCACCATGAGATCCAAAGATAATTGCCCTAGGTAAGCAGAAGTACAAATTTGTATTTACATGTCTGTGCCTATGTTGAGTAACAAGAAAGCCTGTAGCTTTGTGGTAAGGGGAGATTTTGTGCATTAATAACATTAGAAGTTGATTTTTTAGAGACTGAATTTCCATCAGCTTATGAAAAAGGCAAAAGACTGCCAAGTTCAAAAATAGTCTTTCACATACCAGAACTATTTGTGGTGGGCTTGTCTATAGCAGATAGGCTTCAATCCAGCTCACCAAGCTGCCTTTCAGTGATACTTAACTTATGATTAAGCCTTTACTCACTTGTTGTACAGACTGTTTAACATTTAAAATGAAATTTTATTAAAAAGGTTGCTTCTGTGGTTCAGACACCTTTTTCTTTTTTCAAATTACTAATTACTACAGGGGAAATCCTTCCTACACTGCTAACTGAACGTTAAAGAGAACAGTTAAAGGCTAACCAGAAATATTCATCTCACTCCGAAGTTAATCTAGGCCTGTAATCCAAATGTAAACTTTCAGACCTAGCTATCACAGGTTAAGCTGCTAAATCTTGTGCTTGAATAAAACCGATGCATCTTCATGGCCACTTCTTACGAAAAATAATTAAAACAAAACTTCTGGATGGAAGATGGCTGACTTGCAAAATTTTGATTCTACCGATAGTAGACTGGCAAAATTATAAGAAACTAAACCAAGCTTTTATGATGAAAATTGTAAGTCTTTTTTGATAATAGGTGATGACTTACTGTATTGAACAAAACTGTCAACAAGAAAGGCATTTTTGCTAAAAGGGAGCTCCATTTTTAAATTGTGAAAAAACATTATTTTTCTACTTCAGGGATTTCTTAGCAAGAAAACTCATCAAAAGTGAATCCATTTAAAATTTCTGAGGAAAGGATATCCCAATAACTTTCAAGGAAGAATCACCTGAGAAAGGGAATTATATTTTAATAGCCAGATGGCAAAGAAGACTAAGCTTGGAAATAAGAGGTACTGTTGAAGTCTCAAAGAGGGCGAGGAGGATAAATCACAATATGTTGAAAGGAGTATCCTAAGAGGGGTTGGAAAGTGATCATTCACAGGCAAGAAGAAGGAGCTTCTGTTTTTTGAAAAATTATGTTCTATGGGCAAACCTGTGGTATGATACTTTGATACAGGAGTTCCTTATTTCCCAAAAACTTTAATCAAAGCCCACCCAAAATTATTCTTCTGTAGTGTATGGAGCAGAGCTGAGAAGAGATGTGCAGTTCTGCAGGGGACTTTTATGCTCAAAAAGTTTTTAAATCAATTTAGCTAATAGTATTTGTGTAATTGTCAGTAATACCTATAGGTGTAAAGCACTGGTACTTTCAGGACAGGGAGAAAAACAAATCCTTGAGGTTTAGAGAATATGGGAATATTGAATATTAGGGATGTAGGCCACAGAACTCATAGAATTACAGAGTTAACTGGGCAGGAGATAGATTTACCTGGGAATGGCTAGGGAGAAATGGAGCAGCTACTTGCAGTTTGTAGAGTACCAGGGAAAGAAGGAGGAAATATTTGGAAAGCTGTGTAGCTGGGGTGCAGGTCCAGCAAAGGCTGCTGAGCTTTGCAGAAAACCAAAGGAAGGAAGACATTGAAGATGGACTATACTGAATGAAAGGGAAATAACTTACTATAAACTTTACAGAGATTGCTGTAAGAGCTTTTAACTCAGTGCGATAGTTATAAAAAGGGTTGGAGAAGCTTGAATCTTTCAGTGTCAAACATGAACTTTTCTGACATCCAAGAAGTGTGGAAAGGAGACTACTCTCAGCTGCCTGCTTCACCAGTATCACAACAGCATCCAATAGTGACAGCCTTCTATTTTAGCCCAAAGCTAACTACTAGTTGAATATGTAGCTACTAGATCTGGATGCTATTGCTGACACCATGTCATATGAGATGCAAGACACTTGGAAATCCCCAGTGGAAGCTTTGAGAGTTCATTTTGCAGATGAAAGAGACCTTATTGTACCTCCTTCAGCAAACTGTTATAGAAGCGTGGTTATAATTTGTGTGATATCACTGTCCACTGTAACAAGATGGGGTAGTCACCATGGCCTGCCATCTTATTCAAGCTGCCAAGTAGAAATCACCAGTAGGAAGAAGTTTCTTTTATTCTCTTTAAAAAACAGGAAAGCAATGAAAATGAAAAATTATTCAGTGATAGCTGTCCAAAACCCCACTAAGCATTTGTAGACAGCAAATCTGCAACAGTTGCAGAACAATTCAGACCAGAAACCTAAATTTGTCTCCTGCAGAAGGGAATTCAGAACACAAGAAAGTCTACATCCAAAAAAGCCTATATTCCTAGACTAAACCAATCATCTAGACCTCTACAGCCAATGGAGACAGTCATACCCAGAGGGTAATTAATTCCATCTCAAAATAGGTCAGTAAGAAAGTAAGGTTGAATCGACAACTGATGGAACTGATCTTTGTCTACTATTTATAGGAAAACTCCACATTAACAAATTAGGTAAAATAAGTCATACTCGGAGCAACCGGCTATCTCTGTTAGGCAGCCACGCTTGGTAAAAACTAGTATGTTTCCCCACTGACCAGAACTTTTCCATTTGTCTGTTGCTGTTCCTCAGTGATCAGTGTGATCTCCTTGAACATCACTTCTACTGCTGTTATTGCATTGTTATAGGACATTTTATAATTTTATTTGTTTTGCAATATCAAAAAAATATCTGCAAGCTATTACTATAAATGGACTGTAAATGAACAGTTTGATACCAGATGCCAGATTTCTCTGGAGGCAGGCCTCTGGCAAGTGTTGGATGCTTTTCAGTTCTACAATTTTAGTTATTCCAGGATGATCAAAAACTCAATGAACACTAATAAGTAGTCTGGCACTAAAATGTACCCAAAAATCCCAATATTCCCAGTTTCTTTCTTGGTAAAGATTGATAGAGGTTTGTTTGGAAATCCCTTAAAGACATAATTTTTCCCAAGCATCTTCATTGTTTCCTCATTCTTTGAAGTAGAACTAGTAAAGCTCCATTTTTTCTTCTTCAATTCATGTGAGTATTCAGTTTCTTTTCCAGTCAGGAGGTTGAAAGTGCAAAAAAAAACATTATAAAGAGGAGGACAACAACTCGAGTAATATTTTCCAAGACTGAAGGAGGAAGGGAACATTTGGGTATAGATAGGGGGTTTTTTTAGAATTTCTGTTCTCACTTTCTTCAAGACTTTTTTAAAAAATAAATACTGTGTAAACATTACATGTTTACTAGATGTCAGTGTTCATTATTTTACTTTCAGCACAAACAAGATTTGAAGAGTAAAAAATACTAAACATATACTTCCAAGTTAAAGAAGGACCTTGGAAATGACTACATGAAAATTCACGATACAACTACACTGCTAAATTTGTGGTCTGCAGTTTTTCTGTTTTCCCTCAGAAATTTAGGGCATATGATTTTATATTAGAATTTAAGTCTATTCCTTATATATGCAACCTGTTATTTCATCTTGTAGTTCGAAGTTTTTCGCTTTGTCTGTACTACCAAGGGTATGCATAACAGAAGTGAAAAGTCTGATTAATACTACTATCAGGAGTGTGTGCTAATCTCTTATATCCAGAGAAGTTGTAGGTTATTTCCAAGCTGATGTCATTTGTAGAAAAAAAGCATTTTTTAAATGCCTGACAAGATTGGGAAATTTATAATCTAACATACATCCTCCCTGTTAATGTTTTTTATGCAGATTATTCTATCTGGCCCTTTTTGCCCCTTTCATTTCGTGAAATAATTCAGGACCCTGATGATAGGCATGGCATAAATGAAAGGTCAAAATTGTATTGTCAAAATTGTATTATCAAAATGAGACCGATAAAAATAACACTTAAGAGGTTCATCCTCAGAAGAAGTAAATCAAAATTATACATATATATTGCCTATCTAAANTTGCAGAACAATTCAGACCAGAAACCTAAATTTGTCTCCTGCAGAAGGGAATTCAGAACACAAGAAAGTCTACATCCAAAAAAGCCTATATTCCTAGACTAAACCAATCATCTAGACCTCTACAGCCAATGGAGACAGTCATACCCAGAGGGTAATTAATTCCATCTCAAAATAGGTCAGTAAGAAAGTAAGGTTGAATCGACAACTGATGGAACTGATCTTTGTCTACTATTTATAGGAAAACTCCACATTAACAAATTAGGTAAAATAAGTCATACTCGGAGCAACCGGCTATCTCTGTTAGGCAGCCACGCTTGGTAAAAACTAGTATGTTTCCCCACTGACCAGAACTTTTCCATTTGTCTGTTGCTGTTCCTCAGTGATCAGTGTGATCTCCTTGAACATCACTTCTACTGCTGTTATTGCATTGTTATAGGACATTTTATAATTTTATTTGTTTTGCAATATCAAAAAAATATCTGCAAGCTATTACTATAAATGGACTGTAAATGAACAGTTTGATACCAGATGCCAGATTTCTCTGGAGGCAGGCCTCTGGCAAGTGTTGGATGCTTTTCAGTTCTACAATTTTAGTTATTCCAGGATGATCAAAAACTCAATGAACACTAATAAGTAGTCTGGCACTAAAATGTACCCAAAAATCCCAATATTCCCAGTTTCTTTCTTGGTAAAGATTGATAGAGGTTTGTTTGGAAATCCCTTAAAGACATAATTTTTCCCAAGCATCTTCATTGTTTCCTCATTCTTTGAAGTAGAACTAGTAAAGCTCCATTTTTTCTTCTTCAATTCATGTGAGTATTCAGTTTCTTTTCCAGTCAGGAGGTTGAAAGTGCAAAAAAAAACATTATAAAGAGGAGGACAACAACTCGAGTAATATTTTCCAAGACTGAAGGAGGAAGGGAACATTTGGGTATAGATAGGGGGTTTTTTTAGAATTTCTGTTCTCACTTTCTTCAAGACTTTTTTAAAAAATAAATACTGTGTAAACATTACATGTTTACTAGATGTCAGTGTTCATTATTTTACTTTCAGCACAAACAAGATTTGAAGAGTAAAAAATACTAAACATATACTTCCAAGTTAAAGAAGGACCTTGGAAATGACTACATGAAAATTCACGATACAACTACACTGCTAAATTTGTGGTCTGCAGTTTTTCTGTTTTCCCTCAGAAATTTAGGGCATATGATTTTATATTAGAATTTAAGTCTATTCCTTATATATGCAACCTGTTATTTCATCTTGTAGTTCGAAGTTTTTCGCTTTGTCTGTACTACCAAGGGTATGCATAACAGAAGTGAAAAGTCTGATTAATACTACTATCAGGAGTGTGTGCTAATCTCTTATATCCAGAGAAGTTGTAGGTTATTTCCAAGCTGATGTCATTTGTAGAAAAAAAGCATTTTTTAAATGCCTGACAAGATTGGGAAATTTATAATCTAACATACATCCTCCCTGTTAATGTTTTTTATGCAGATTATTCTATCTGGCCCTTTTTGCCCCTTTCATTTCGTGAAATAATTCAGGACCCTGATGATAGGCATGGCATAAATGAAAGGTCAAAATTGTATTGTCAAAATTGTATTATCAAAATGAGACCGATAAAAATAACACTTAAGAGGTTCATCCTCAGAAGAAGTAAATCAAAATTATACATATATATTGCCTATCTAAACAGAAATTATTGCTTTCCTGACAGTCATCCATAATACTCATCTGTGCTATGAAAAAAATCACCTTTCACAGCATGTGGTAAGCCCCAGGATGACCTTTCCAGCCTTCAGGTTTCCGGATGGGCGTTGGGGAGCAGGCAANGTCAAAATTGTATTATCAAAATGAGACCGATAAAAATAACACTTAAGAGGTTCATCCTCAGAAGAAGTAAATCAAAATTATACATATATATTGCCTATCTAAACAGAAATTATTGCTTTCCTGACAGTCATCCATAATACTCATCTGTGCTATGAAAAAAATCACCTTTCACAGCATGTGGTAAGCCCCAGGATGACCTTTCCAGCCTTCAGGTTTCCGGATGGGCGTTGGGGAGCAGGCAATGGGGATGCTCAGCCTGGGCCAGGATCTCCCCAGGGGCAGGCAGGGCCCATCCCACCATCACAGCCAGGAGCAGTGCAGCCTAACATCAGGCACTTCCCTGGGGATGGGACAGGATCCTGCAGGCAAGCCCAGCTTGGTGGGACCCATGGCTGAGCAGGGGGGAGCTGGAGACTGGCCCCACTAGGGCAGGGGCTGATGGCCCTAGGGTGCTGAGATGGGGTCCTGGGCAGGGACAATCAGGCCCACAAGCACCCTTGGGGCCCAGACAGAGGCCTTCCCTCCCAGCAACACCTGCCCTTACACCTTGCAGTGGTCTGGGTTCAGCCAAGGACCAGCCTGGCAGTACCCGAGCAGGACAGAGCCAGAGGTGGTGGCCAGGTCCAACCAAGAAACCAGACCATACGGCAACATTGTAGTGATGATGCAGGTCTGGAATCAAACTGGGAAGTCAAGCTACGGGTCATGGCCAGGATCGGGTCCTGCGATTGCTGGACCAGCCTGAGCTGGGTCAGGGAGCCAGCCCACAAGGCAAAGCCTGGCCTAAAAGGCCTTATAGAGAAGCAGGGGCAAGGCTGTGGCTGAGCTGAGGAACAATGCTCCTCTATCATGGCTCAAACAGGGAGTGAAGGCCTGGGGCTGAACTTATATAGAGCCCCTGGATGCACAGGTGTGGGTGGAGGCCCCACGTGAGGCTGGTCAGGGTCCTTATGGCTGATTAGTGCATTCAGGGCCCTGATAAGGGGAATGGTGAGTCAGAATGAATACAGCTGTGCCAGACTACAGGTTCTTGGTCTTACAGGTACATACATACAAACTAAATATTGACATGACTGTCCCTCACTTCAGCAAGACAGAAACACAGTCATTCCTAACAGAAGAGGCACTCACAGGAAGCACAAAAGACAGTTCTTGAGTTCAAGAATAGATAGCAACTTCTGATTTCTCTATCAAAAGTTGTATCACAGAACCATAGAAACCAGGAGACGAATGGGTGTAAAGACACCATCCAGTCCATTCACCTGCCTCAAAGGCTGTAGAATTGCAGCTATATTAAGCCTAACAGCTGTTCTTAAAAATCTCCAGTAATGGCTTTATATACGGCATATGCTTAAGGTACATGCCCTGCTGGAAAATATTTGGAGTTTTGTGGGGGTTTTTTAATTCCAAAAGTTTATCTCAATCTTTTTCACTTCAGAGTCTATTATTTCTTGTCCTGTCTATCAAGAACACAGAGAACAGACCTCTAAGCCATGTCCCTAAGTGCCACATCTACACACCTTTCAAACACCTCCAGGGATGCTGACTCAGCCACTTCCCTGGGCAGCCTGTTCCAATGCTTGACAACCTTATCAGTGAAGAAATTTTTCCTAATATCCAATCTAAACCTCTCCTGGCACAACTTGAGACCTTTTCTCTCATAGTACCACTTGTTACTGGGGAGAAGAGACCAACCCCCACCTTGCTACAACTTGCTTTCAGGTAGTTGTAGAGAGCGATAAGGTCTCCCCTCAGCCTCCTTTTCTGCAGGCTGAACAACCCCAGTTCCCTCAGATGCTCCTCATAAGACTTATTCTCCAGATCCTTCACTGTCTTCATTGCTCTTCTTGGACAATCTCCAGAATCTCAATGTCTTTTGTGTAGTGAGGGGCCCAAAACTGAACGCAGTATTCAAGGTGTGGCCTCACCAGGGCCAAGTACAGGGGTACAACCACTTCCCTAGTCCTGCTGGTCACACTATTTCCGATACAAGCCAGGATGCTATTGGACTTCTCTGCCACCTGAGCACAGTGCTGGCTCATATTCAGGTGGCTGTTGACCAACACCCCTAGGTCCTTTTCTGCCAGGCAGCTTGCCAGCCACTCTTCCCCAAACCTGTAGCATTGCGTGGGATTGTTGTGACCCAAGTGCAGGACCCAGCATTTGGCCTTGTTGAACCTTGTACAATGGGCCTCAGCCCATCAATCCAGCCTGTCCAGATCCCTCTGTAGACCCTTTCTACCCTCAAGCAGGTCAACACTTCTGCTCAACTTGGTGTTGTCTGCAAACTTATTGAGGGTGCACTCGATCCCCTCGTCCAGATCATTGATAAAGATATTAAACAGAACTGGCCCCAATACCGAGCCCTGGGGAACACCGCTTGTGACCGGCTACCAACTGGATTTAACTCCATTCACCATAGCCCTTTGGGCCTGGCTGTCCAGCCAGCTTTTTATCCAGTGAAGATACACCAGTCCAAGCCGTGAGCAGCCAGTTTCTCCAGGAGAATGCTGTGGGAAACAGTGTCAAAGGCTTTACTAAAGTCTGTATAAACAACATCCACCAGCTTTCCCTCATTCACCAGGTGGGTCACCTTGTCATAGAAGTAGATCAGATTAGTCAAGCAGGACCTGCCTTTCATGCTGACTGGGCCTGATCGCCTGGTTGTCCTGTATGTGTCGCGTGATGGCACTCAAGACGATCTGCTCTATAACCTCCCCTGGCACCGAGGTCAGACTGACAGGCCTGTAGTTCCCCAGATCCTCCTTCCGGCCCTTCTTGTAAATGGACATCATGTTTGCTAACCTCCAGTCAACTGGGACCTCCTTGGGTAGCCAGGACTGCTGATAAATGATTGAAAGTGGCTTGGATACATAAGTCAAGGAGCCAAGAGGGGTGAGATCATAAAGGATTAGATCTATTTTGTTTCTGATGAAGAGAGATAGGTTTGGAATAGAAGGACAAAAGGGGGGGAGGGACAATGGGGTAAACAGTATTGAAGTAAGAACTCACAGATTACATGTAAGTGGTATCTCCAGCCATGAAATCTAGTAAAGGACTATTATTCTTTGTCCTGGAAGATGAAAATGCTGATGGAGGAGGGAACAAGCTGTATTGAAGGAAATGCTGGATTTCCTTCAAAAATGCTCAGCAGCAAAAGAACAAGGATGGAGAAACTGGGCACTAAGGACTGAGTCAAGGCTTAGGATTAATGGGATAGTATCTTACACTGAGAGGAAGGCATGGAAATAAGAGAGAAAGGGAAAAGGAAAAGGTGAAGGACACAAACATGTTTTCTACTGAAAGGATGTAAGAGCTAGCATGGAGACAGTAAAGATGACAGAAAAGTCCTCCACACGCCTTGTCGCGGATTTTGGAAAAATTGAAAGAAAAATAGGTATGATACAAGATGAACAAACATGTAGCTCTGGCCTTTGGATAGATATGCAGACATTGGGATTATCCACAATAAGAGTAAGAGCTGGAGAAGAGGTGAAAGTTTTCAAAATGTTTCTCACTGTTAAATAAAACCTATATATTTTGAAACAAGTGTCTTAGTGACACAGCAAGTTGGACTCCCCCCATAACCTAAAATAACGCATGGTCTGTGAAGTAAGAGTCCGTATTCAGACAACTGCAGAAATAACAGTTGAAGGGGAAACTTTTCCTTTTTTTGTGTGTGACAGATGAATGCCACAGAAAATGAGTATTGTCATTCGAGAAAGAGAAGGACACAAGTTATGGACAGAGGTAAAGCAATGATTACAACAAAGGTTGGAGCAATATGTAGAACCTGCGGAGACAGATGAATGGCTAGGAAAGTGAATGGTGATGACAGAGATAACAAAAAGGGAGTATGAGCTGAGAGTGATATAATCCAATCCATGAGATAGAAGTAAAAGTGACAGTGAGCACAATATGAAAGAATTGGAGAAAAGTAACGGAGAAAAGGAAGCTCCGGGGAAAAAAAATGTTAGAAGAGGAAGCTGGGAAATCAGCACAGGTTACTGTAATGACAAGGGAAGTCAGAGCAAATTGCTTGTAGTGCAGTCTTTGCTTTTCAGCTGCACTAGTATGAAGACATCATTCCCACACATTGCACAGTGCAGTACCCCCACAGATTTGGGCAGAGGGAACATGAATGAGGAGCAGAGTGCACACATCAGCAGATGCACATTTAGGATACTAAAGTCCTGATCTTCACAACTAGGCTGAGATCAGAAATATGCTGAGATGCAGAAATTCACTTACAAGTACTCTTTTAGAATTACCCTTGCTCAGTGGGNGGCCCCAATACCGAGCCCTGGGGAACACCGCTTGTGACCGGCTACCAACTGGATTTAACTCCATTCACCATAGCCCTTTGGGCCTGGCTGTCCAGCCAGCTTTTTATCCAGTGAAGATACACCAGTCCAAGCCGTGAGCAGCCAGTTTCTCCAGGAGAATGCTGTGGGAAACAGTGTCAAAGGCTTTACTAAAGTCTGTATAAACAACATCCACCAGCTTTCCCTCATTCACCAGGTGGGTCACCTTGTCATAGAAGTAGATCAGATTAGTCAAGCAGGACCTGCCTTTCATGCTGACTGGGCCTGATCGCCTGGTTGTCCTGTATGTGTCGCGTGATGGCACTCAAGACGATCTGCTCTATAACCTCCCCTGGCACCGAGGTCAGACTGACAGGCCTGTAGTTCCCCAGATCCTCCTTCCGGCCCTTCTTGTAAATGGACATCATGTTTGCTAACCTCCAGTCAACTGGGACCTCCTTGGGTAGCCAGGACTGCTGATAAATGATTGAAAGTGGCTTGGATACATAAGTCAAGGAGCCAAGAGGGGTGAGATCATAAAGGATTAGATCTATTTTGTTTCTGATGAAGAGAGATAGGTTTGGAATAGAAGGACAAAAGGGGGGGAGGGACAATGGGGTAAACAGTATTGAAGTAAGAACTCACAGATTACATGTAAGTGGTATCTCCAGCCGTGAAATCTAGTAAAGGACTATTATTCTTTGTCCTGGAAGATGAAAATGCTGATGGAGGAGGGAACAAGCTGTATTGAAGGAAATGCTGGATTTCCTTCAAAAATGCTCAGCAGCAAAAGAACAAGGATGGAGAAACTGGGCACTAAGGACTGAGTCAAGGCTTAGGATTAATGGGATAGTATCTTACACTGAGAGGAAGGCATGGAAATAAGAGAGAAAGGGAAAAGGAAAAGGTGAAGGACACAAACATGTTTTCTACTGAAAGGATGTAAGAGCTAGCATGGAGACAGTAAAGATGACAGAAAAGTCCTCCACACGCCTTGTCGCGGATTTTGGAAAAATTGAAAGAAAAATAGGTATGATACAAGATGAACAAACATGTAGCTCTGGCCTTTGGATAGATATGCAGACATTGGGATTATCCACAATAAGAGTAAGAGCTGGAGAAGAGGTGAAAGTTTTCAAAATGTTTCTCACTGTTAAATAAAACCTATATATTTTGAAACAAGTGTCTTAGTGACACAGCAAGTTGGACTCCCCCCATAACCTAAAATAACGCATGGTCTGTGAAGTAAGAGTCCGTATTCAGACAACTGCAGAAATAACAGTTGAAGGGGAAACTTTTCCTTTTTTTGTGTGTGACAGATGAATGCCACAGAAAATGAGTATTGTCATTCGAGAAAGAGAAGGACACAAGTTATGGACAGAGGTAAAGCAATGATTACAACAAAGGTTGGAGCAATATGTAGAACCTGCGGAGACAGATGAATGGCTAGGAAAGTGAATGGTGATGACAGAGATAACAAAAAGGGAGTATGAGCTGAGAGTGATATAATCCAATCCATGAGATAGAAGTAAAAGTGACAGTGAGCACAATATGAAAGAATTGGAGAAAAGTAACGGAGAAAAGGAAGCTCCGGGGAAAAAAAATGTTAGAAGAGGAAGCTGGGAAATCAGCACAGGTTACTGTAATGACAAGGGAAGTCAGAGCAAATTGCTTGTAGTGCAGTCTTTGCTTTTCAGCTGCACTAGTATGAAGACATCATTCCCACACATTGCACAGTGCAGTACCCCCACAGATTTGGGCAGAGGGAACATGAATGAGGAGCAGAGTGCACACATCAGCAGATGCACATTTAGGATACTAAAGTCCTGATCTTCACAACTAGGCTGAGATCAGAAATATGCTGAGATGCAGAAATTCACTTACAAGTACTCTTTTAGAATTACCCTTGCTCAGTGGGAATCCCCATTCAATGTACAAAATCAACTGAGAACTGCCAGGATGAATCACAGCAGTGGTCCAACCTGCCCTAGCCAATACCAAAGATGTTAGGTTCCAGACACCTTGGGCATAAGATCACTAAAAAATATGTTGCTCTTTAAGTCACAGCCCTCATTTGCAGTTATTTCTGTATGCATTTTAATTAAAAGTCCCCTTTGTGCAAGCCATGTCGCTTCATCATAACTCTAAGATTGCAGTAAAAGTAAAGGGATACATTTATTTATAAATATATACAAAATTAATAATTCTTTTTAAATTGTTGCCCGTAGTCTGGTGGCAAACTTGATTTGGATTTTTTTTTGTCTTTGTGGGAAGAGCACAAAGGTTCATAAAAATTAACATAAGCAAATGTCAAGAGATGAAAGAGCGAAAAAGTACAATGAATCAGTACTGAAGCACTGAACTGTACTCACATGCATCGAACAGTAAAACACCTCCACCCTGGGATACAAGAAACAGCTGCAATTATCAGGAAACTTAATGGCATGCAGGTATCCAGAGAAAATAACGATTCTCTTATGGCCACCACTTTCTCTCTCCGCCTGTGATTTAGTGGCCTTAAAATATCAAAAACCAACCCATTACAAGTGTAGGTCCCAAGAAGGAAACAGATTACCAAACCAAAAATGAGATGCAAATGTTCTTTAGGCAATGGCATTTCTCAAGTGTGTGTTACAAGGGATATAAAAAATTATTTCACTGTCTTCTCCTGTGCACCCCAGTGATCTCCCTGAATCCTGCAGAAATTCAGGCTCTGCTGCTGCAAACAAGTATACTCCACTTCGACCTTTTGAGTAGTCCTGTTAGCTTTGCTGGAATTACTCTTTCACATAAAGTCAAGCACTGTTATCAGCATTTGTATGATTGGAGAAAACAGTTTCCAAAACTCATTAAAGTATTTGTCACAGAAGCAGGTCACTGGGTAGGATTCTGCCAGGGTACTAGGAATGAAAGTGAGATGTGGGTCACAAACAACTTAATGTCATGTTGAGGAGTACTCCACAAATACTGAATGTTGCTGAAATACCTCATATTTTACCTGGTCATGCTCTTGGAATAAAATAATTTGAAGTGTATTTGAGGAATTAAAAATGAACTAATAAAAAAACATTGTAAGAACACAGACAAGCAAGTATCATTACTTTCACTATGCTCAGTGCTTCACAAAAAGAGAATAGATGTACTCTCCTCTGACATTAAATAAACAGGTTCCCACTTCCATGTGCACAACTGTTCACACTTCTGTTCTGCCAGGAAATACAGAAGGTTGAGGTCTCTGGTCATGCCTTACACTTTGCCTGCATACAGAACCGCCCAGTGAGTAGTAAGAGGTATGCTTTAAAAACTGCTTTGGTTAAACTACTGTTAACACTCATGGGAGCCCAGGGGGTGCAGATGGGGTGTTATGCTAGAAACATAAAGTCTGCTTTAAGTAAAATATGAGTATAACTATTACATTATCCAAAAGACAGTTTCTTAAATTACACATTGCTCATCCCACGACACCACGGTATGTATTTAGATCGGTATTGTTTTGAAGGCCCTAAGTCAACACAATGAAATATCACGGGCTGATAGCCCCTGCAAAAATGAAGGGAAGACATCACTTTGGCCTGTGTGAGAGCAGAAGACAAGTTTGAGAGCTCACCTCTCTGCTGTGGTTGGTAAGAACCCTGAGTAATTTCATGTGAGTATATGAAGTTTCAGGATGAAAGGTGTAAAAGTGAGAGAAGTTTTAGATTTTCCTTGTAACGTTCCCAAGAGGTATATCAAACAAACCCCACAGCAATTTGTTTAGTGAGATTTTCGGCTTAAAATGACTGCAGGCCACTGCAAAAATCATATTCATTTCATGAAAAGAAACATGGAGAAGGGACATTTTTGTAAGACTCCATATCCTTGCACCTCAAAATAGTTTGTCATTCTGGGATCTGATTTGCAATTTGGAATAAAAGATATTACCTGAGTGTCAAGTTTAATTAAAAAAAAACCCAAACAAACAAACAAAAAAACCCCAACAGATGAGATTTTCTACTTCAAACAGAGAAATCTATTTCCAAATCATTTACCCAACTGCTGAGTCATTGGCTAATCGAAAGTAAGTAATAGTTGCATGCCAGAAAAAATAAGGTTCCACAAGACTTTCTATTGACTTTAACGGCATATTTTCACAATGTCTCTGAATAAGTGCATATATCTTGCAAAAGTATGTATATGATATGTATTTCTTTATTCTTAGAAATAGTGCAGATCTTCTGTCTTCATATATTGGATCCAGGTTTCACTGAAGTAAATGCACACTGAAACAAATGCACACTGAAGCAAGTGGGAGTCTTCCACAGATACAACATTAGGATATACATACATGGCACCAGCATGAATAAAATCATCAATTCTCCCCACTGAATCTTTATTAATTTTACATAATATTCAAACAAAGTACGTACTTGCTATTTCTATGGTACATGCCCTATGGGCTTCAGTATTAAGAACACAAAACATTAATTAATATGTGTTTGAATAACCAACTACATTTAAAAATCCATTCAACTAATGAGGTAAGAATTATTTGTTGTTAATACCACATTATATCCTGCAAAAAAATTGGCTTCCTACTCCATCAGTATTCCATCTAATTATATATTCCAGATGACATTATAGAATTTGCTTCTATTTAACTTTATTTTATATATGTTTTAAGCAAATCTGCTCCAAATGAAAAATCTGGAACACTCATACTGCTTTTAAAAAATCAGTGGGAGCACGTCCACCATCCAGAAAATTTTATTGTTGTGTTTTTAAATTAAATATTACACCTGTGTTTGGTATTTAATTGACAAATTAACTTACCTAGTACCCTACCCACCATGAGGAACTGAGCATCCCAAATTTCCAGTAAAGCCATGATATAATTCACTGGAGTGAAACATCTTTCATTTTCATTAAGCGCAAATACAAAATCCTCTCACTGCACCAAGCCCTTATGGGTCACCCTGCTCTCCAAGTTTTCCTGAAATCCAAGTAAGACCTTTTTTTTAAAAATAATTACTCTTCTTTTCCCTGTGCATGTCTCAGAAGTCAGTCAGAATATGGTAATCTTGTTTCATATTGCAAATGTTGTGGTTAAAACACAGTCCTGTTTTGAAAAATCTGACAAATTAAGTGGCATTTCCTGTTTGAAAGAGGGGAGCAACAGAATTTTTCAGGAGTGTGCAATGCTGCTGACGTTCAAGGGAGGCAACTGCTTCCATGGCACAGCACTTTGAGCCTTGTAGATAGGGTAACTCCACTCTACAGTTCAGAATGTAAGAAAAAGTACTCCCTGCACACAAAATAATGCAAATGTGTTCATGTGGACGTTCAAATCAAGTATCACCGGGTTCACAAATGGATTCAGTTCTCCTGCAAGAATCTCATTTGCTGCCATAACAGAAACAACCAGGCAGTCAAAATCTTGTGTGGTCAAGCAACTTGCAGCGTTGCTGAAGCTGATATCCGTGGAGCACTGTTCAGGTGACACCCTCCTTTTTGGTTGAATCCTAAATCGAAAACTTTTGTCTTACATATTTACAAGGAGGTAGGAATGCAACATTAAGGTAGGTCCTTAGATTCACATCTAAATAAAGGTACAAAGTGTACTTCTGCAAAGCTGTGACTAGATTCCTTCCCTATCAGCCCTTTTTACACTCTGGCTTGACTAGATCAGGGGAGGAGACAAGTAGGCAGTAAATCCACTCTACTAACTTTAAACAGACCTGATCATCTGAATATGACAAGCTTTTAAGAACTCAAATATGGTTATCAAAATTTGGACTTTTGCGTATAAATATCCACAGAAAGCTTTGATGTTTAGATGAAGATAAATTTTCTTACATTGCACTCTGTAAATAAGAAACTTATCAGTTAGCTGTAATCACTGCCTGTCAAGAATGCCCTCACAGTGCCAGAAGATGTCCAGCCTCTCTCCTTAATTTACAGTCTTTGGCAAATAAAGATCATTACAAGTACATTTAGTCAGATGGTATGCTCAAACCAGTTGTAAATAAAACTGTAAATTGATAAATTCCATTTAGTAGCTTTGATGAATGAATTTCAGACATTCTGTCCTGAGAGTTTTATTTTTTAATCATGGAATCTTATAGCCGGATTCAGATCTTATCACAGTAAATTCAAGTATGCATCTGCAACATCATATGTTAAAAATAAAGCCAAATAAAAATTGAAACAGCAATTTTGTAAAGTAAATACACACCCTAAATCTTGTAGAAAAGAAAACATAATTAACTTTGTGTTTGTGTTGCTAATGTTGGTAATCAGTACTGGATCTCAATCACTATAGCTGTATAACCCCTTGCTTGAGGAGGATGCTGAAGTTAGGGCACTTCATTGTGCTTTTCTGGTTAACCTTTGACTTGGCCTGGGCTCTGTGAATAGGATTCACTTGGAAAAATGCGGTGTCTAGCACAAGTAGACCTCAGCATCTGAGATAAAAGTATAGATTTTCTGTATAATCATGGAGATAAATGGGTCTTCTAGGGTACAAATCATGTCTATCTAAAGTAGAAATCTAAAACAGACCAGATGAACTGTGTCCAAAATAGACTTTTTCTTCCCACTTACAGACGTTACAGAGAATCCAAAGTAACGAACACAGACACAGATCTCAATACCATGAAAGTCCATCTTACATGAGATGAATCCCCTGTCAAAGGTCTAAACCAGCTTGCAGTCAAGCCCAAAAAGACTTCAGAATTGTCCTCCTGTAGAAAGACACAAGTCCATTAAAATGGTTGTCCCTGGAACATCCCTGGCAACAAAGGATTCCACTAACAGATTTGTTCACCTGCATGTGCAGCAAGTCTTGAGGAAGGACTGACCATTCCCATGAATCAAAACCTCCTCAGTTCAAGTTTTCGTATGAAATAGTTATACTCTGCCCTACACCTGGCATCTCTTATCAGGATTTTCAAATATCCAGTAGCCTGTGCTGGCAAACATCCGGAAATCTGGTAGATCGCTACCTGCAGCAGCAGGGCAAATAAATAACTATAAAAATGACTATCAATCAGTAAAAACCAGTAAAATTAGTTCAGCAGTGAACAAAAGATAAAGCCATCCACCTGCAGTATGACATACAGGAGATAAAAATACATGTACAAGCTGGTTTTTAGAATTCTTTTTTGAATATCTGTTTTTTTCTAAAGTGCCCAGGCAACAAATGTGACGCACAAAATTCTATGCAATATAATAAATGGTGTTTTTGTAAGTAAATGAACATACATCCTTATACAGGAATTAAATAAAATCTAAAAAAAGAATGAGTGTGTAAGTTTATGAATAAGTGAAAGTACACTAAGTAAGGCATATGTAAACTTATCTTGTGTTATATGAATCATTCTTGACATACGACTATAACGGCAGCCTTCATTAGAAAGGGGAACAGCAAAAACTTCTAAGAAATGAAGCAGGAATGCTTCCTAACGTTCAGTGGTTTGGCATTCTTTGTTAAGAAGGTGAAGAAATCATAAACAGAGACTGCATGCATTTCATGAGTCACTTCATAAATTTAAAGTTTTGCGTATGAAGCTATGTCACTTGGAAAAGAGGATATGATATGTATGTGGTGGGCACGAAAATACTAGATACATTTCTTGTTGTTAGTTGTAGGCTCTGCTTTATAAATGCTCATCTTTCAAAAGATGGCTTTTCAGAGAAACAGGTAGTATTTGAAACCTGAAGGTTTTCATTTTATGCTAGAGTGTAGATACATCCTATAGAAAGGAAGTTGTCACTGGAGTTTTAGGGACTCGGGAAATAAGAGTGTGTGTGTGTGTGTGGTGTAACCATGTATGTCTTCTTGGATCATGAATTAATTTACAGATCTACTGATCCTCCAGCTGATGTTGTCTTATCTTTCCTGAAAATCATTCATAGATAGGTTTAGTATTCTGAGAAGTGCCCGTATGGCATGTAGTCATCTAGTGGCCTACTGCAAACACTGCCACGGGCTGGGGCGGAGAGAGGAGGGATGTATCCATATGCATGCACACTTTTGTAAGGATCTCATTCAAACCTCCAACGGCAGACTGTGCTATGTCTTTACAGTGAAAGTCCTAGAAGAAATGGACTGTTGTTTGCAACCAGCTTCCTCATCTCAAACTAACTTCCCTCAGGTTGAGGAGTTTTACAAGTACTGGACTGTCTCATCTCCTCCAGCTAGATCATCCCTTTCCATCTCATTAGCAGTGCTTCAGCAGCAAACTTTCTAGCCAGGAGGGTGCTGTTGTGCATGCTGAAGAGAACTGAAAAAACGTGAACTGGTCTTTCAACCTCTCAGATAAATTTCCTACTTTGAGATCCCCTAAGACATGAAAGTGTCATTCCAAAGCAGTTTCTTTCATTGAGAAACATTTTTTAATTTTTTTTTTTTTTCAGTTTTGGAACATTGGAAACATGACATTACTCATAGCAATTTATCTCTTTGTGAGCATCAAATACACAGCAACACAG
Organism: Burhinus bistriatus; assembly: GCA_013397275.1. Lineage (NCBI taxonomy): Eukaryota > Metazoa > Chordata > Aves > Charadriiformes > Burhinidae > Burhinus > Burhinus bistriatus. The sequence goes on along the minus strand of VYXH01000113.1, from coordinate 124,820 downwards.
GTGTTTGATGTTTTAAATTATTAGAAGGGAATATTTCCCTCCTAAGTTTCACTTTGTGCTCAGTTGTCTGCTACTGCATGGAGCTAAAGTGACAGAGGAAAACGGTTTTGATACCGAATCTTCCTTGCTCTACTCTGGCACCTGTTCTTCCTGCAGGATAGGAGAATGCAGAGAAAGGGAGGACAAACTGAAAGAATTAAGTTGTGCAACGGCTACGTTTTGCTGGGCAGAGCGCAGCACCAAAGTGTTGGGATATTAGGTGTTTTTCTTAGCAAACTCAGACCAAAAATTCTGCAGTAGCATCATACTTTCAGTTTTCACTCAGGGAAGCTTGCAAACCCTCACAGCTGCACACAAACACACTGAAAACATGATCCTAAAATGCAGAACACATGAAGGAACAAGAAAGCCTGTTTCACCACTTCTAAATTAATGTGCTGGTGTTTTGCTTCTGACTTCAGGCCTTTGCACTTGGAGACATCACATAGAGTTGGTAAGGAATCCTGCAACATAGTGTAATTTTATGATGACCATAAATCTCATGGAAACATTTCTGTTTCAAAAGACTTTCACTAAATAGCGAGAAGCATTCCCCCTGGTTTCCTGCCAGCTCATCCCTCCACTGTGAGCTCTGATCACTGAGGCTTGTGGCCCCAGAGTACCACTTTCCTCCCTCAGGACCAAACTGCCCCAAATTAAAGCAGGACTTTTAGGATGCCTTAGCAAAAGCTCCAGCAACTCTGGAGGGCGGAAGAACCTTGGCCTCAGAGGGTTTTCACATGCCCAGCTATGTAGAGATGTATGGAGTTTTTGCTGAAGCCAGATTTTCTCTGGCTCCTGGGCTTTGCACTTCACAGCTGAGGTGTGCCCTGAGGGCTTGCCAACGACCCTTGTGTGCCAGAGACTCCCTGGGAGTCCAAATATCTACCCGCAGTATGCCAGCTACTGGGAGGAGCTGGCCCAGACCTCCAACTGCACCGCACTTGCTGAATTTCACCTCCAGCTTCACTTTGCAGGGGGACAATCGTGTGCTCATGTTAGCCACACTTGGGCTGATGAGTTAGCTTGAAAGTATAACGAATCATTCACAGAACCAAGACCTCTGTGGATACACATACATTCTGCTGCATTTCACACTCTGAGCCAGTTTATTAGGTATAATGCTCCTTCCCTGTTCCTGTGTTTGCTGTTGAGTCAGGCTCTGGTCTGGGGTATTTTTCTTTGTTTTTCTCCAGTTCCGGAAATGTAGGAGGAAGACACAGTCCAGATCCTACAGTTAACAGACACAAATGTAATCTTATTTAAGCCAACAACAGGACTGGCCACGTGAGGAAGTGCTCCTCACCTGAGCAAAACCACAGGGTGTCCAGTCCCCAGTGCTACCACATCCTTCTTTAAAAACAGAGGACACTGTTACAAATGCAGGTGTAACTTTTTCTCAGTGCAGGATTGTGTTGCTCTCTTTCGAACAAGACAGATATATTCCTTCATTCCTCCCTCTAACAGAGAAGAAATCAGTTGAGGCTGTGACTCAAAGTAAAACTGTGGGCCCCATTGAAGACCACAGCCTCTCCTTTGAAGGCTGTGTTAGATGTGACTTAAAAACATGAATTTTAGGTGCATAATTACTAGTCGGTTTCTCAAGACAATCTGATGCTGGTAACACATGCTGTCAGACCCTCAAGGCTGGATTATTCTAATTCTCCCATTGCCACTTACAGAAAGTTGTAGGAGCTCTAGGGCTCCTCGGGGCACTGAAACACCCTCATATATGGCCTCCCCTGCAGCCGCTAGCTTTCAGGGTGTCAACCTGAAAAACAGTAGACTCCATTTAGCTTTTTTCTAAAAAGCTAAGTAGAAGTATAGTTATAGTGGTATTGGTTACAGTGAGATTTTTCCTACCCAAGGAGTTTCTGCTCCCAGCTGCAACTTAGTTTTGAGTGTAACACTGTCCTGCCTGAAGTCCTTAAGTCCTTTCCCAGAGGTGTGTTACCTCACTGAAACCAGCCCTCTCCACTTGTTTTATTTATGTGTTGCTTTTGTTTTACTTACCTATTCATACATTTCTTGAATAGAGAGTGTTTATGAATAATGAGAAATATTAATTTGTTATTCAGTAAATGAGTTATGCATTAAATTATTAGTTGTTTTTACTATTGTTATTGCGGCTGCTGTTATTAGTAAACCTTATTGACATTTATTAATAAACCTTACTGACATTTAAAGAGAAAATGCGGTTGTGTAACCATGCTTACGATACGTTTAGCAGATTTATATTTATAAAGTTATTCAGTTTTCCTGGGAATATACAAGACCATAGGAGATGTCGAAACATGTAATTTTTCATTCAATGTCCCTCTCTCTGTGACATAAAGATACTTATTACCATATAACCAGGCAATCTTTTTTTCTTTTTTTAATCCCCTGTCTCTGTAGTAACAACCAGTGTTGTCATTAAGGGGATTCTGGGAAGGAAATATTCATCACTGAAAAAAGCACAAAATCCCATGTACTTTACAGAAAGAAAGATCATTGATTGAAGACCGACTTCTTCAGAAATTTCTGAACTTGTGTGTAGCTTGTAAAAATTCCCCACCCACATTATTCTCTTTGAAGCACACTCTCACAGAGCTTCTCCTTCCATTTCTTGCCATAAAACTGTCAGCTGAGTGTTTCATGTTGTGATACAGCTCTCTATGTTACAGGAAATCGACCTAAGTAGTTTTCCTGTGAGTATAAAAGCAGCAGATAAAATCCATTAACCCTTTCTATACATTATATATTTACACACTTGCAACATGGCAGGTTTTAGAACAAAGGAAAACAGTCTCAATGGGAACCAGCAATGGTTACCAGAAAGGGTTTTTTTTTCTTTAAGAACCCTTTTTCTATTCATTGGGTAATTTTTTTTATTTATCCACAAAAGATATTTGTGGGTGTTTTCATGAGTGGCCCTTCTTTACAACTGCAGCTGTTTCTAACAGCTGCAAAATATTTTTTTTCATCCTAAACATTAGCATACTCTCTCAGCCTAGAAAATAAACATCTGTTTTTCTTCTTGATTTGACAGCCCAGTATGTTACTGAAACAGAGCTGTGCCATGAGCTCAGATCCAGCTCTAAATTTTCAAAATATGGTAGATATTTCTGATTTAGTTCTTGCTGAAACCTCTTGCTGGATTGGTAGAGATGTGCAGACTGCAAGAGATTAGGAGCTTTGAATAAGGCTATACAAATTCATAATCCTTATCTAAATTTCCCTAGACATCCAGACAAAGAGAAAGTCTGGAACTGTAATAAGGCTATCTTGCACTGTGGAATTCTTAATGATTCTTAATGTCCTGTAGATAATGGTTTATCAAAACACACACTCACTTAAAAGTGTCCTAATATTTTACATGTATAAAATTTACTTTGCAGTCCAAACTGGAGAAGACAGCACAGAGGCCCTCAGCTTAAACCATTATAAGAGGTGAGCAGGGATCTTAAACTCAAGATCCAAAACCCAAAATGTATACCATTAACTCCATCTATCAGAATTTTTTGTCTACGACCTATGAATTTTGCATTATTCTCCAAGAAATGCTTTATCTGTGCTGTATTCTACAGTGAGCAGAATTCTGCTGTCAGAACCACTGAATAACGTCAGGTTGGAAGGAACTTCATGCTACAAGACCACCTTATCTCACTGCATCTGACTATACTGCAAAGTGATGAAACAAAATCATCAAACAGGTACACAGATGCAACTCAGAATGGAACAGCATGAGAACCATCTTCAAAAGCAAAATAGGTCATATTTCAGGGAAGGGATTTTTGACCTTCAAGTGGCACTCACAAATAGCTGCAGATAGCCCTTAATTCAGATAAAATATTGCCAACTTTTCTATTGTGAGGAAACATCAGGCTCACCTAGCCTTTCTTTTGCTTTGTATTCAGTCTTATATCCTCATAAATTCTGAACTGCAACTTCTCACTGTTCTGATTCCCACTTTCTTGCTGAAGATATGTCCCCATGCATCTTTGGTGTATCATTGTAATTTTTCAGTAAGTTCAAACAGTTAATTGTTATTGCTGAAGTCGACTGTCCCTTACTTCAATTTCACATCTAAAACTATTTATTCTGGGAAAGGCAGGAGTAAGCGAATACACAATTTCTTGACAGCACCAACCTGGCTTATGCTGAAAAAAATGTTTACCACCCTCAGAGATACAATAAAACTTCTGAAATAAATGCCACAGACTGGCAGTTTCCCTTAGCCTATAGATTAATAATCTGTACAAATGTTCTTCTGATTCCCGAAAATGTAATTCTGGTTTTTCAGGAGGAAATAAGAACTGAAGGATTTGATATCTGGTCTATGCTTGGGGGCACTTATGTGTGTATGATCTACATGTTTTTCTGTGTAGCTTATATAAAAATCATATAAGTACTGCCCTGACTATTCAGGGTACTTATAATAAGGAATACAGTAGTTCTCAAATGCCATGTAAGCAAGGCTTGACTTGCTACATCTACAAATATATAGCATATAACTTGCAGGGAGAAGGATGTTCAACAACACCGAAGGCAGTCAGAGTTTTCTGCGAGGCTCTGATTTCTTTTGTTCTTCTCTGTGAAAGTGCAAGTGCAATAGTTGGGTGTGGATGGGAGAAAAATTTCTCTTTTCGTTTTAGGTCTAAGCTTATCTCTGGCTCCCAACTAAGACATCTGTGGGATGTTTTAGTGTACTGAGGGACCTAAACGATTTGTGAAGATCATTTCTGCAAGCAGAAGTCATGTGAGTCCCTTCAGCCCATGCCTACCAAGACTGAGGGGGAAAAAAAGTAGAAACATAAAACTTTCCTGCAAAAGGTTACATATGTCTTTCGGTAGTCCCAGCTTAAACATAGACTAAACACACTTCTGTGGTGATTAACGTCCTCAGTCGTATTTTCAATGGCTAACTTTTGTTAATACAATTATGGACTATATTACATAGCTGAAGAGGAAAGCTCCAAGAAGTTCTTAAGAAGCCGTGAGGAGATACATGTGAATTCAATTTTTCTGAACACTACTACAAAAGCATCTTTTATTATTTTATTATATTATTATATTATTTATTAAATGCTCTCCTCTCCCCACTCCCTTTTCCTCCTGCCAAACCCAGGAGAGATTTATCTTCTACCTGTTGTATATTGTCCTTTAACTGGTACCTCCCGAGAAAGAGAGGCTGAAGAGCTTTATAGGTGCCGTGCTGCCATTGCCAGTGGCCAGCCAGGCTCCCACATTCCTCACCAGCTCCACCCCAAGGCAGAAACCCAGGGAACTGCCCCTGGGCCCTGTCCCTAGCAAGACCTAGAGGGGCCGGACTATAAAGCACCTATGCCATGTTCGGGGCTGTTCTCCATCAAGTAGTGGCTCTGAGTATCAGGCGTGCTGCCTGGCACCATTTGTGTTGTTAAGAACCAGTCCGCCTGAAGAAACAGGAGATTCCTACAGGAGATTTCTGCAAACCAGAACAGTGGACAGAACCTGTCTGAGCAAAAAGTTAGCAGAAATCCAGCCAGCTGCTGTTCATACACAGAAATCACGTATAAACTTTATCGGCAAAAAATGCATTCCCCCACGCTGTTACCGAGATTTGAGAATTACAGACACGCACTGGATAGAAGAGTATGGGCATCAGACTCCCTTGTCCTCTGGCCCTATGGTTTGTAACAATATTCATATTCCCTGTGGTTTTATGTTTTTGAAAGGATGACAGGAGTTTTTGCCACCAACAAAATAATGGGAAGGGACTTCTAGTATGTCAAAATTATTTCCAATTCATGCTTCGTTGCCTTCCTAGAATCAAACTGGACAAAACATGGATGTTAAACATAATGAAAAATAAAAGACTGTCTCACAGACTGCTAGAAATTAAAATTACTGAAAATCTGGGAATAAAATGTATCAGTTCTCCCCCAACAATAAAAAGCTATAATAAAGAAAATATCCAGAAACTATGACAGCTGCAACTGTAAGTTGAGAACGCTGTTAGAAGAAATGCCATTAGGACACAAATCCAAACATTATTCTTTGATGTCTGGATAGAACTCAAAACACTTAGAAATTACACACAGTAATTTAGCATTATTAAACAAACTTTTAATTATATCTGAGTTCTATACAGTCACACCTGGACTTATCCAGGATGCATTACAATGTGTATTTTATAAGAATAGCCCGTTCTGCCATGTAAAGATAATCTCAAAGGTGGTTCACAATAACATCTATTCCCTTTTTGTATTAGAGTCCTCCTTATTAGTTCCAGTTTTCATTGCATTCCAGGACCAAGTTTTTTCCTTTCCTTAAAGAAGTAGAAGGAACCTGTTTTCCCTAGGATGTATCTTTTAAAGCAGCTTTCTCCGTCACTGCTGCCTCCTTCTGTGGCCTTGAGCACGGGGCCTCTGGAAGTCATGTTCAAGGCCTGATCTCCAGCTTCTTCACTGGAATGGCCTTGAAGCTGCACTCAAACATCTGTGCAGCCTGTTGCTCTGGCATGGCCTCCTGAGGCACGTCCTCCTGGATTTCTCACTGTTAGTTTTGACATGAGTGGAGGAGGACCACAAGCAGCTCATCTGCTTTTCTTGAGCCTCCCCACCTCCTGAGGTATAAGCTTTAGCACTTGCTCCTCAAATAAGGCCACAAGTTCCACTGGAAAGTACGTCCCCCACAACATCTTGCTAGCATGACAGCTTTAGAAAGCAGCATCTCCATTGCATGAACCAGACAGACTGTAAAGAAAGGGAAGGCACCATTCATCAGTGTTTAAAGCTGCATCTAGGACTTATGACCTCTGAATCAGGAAAGGAAGATAGATCTGAGCAATCACATTCTGGCTCCTCTGTGGCTTGCCAGTAGGATTTCAGTATCAGAGAAGAAGTGATAGGCGCTTAAAGATTAACTTGGGCAGAATTTTGGTGCCCACAAGAAAAAATTGTTTTCCTGTAAAAGCAACTCTGTTGTCATTAAGACCCAGGACTGCACAAGTTGCAGTGCCAGAGGCTGTTGCAAAGGGATAGAGGACAACAGGCAGAGATGGTTTGAAAAAGCTTCAAACATGCATCGCAAATTATGTTTTAGACACTTCACTAGGCAGTGTGACAAGAACTGATAAACCATATAGATTAATTTTTGGCTAATTGAAATGTTACCTTTTAAAGAACCTTTGTTCAAAAATATCTTGTCTAATCAGTGACACAATATCCATAAAAGTATTAAAAGTGTACTCAAAAAAAATTTACAGTCAGCTTCTATTGTAAAGCATAATTTTAGCAATTTTGGAATTTTCAGCTCAAAAAACTCATTGGAAGAATAAAACAATTGATTTCAAAAAGGGGAAGAAGATGAGTCTGGGAAGTCTGAAGAACATTGCACTTAATTAAAAGAGGAGTTTGCTGCGTCTAGGTTGTTATTAGCTTTTCCAGTGACCCATATTTTAAACCCCTGCAGTTATTCATGAACAAGCTCTATTTGAAGATGGTACTTCTGTCATTAAACACTTTTAATTAAATCTAGCATTTCCACCTTTTTCATTGTTTATTTTCTAATAGAGCTCAAATTGTAATCTGCTTCCGTCTGTGATAGATGTCATTAGGACTCTTAACCACCGTCTCAAGAGAAATTAGTATTGAGTGTTACGGGTCTGACCAGTGTCATACTAAGCTTAAATTCTCCTTGACTTCCGTAAGTTTTGGACCGGAGGCTATTGCTTGTATGAATATACTGCCCTCTGTTGGTCAGGCATATCTCACAGAGCATCACAGAAGACAGGAAACCTAGCCATCTGTACCGTGTCAGTTAGAAAATTTATGTTTCTGTGTATGCTGGACAACTAGAAAGACTCCAGGAATTTAAATATACATGGCATACTTTTAGAGATTGATTTATTTTTTTTTAAATTACCACAAAGGTCATTTTTTACATTTTTGCAAAGTGTTATTGCTTTGCATCTCTCGGTGTAGCCACTCAAATGATATTCACACACTTGAAAACACAAAGGGCATTTATGCTTCTCCCAGGAAATTATGGTATGGTTCTGTGCCGTACTCGAGTACAGAACCACAGTGATAATTGCTGTAAGTTGCAAAAAAGTGTTTAGGGAGTGAAACTCAGAGGAGCAGGAAGAGAGTATGGGACAGCCTCAGCAGCACCCTGGACCATGGTGATGCCACCGGGCCACCTCATGGCACCCTTCGGTCTGGGCATTTGAAGCTGATTGCCTGCCTGTCTTCAAACACAAATGCACACACATAACCCTAATCAGGCTACCCCTAATGAGGCATCAATGCCTAATCGACAGCTTTCCTGCTAAATCACCCATGTATATTGTTCTTAGCAACATTAGGATTTTATTTGCTCTTTAACCCAAAATGGTCTATTGATCAATGTATTAACTGGTGTTTTCATGCATTTAACATAATCTCTTACAAACCAGGTCACTTTGTGAGTGGCAAAATGAACAAAATCTGGTTGCCTATGGATTTGCAATTGAGTTCCCATGTTGACTCTCTAATATTTACTAGGAGTTGAACTCCAGTTACCGTCCTTTCCACATGTGTAAATTTTAATATGGTCTTTCCTAATCTTTCACAAAAATCATAGGACCTTCATATCCTCGAGATATCCCTCCGTCATTGTGGGTTCAAATTAACCCATGATTTCAAGTCATTAGAGAAGAGACCAACAGATATGCACACAGACATACACGTGCCAAGTGTGATTCCGTTAAGTCTTACCTCCTTAGGAATACAGGCTTCCAATTTATACTTAAATCAAGTAAAACTGCAAGTTAAAAAAAGAATTTGAGGTAAAAATTAAGATTTTTGTGTTGTAGTATAATCAGGCTGGAGACAATCCCAGGGTCTAATCTCACTGAAATGGAGCTTCCCTCTTCTTCCCCATCAAAGCTGGCCACAAGTTTTGGTCCTACATCAAGTGCCAAGTAAGAGAAGACATTTGGGAGAGAGAACCAAGTAGCTCGGTGTTTTTACTTTTTCCTAGATAAGGGCCCAAGAGAAATCCAGTCTCCTTCCAACCCAGAGGCATAGGAAGAAAACAGAAAGGTGACTGCCGTAACCTCCCCACCCATCCAGACGCATGAGCATTAGAGCACAGCCAGGATTACTGCCCTCTTCTCCTCCAGCAGTGTGGGCGGTGGCAATGTCCCCAGAGCGGAGTGCCTTGGAGATAAAAGTAATTGTTTGTGTTTCTCAGAGCCGCTTTGCCTGGGATGTGTCAGAGAAACACCACTGCTCCAGCCACAGCTTCAAACTTTTCTCTATAACCATGGGAGCCAAAATCCATCATATTGTTAATGAGGCGTGAGGGTCTGATGTAATAATCATGGAAGTGCAGATCTGCAGACAAGCACCCAAAACTTATGTGGGCTCAACAGGGAAAATGAAGACATTTCTAATTATACACCTAAAACAAAGGAAAGAACAGTGTATGTAAGATGGAATTCGACAGATTTTTTTTTATTTCCTTATCTTTTGGTGGTTGGCACACAGAACTATTGTTTTCCAGCCATCTTAAGGAGTTCTGAAAAGAAAATGTTTTCTTTTAATGTCATTGAACTTCCAAAGCACAAGGCAAAAGAAATCCTGTTAAACATAGTGAAAATGTAGTATTTTGAGAGCATACAACCCTCAGTGCCTGAGGAAAATCAGGAGGTAGCAGCCACACCTTTCCTTGCTGGAAATTCACATGAACTGGATTTTTCTGGGAATATGTTCGGAACCTAAGAACTGTATAAGTTTATATCTTCTGTACATTTAGACCAACCTGTCTTTCCAATCATCTGCAGTGGTCCTTCAAGAATGTTAAAAATGCCGTATAGTTTTAATAACAGGCTTCCACAATCCGCTGTTTTACAGTCTTCCATGTACACCCTAATTTGGCTAGAACTCGTCCCTGGTTTCAGAGGTTTGCAACTGTTCCAGCTACAGCTATCAGGTGTCTGCACATTCTTGAGGATAGGGAGAATTTTATCCATCTCTGACTATTTTATTTTTTTTCCTGCCTGGATCTGCAAGGGTTAATTGTAATACAAAAAGTCTGTGCAGGACAGCTCTGGATGAAAAAGTAATACAGAGAAAAGTAAGAAACAGCTCACCACAGTGAATTCCCTCTCCAGTTAGATCTCTGAAGATACTGGCATGAACTCTCTCTTGCACGACATACCCCAAACTTTTTTAAGAGTACCGTCACTACTAAACAATCATTTGCATTTATTATTATTACTCAATTCAAAGACTGATGCCAAGCTGTCTGAGGGAAGGAAAGTACATGGTGTATTTTTAAAAAATCCTCAGTTTGATTGGAGTTTTCTGTTTTCCTTGGGTTTTCTTTTTTTTTTCTTTTTTCTCTTTTTTTTTTTTTTTTTTTGGTAGCTCTGTTCTAAGAAAAGGAAAGCAGGGGATTTACTAAAGGCAAGGCAAGTCGGTTAGTTATGAGTCACCTTCATGACTTATAAAGGGTCTCAAGTTGTTTGGAGCGGGCTTTCTTCACCTGACTTGTGCTGCAGGGATATCAGGCAACCAGCCAGAGCAACCTCTGTGGCAACTGCTCCTGCCTCAGTTGCTTTTTTTCATTTTCCATTTGCCTTATTTCTCTCTCTCTCTCGCTCACTCTCCCTCTCTCTCTTTAGAAGAAAAAAAACACAACCCAGGCTCAGTGATCATGGTTAACCTGTGAGATGGAACAAAGGAAGTCTGTGGCCTTCTTGCTGCATGGGTTTTGCTTGCATCTCTGTGTAAAGAAACTGCCTCATAGCAGGTAGGTTTTTCAGTTTGGTTCTTTGGTTTTTTTGTTTATTTTTGCATGTGCTCTTTTTTTTTTAATGAGAAGCTCGTATGTTACAGGAGATGGGAGCAGGCCAAGAGAAGGGGCCCTCGGGCAGGGTTTAGAAGCCTCAAGAGTCAGAGAGGCTAAGCTTCAAACATTTGCACACATGCAGAAACACTCAGGCAGGCATCCTTACGGAAATATGCCTTCATCCATCCAGAATCACACATGGACAACCAGTCTCGAGTGAATACAAATTTCCACATGTGTAAATCTTTGCATTCACTTTTGTAGGTGGCTACACCTCATGTAACTGATGGGACGGCACGCGTGCGAAAGGTGTCTGCAGACAACTAAGGGGACATGGGGGATGCACGCTGCTTTTTAGTTCCTGCAGCTCTCCTTTTTTTGTTTTTAGATGAATAGTTTAGAAGATCATGCAATATGGAATATAACTTCCACAGTGTTTCAGTTATCTATTTGGGAGAGGTTTATGACTAATCTGCAGTTATTCTCTTGCTTACAGCTTGCCAGAGACATTTTGAGATGGGGAAAAGTAACTGTACAGACTAGTTTGACTTACTTAATTTTGGCCATACAAGTAGTTTTGTACATGGGACAAGTTCCGGTCCTCATTTCATAAATAAGCAACACAGAAATGCCTTCTTAAAAGCATACCCATTAGACTTGCATCATTTAGTTATGGTTTGGTTTAATTCTTTTTAAAATGAAAATGCTTAATATGTCCATACAAGAACTTTATATAACTTTCTTGAAATGCATATCCATACTGACAAAACAGGAGCTCCATGGTCAGCATTAATACCTTTCTGGTGAAAACTCTGAAGTTTAATTTGGTAATAAAAATTTGGTCTAAACTCAAATTTGGAAGCCAATATCTAAAATTAATCATTTCTTTTATTAGTTTTTTAATATGGCATTTTTTAATTTGCAGAGAAACAAGCAAAATAGGTGAAATATAGTATTAAAAAAAAATCCAGCTACTTGATCCACAAAGTAAAATAGAGGTACATTTTATTTTAGAGGAAAGTTTTCAGCAGAGAAAAGCCTCTTCTATCCACATACACGTCTTTGGAGCTCTTCCAGTATCTTAAGTAAGAGACTTGAATTCAACATTTTTCTAAGTGTTTCAAAAAGAATAGCTGTACTTTCTGAAGAATCAGAGGAGAATAGAGGACTTAAAATCCTCATGAAAATGTAAATAAGGTACCTCAAAATGGATGCCTGGTGCACTCTTTATGTGTAACGGCCTTTTGTAGGCGATTAAAAGAATTATAGAATTATAGAATGTGCTGATTATATTAACCCTGATTCTTTTTCAGTCAAAATTATATTTCTGCTATTCAAGGGTAAAAACATCTCTGAAACTGGTACATTTCATTTTGGTATTGTTTTTTACAAAAATTATTTTTTCATAACTGCAGAGGAAGACATATTCAAAAGCCACTCTCGTATACAATACCAAATTTTAGTTTTGACAAGTAAAAGGAAATAGGCATCTCCAGAGGGTGATTTGCAACATTGTAAGAAAGATATAAAACAGGTGAAGCGTGTTACCCTTTGGCCAGTGCCCACTTCTCTCTCTGGTGAATGCTAAGGGAGGGTATGCAGGTAGGCAACCTAGGCTGAAGACCTGATTTTTCTATAGCTGCAGTCGGGTGATGTGAGTCCCGCCTCAGGTCCCCTACAAAGCTACTCACACAGTCTGATTGCTGGCACATCTCCTTCAAGGCCCCCAAGCTCCTTCAAGTTTTTTCTCCCAGAATCAGGTCTTTAGTTTATTTACAACGGGTAATCTGACATTGTGCTTGCGAGCTATGTCTCATTTATATGCAGGTAAATGGAAATAAAAGACTGGGGCTCACTAGGTCTGTTTCAAAGCCTTTTGTGGTCAGTGTGGGTCTCTATTCTTTAACTTCAAAACATCAGTCTTGGGGGTCTATCACAGTCTGATTCCTCCAACGTGATTGTGAGTGTACATACTCACGTGCATGAGCACTGCAGATTTCTGGCCTTGGTGAATTGCCTTTTACCCCTCGCACTCTCCCACTGAAAAGGAGCTTTGTAACAGAGGTGCACAACCCTAAGCACCTTCAGATGAGGCTGCCCAAAAAGGCAAAGTTCTAAATTTTTTTTGCTCTTTGGAGAGCACCTTTTATCTTTTCTAAATTGGCTACCAAATTTTGCAGAGTTGAAATGACTTTCCTAACCTTCATGTGGTTTTTATAAAAAATTTATATTGGGAAGTGCTATCAAAGCTGGCGTGTCCTCTTGCTACCAATCCAAAGACAAAAGGTTGAGTGTTACTCCAGATTCATAACAAAGGATCCTCTCTAGTTGACCAATAGGTAAAAAGAATTTGGTCATTTGGACTGGAGATGCAAAACTGGCTAATAATCACATAACTAGACTAACAAGCTGGATGCTTCCAGTCCATCAGTGGACCAGCATAAGTCCACTCAGATCCTTGAGGTACCATACAATGACATACAAACGTACAGGTGAGGAAATGAGCACTTGTGGCATTTAAACTAAGTAGCTTGAACTGTACTTGTGATAATCCTTCTGAAGGGAATCACAGTATCACAGGGGTTGGAAGGAACCTCTGGAAATCATCTAGTCCAACCCCCCTGCCAGAGCAGGGTCACCTAGAGCAAGTTGCACAGGATGGCATCCAGGCGGGTTTGGAATGTCTCCAGAGACGGAGACTCCACCACCTCTCTGGGCAGCCTGTTCCAGTGTTCTGCCACCCTCAAAGTAAAGAAGTTCCTCCTCATGTTCAGGTAGAACTTCCTATGGTCAAGTTTGTGCCCGTTACCTCTTGTCCTATCACTGGGCACCACTGAAAAAAGACTGGTCCCATCCTCCTGGCACCCTCCCTTTAAGTATTTATAAGCATATCTGAATATAGACTATGATATGGATGAACTGATTAACCATTGATATTTCACTGACCAAAGAAAATCCCAGGCTAGAAAACAATGAGCTACCTACATGTGAGCAGACTTTTTAAGTACCTCAATAACTCATAGATTTTTTTTTAAATATATGAAATACAAAAATAGCTCTGAATATGATGTCCATTCTCACACATTTTGGAAAACAGATTGCAAAGTAAAATTTCTGTAGTCTGTAAAATTACTAGTCAACATTTATTTTTCAATAATGCCATAAGTCTCAGTAAGGTCTCGATCTGTTGCATTAATATTGCAACAGAAATGAAGATAAACATTGTCACATACTGAGGAAATTACAAAGAGAAGAAACTAAATATATGTGCATATGTGTATACAAGAGCAGAGAAAATCTTGTCAATATTTACTGATTTTACTTTTTATTGCTTATAGTTCAAAATAAGTCATCCAGCTTCTCAGTTTACCCCAGCTGCCTCACAGGCTCTTCAGATTAGCAGATTTCTTGAAGCTGTCATAGCAGAAGTGGACCTTTAGGAGGTATTTGAAACAGGAGAAAGGAACTGTGTAGAAAAAATGTTTGTCTGAAGGAGAGTGGTCTGTAAAAAAGTATGAGGATAAGTAGACTAGACCGAATATTTCAGTTGGAAGGGACGTACAATGACCATCTAGTCCAACTGCCTGACCACTTCAGGGCTGATGAAAAGTTAAAGCATGTTGGTAAGGACATTGCCCAAATGCCTTTTAAACACTAACAGGCTTGGGGTATCAACCATGTCCCTAGGAAGCCTGTTCCAAGTAGATGAAGTACAGTAAGGAACATGGCTGGTGGAACAGATCACTTCTGTATAGTATTGCCAGAAAAGGCAGTGGTAAGAATTGAATGCAAATGGAGAACAACTGAAGCAGAGGTGACACTGGAGGAAAAATTACCTGTTGCAGTTTATATGTCTTAAGTCAAATGTTGCTACTAAGAAATCCAGAGGGACATCTCAGAGGAAGAGGCAAATTCAATGATTAAACGAAGGCTAAAAATACAAGGACAGGTCTGTGGCCACAGAAGTGGGAGGACAACCAAGAAAGAACAGTCAGAAAAAGACAAGGTGGGACAACATTTTCACGTATGTCTGACTGTCAAACAGGGATAAAATAATCAAAGGGTAGAGCATCTAGCCTAAGAGCTGATATGGACAGCTTCTGTGGAGGCAATAGCAATGAAAGCAGATATGAAGTTTGAAAATGAAATTAAAACACACACCTAACTGAGGTCACTGCAACAGATGAAGGAACAGAAAAGCAGATGAGTGGACAGGACGTGATGACCAGAGATCAGCAGACAAGATAGGAAGAAGAAATGTGTTATTCTGATGTTAGTGACTGAATGAAGAGTGTGCTGGAAAGAGGAAGAGGGAGATCGCACCAGATCTTACAAGCTTTATCTTTTTTATTATTACAAGGGAAATAATAGGGGATTTTGTTTTATTATAGTTAAGCATTAGTAGCTGGTCATCATTTCCATTGATGGCAAGGCCACATTTTTAGAGCTATGTGAGAAGACAGGCAGCAATATATGTATTTGCTCATGTAATGGAAATCTGACAGCTGTACAAAAGGCTGTTACAAAGGTTCAGCAAGAGGAAACACATGTCATTTCTCACCACTTCCTGATAAAGCACGATTCTTTTTTTTGCCTTTAGCACACAGAAGCAAAACAGTTTGCGGCATTGGAGATGCTGTGCAGCTTTTAAACCCAAAGTTAAAATGCTAGGGTGCCAGCCTAGGCAAAACTATTCCGTTACATAAATCCAAGATCGTGGGAGTAGAAAAGCACCAAAGGCAAAGGCTCGGCTGTGGTTATATCTACCCGCTTACCCACTTTTGCCTAGAGGGGCTTGCTCTGGAGTAAAGCTGCAGAGAGCAAACGCTGCCTGAAGTCTCTCGCTTCCCTCACTGCTCAACAGTAATGTTGGAAGTAGGCATGTGGAAGTATGGCACTCATTCGGGTTCTTCAGAGAAACAGTTATTAGATCTATTCAAGCGATTGATTTCAAAAATATCCCTTCTCCAAGACTGAAGGCAGGAGAAGGCAGGCTGAAGAGGAAAGTGCTGTCAACCACAAATGGCTGCTGCAAACCACAGATAAAAATATTCTCTTTTTCAGTAAAACCCATAGGAGTCTCTGGCAAAGCCTAAAAAGATATGAAAGAATTAGGGTTTGGGAAGCACTGTGTAAAGAATGGCAACCTGGAATACATTCAAGAGAGTGCAAGTTTACAAACATGTTCTACAAATATTCTTGGGGCAACAGACTCAGAGGTGACAGCAGCTTCTTGTAGCAAAGCTCTTGTCCTACTGTGTAGTGTGATCCTTATCCAAAGCTTCATAAAGCCAAATTTAGTGTTCCCACAAGAGGAACAAACTATTTGCATCAAGCCTTTCATAAAGATGCATGCCCACTGGGTGACAGCAAGTGAATAAGGAGTCAGGGACTTGGAGACATTAAGAGCGCAATAATTGAATCAGAGAATAATGTAGGTTGGAAGGGATCTCTGAAGGTCATCAAATCCAAATCCCTGCTCAAAGCAGGTTCAAACCACAATAAATTCAGATAAGATAATAGCCTTTTATTGACAGAATTAATATGTTTGCTTGCTTCCTAAAAAAAAAAAAAATAAGAAGAAAATAAATACCTTAACTTGCATCTCTCATCCTCCTCCCCTGACCTGCACCCCTCACCCTCCACACACATACCACATATGCACACGCAACATTTAGGATTATTCATGTATAGGTTTAGAAACTGTTCACTTCATTGCCCACAAATGCAAATGTTACACCACAGGTCTCAGTGTCTGACTTCAGTAGGAGTTTAGCCTGAACACTCAACAGAGTTCTGAATCATCATTTTAAATTTGAGGTTTGGAAATTTCTAAACCACTTTTTTCTGCCTACCAAAATTTTATATTCATCTTGGAATTTTTGTTTGCTGCTTACCTATCACAACCACGTACTTGGCTGGTTTCATTTAGAGTGGCACAAAGTGAAAGGTAATTTCCCTAAAATCTCTAAATTAGATCACAGTCTTACTATGACATTTTAACTTCCTCTTAAAACATGTGTTAGTAAGAGTAGGGAAGTTATAAATGTACATAAGTTTCTTTAAATTTACATACAAAAAAGATCTCCGAAATTGTGTCTTATATATATGTCTGGTTTCCCATGCTGTTTTTCTTGTTACTTTTTTTCTTAAACAACAGTAAATGTTTTTTTTTTAAAAGTGGTGACTGGGAGACCAAACAGAAAGCAAACAAGATTCAACCACTTCTGAACTCTGCCCAGGAGCCGATACTTTATTTTAGAAGGATGGGGAAAGGAAAATATATTTCAATCAAGACATATTTAGCAGAGAAGTAACTGGGCATTACTTAGGCCTTTTTAAACCTGCTTGGAATGACTGTCTCAACTATTCCATCCTTATTACCAATGTAAGTAACTGAAAATTGTAAAAAAATTTCAGATAATTGGATATATAATGAAGATTCTCTAACCTTTCTTCTGCTGAGTGCATTTCTACTTCATTATGTGATTTCTTTGCAGATTTTTGAAATATTTTATAGAATTACTGATTTCTAAAGCTATGTTTTCCTTATTAGTTTTCAGGAGAGAGCTCAAAATAGGCTTAAAGAAGTAAAAAAAAATATGTTCAACTTTGGTCAAAAAAATCAGTGACTGCTTAATATTCAGAAGCTATTAGCAAACAATGTACTGTTCAGCACAGACAATTATAATCATTAATCTCATTCTAGCCTACTGGAACGAGGGTGTAGGAGCCCTGTATATAGATCCCAGACCAGCAACTAAATCTGTCCAACAGGTTTTGTCTCTGCTCAGCACTCATTTATTCAATAATCCAAAGGAATATTTGTTGCTTAATCAAAACCACCACATAGTGATGAAACTGTAATTATCTCTCAGCTCTCTCTCTTACATCCTGTTAAACGGTCAGCTCTCCTGGTAGGCATTTTGTCTTATTTAAGTAAAAATAAACCCAAGTCTTTTTTGCTTATGTTTATCTTGGGTTCTTAACATTTTGAGGAACTTGGTTGATATTAGAAGTCTTCATTAACTGCTATCTAAAGGGATACAAAATTAGGCAAGACCGTGCTACAATCTGTATTCCTTCTGCTCAACACAAGTAAAGCAGCACAAAAAATGCAATAAGCAGAATGATGGAAGTCCTTCAGAGAAGGGGAATAGTGAATGTACTCCAGTTCTCTTATAAAAGTAACTAAAACAATTGCAGGTTTGACTGGTTTTAAATGTACAGCAGATGGTTCCTGTGTATTTAACTAACTACAATCCTTTTTCCTCTGATGCCTGTGCTTTCTCTGTCTCTGACATAATTTTTTTAAATGCATTTTTTTTTTTTTTTTTTTTGTTTTTTTTTTTGTCTTCTTTTTTTTTTTTTTTTAGGTATATCAAGGGGAAAAACCAGTGGTTTCAGTTCTTTATGTCTCATACTCTGGTCTCTGGAGTTCTTCTGAAGGCAGTATGTTGTTAATGCTAATCGTGATAGGGGTTTTTACCTCTGACTGACTCCTACATATTAGCATTAACACTGTATCATGCCTTTTACCAGAATTCACATGGAAAAAACTACTGCTGTGGGAGGAGAACAGAAATCATGAATCAGTCAGTGCTATGCTGGGAAAACCTCCGTACTACATGTAAAAAGACGTGTTGCTCTGCATACAGGCATGCTTGCTAGAATGCTTCCTAGGTTTAGAGTCACTGGAAAAAAAACAGGGAGAAAAGCAGCTTTGTGTATCAATGAGTCCTTGCTAGGATGTAGAAAGTGTAACGTTTTGAGTGCAACAACCTGTTTTATTGCTTTTCAGCTCTTCTGGTTTTACTTCCCACACAAGTATTTCATGTCTTCATTTTATTTAGGAAAGAAAAATGATGAATTAAACTTTTGGTGTGTATAACTGTGCATTCTATTCATTTCTATAGAATTTTATTATATGTAAGAGAAAAACTGACAGAAAATGTTTCTCTGAGATTTTATTGTCAGTTCATTAGGAGAAGTGGGTCAATGGGTCATTAGGAGAAAATGAAAATATATTTATTTTACTTTAGGATTACCAGTACATTCCAAACTTTTAGAAGACGTCTCAGAAAATTCCAGATACAGAGGAAAGTATTGTCATATTCATTTTGTGGAAGGTCAAAATAGATACTGAGTACTCACAGTCACAAAAACCGGGTGACAGAGCCAGTCTTTAAAATTATCTTATGCAGTAACTAAAGCTGCTTACTGAATAGTTTTGTTATGAAACATTGATTTGATGGAGCAGAGGAAGGGGAAACAAAAACCTCACAGTACTCACTGTTAATTAAGAAATAAGGTTAGTGTTTGTGCTGTATCAACATGCATACCCTTTTCTGTTTGCAGTGTTTTGACTGTGAACAGCCAGCATGAGGTATGATCACAGAGCACCTCGAGACCGCAGACACTTATGAATCAATGGTCTCACCTATAAAACAGTCTCACATGTGAACAGTCTCACTGAATGTGATTTTTTCCACTCAGACAGAACTGCGGCAGGACGTAAATGTTTTCCAAATCAGGCTGTAAGTTCAGTGGCTCCCCCAGGGATGCATACAGCCGGGGCCATGACCACCAAAAAGCAACAGCCAGCTTCATCCCTTCCGAAGTCAGAGCCATAGCTCTGAGAGGGGATTCTCAATGTGGTGAAGCTCATTGTGTTAAAGAAAAGCGTATTCCTATTCATTTTGCAGGAAAAATAGCGGGGAGGAAATTGTGGCGAAAGAGGAGGAGAGTCAATAAAAATTCTCATTTCTCGGGACTAAGGTGAAAGAGTGAAGTGCAGTTTGATTTCCCTCTCCTTTTGAGGCAAGGTTTGGCAGTATCAGTTCTCTTACTGCAGCCAAGGTGGTCTCGGAACCTCTAGGAGCAGGGGAGTCCCAGGCTCACCATTCGCTGCCGCTTGTCTTCTCCGTGGTGCGGCTATCAGAGAACCAGCAGCAAGCCCGGTGCTGCCCTGACATGGTTGCAGTACTTACGGAGCACCTAGTTGCATGACTGACATAAAAAGACAATTTTAAAGCTAAGATTTCTGTGAAATGCAGATGCTATTGAGCTTGTCTCCACAACTTAAGTTCCCCCATGGGATGTATAGATTAAAATGAAGTATTAAGTGATTACATTTATTATGCCAATTGTGCTTACAAAAGGAAGATGTTACTTGGTATTTTCCTTGGTTCCTCATTGCACTCAAAGAAGTCTCCTTTACTGCACAGCACCCCAAGCCTGCAACCAGTAAGAGATTTTTTTTCTCTTCTTCAAAGGCTTCAATCAACATCAGAGCAGTATACCTGGAGTACAGTACTGTCCCCCGTGCTTGTGAATGACACAGTACTGAAACGATGACCAGCTGTGACTTCCTTACTTCACCCCACCTTTCCACTCCCCAGACCAGACTTCCCATTTCCATCCTATATAGACACACGGCAATAAAGGGTATATTAAGGAAGAAAACGGGCCTTGCCACTCTCCATTCTGATTCATAGTCATGCTATAAAAATCAAATGTATGTTCCCTTACGTATTCTCTCTTTAAAATGTAAGTTGAGTGTCCTGCAAAGTTAAGAAATAAATAGCAGATATCAATATGGTCATTAGACCATTAATATGTATTTTTTTCTGCATAGCTGATTCCCCAGAAAAGCAGGCATATTAAGTTGTAGATATTATAATAGCAGATATTAAAAAAATAGGTTTTCTTTTTACTCTGAAAAAATGTTAATGCTGTCCATGACTGGGGTTAAATCTTGTGAAAGACCACAGCATGATAGCATTACCATTTTCAGATGGTTGGTGTTCTTCAAGAAATACCTACTGCCAACTCTTCTTATTGAACGCCTCTATGATATTGAGTTCCTGTGTCTGGATTCCTTAAAAAAAACTAATAAAATAAATGTAGCTGCACTGGCAAGTTCACTGACTTCAAATACAACAAAGTATTGTGATAAGCTGAGTGGTATAGCATTAGATAAGTTACCAAACGGTAATAAGAGATTACTTCTTGCCAGAGGTTAAAATAGAGAGGGAAGCTCATTCTGGCTGCTGTCATAAAAGGACTCAATGTCTACTGATGATTGAACGTTTTCATCACTTGCATGTGTTCAATTTCCCAGGGAAGAGTTTCACTTCCTTGGTAAGAAAAAAATAACTCTCTCTTGACATTTAATTCCTTCTGTTATGAAGGAAGTCAGGCTACATCATAATTGCCTTTTCTATCTCCAAAATCCATGATAACATGGATTACAGAATATTTCTTTGGAAAAAATACCTCACTTGGTCAGATAATGTGTATACAAAGCTGGAACTGACTCAGCTCAACCTTCCTACTGCCACCTCTTAGGATCAAGGCACCACGTAGCTTTAACCTTGGTATGGAGTTTCCCTTTTGGTTAAAACCAAGAAATAAAAGGGAAGGCTCAAGAGTCCTAAGGTCAGAGCAAAACTTAGGCATTTTAGAAAAGTTTTAATTCTTTCAAACAAGAGATAGTAGGAGGAACAACTTGAATGTGAGAAGCCATGGAGCTACTACTGAGATGTGCAACAAGGAAGAAGGCTTCAGTTCCTGCCTTTTCCCCTGTAATCATAGCATCATAGAATGGTTTGGCTTGGAAAGGACCTTTAAAGATCATCTATTCGACTCCCCATGCCTCAGGCAGAGGCGTCTTTCACTAGATCAGGCTGCTCAAAACTCTACCCAACCTGGCCTTGAACACTTCCAGGATTGAGGTATCCACAACATAAAAAAATTTCTTCCTTATCAGAATCTGGCCAGTGTCATCTTCTGCTCATATATGTTGGCTTAAAATCACCCTGCCCTCCCCTTTCTTCATCATCTGTGTTTTGCAGCATGGTGCCTTCCTAGATTCTTCCTTACCTTTAGCTGGCTACTGGATGTATACAGTAAAAACTTTAAACCTGAAGAGCAATTTAATAAAAAGAAGAAATAGCTAAGGAGATGACTTTGCTTAATCTTGTAGTCTCTTTTGTCCATCTACCCTCCCCTAATCCCTGGGATCTATAGCATTCAGCATAGAGAAATAACAGTACCTACTTTCCTGTCTCTTTTTGAGCTGACCTACAGTGGTCTCTTTTGGCTACTTCCAATGGAGATAAACTACAGAAATGGTAAAATACAGAAATGGCCCTGAGTTCAGGGACCAAATCTCCCTGTTGCTCTGTGGCTGCCATGAGCACTGCTCTCATTTGTTCTCATGCTCGTCCAAGAAATGTTCAGGAATTTTTTTCTAGTAGTGGCATCACTTCATACAAATTGGGTAGGGATTACTCAAAGTACCTTACGATCCATCACCCAAAGATGTTTCCCCCTGCAAGAGTGGCTCTGAATACCTCTGTGGCAGAACAGGAAATTGAATCTACATCTCCTACTTCTTTGGAACATGCTGTCACCACCATACTGATTGTAAGAAAGACGTGGACACTACCTTCTATAACCCAATTCTCTTTTAACTGCTACTGTCTTCTGTGAGAATCTGGTGCTATTCAAGGATGTCTTGCAGCTCCATGTCTCCCAAAGGAAGACCTGCCTTCTGAAGCCTGCTTAAGCTGAGATGTGAGCTCCACCGAGCTCTGCAGAAGTTTGAGCTTCCACCTTTTTACACACAGACCTCCAGGGAAGAGGGGAGGGAAGTTTAATCTCGTGTAAACTTCAGCTGGCAGCCCTCAACAGCATTTTTGGTAACCTAGTTCTGCACTTGCAAAAGTCCCTTCCATGGGGATCCACCCATGTCCCCCTAGGGCAACTCCCTTGCTCTGCTCCCGCCGGTCAGGCAGCACCGCTCCTCCCCAAGCCACCTCTCCCACCTAGCGGTGGACCTCTGCAGGTTCCCCAGGTTCTGCTGTAAATTCCCCTGCCAGTCCCGCACCCACTTGTCTCAGACCCCGTAAAGGTCAGGAAAGGGAAATTCCCTCTCCAGACTTTCCAGCCCAGCTATATGCCTTTCACACCGTTTCTTACACTGTGCACTATAAAAGCCACGTTCCCTCCCCCTCCAGAAAAAAAACTCAGAAAAGCTCTGAAACGTGAAATTCCAGGTAAGGTTAAAAAATTTCCTAAGGGGAAGCGGCATTCTCACCTTCCTCTGCAGGTGGTGGAATCCAGGAGGAACTCTGAACTGGGTTCCCAAAAGACAGAGCAGACATCAGGAGACTGTGTGGGTTGGTCATATAACTGGCTTGAGATTCAAAACAGACCACCTAGATCAGATCCTACTGGCATAATTTTCACTATGGTCTTCTGTTAATGATACCTCAAAAAAAAAAAAAAAAAAAAACCAAACCAAACACCCACCAGCAAATTATGTGTCCCTCAAGACAGGAGCCAATGTTGCTTTTTCAGTAGCACCAGAGCAACAGGTCCAAAGCCAAAGTATGCTCCCGAAGGTTAGGTTTAAAAGAAACACAAGTATTTGAACTTCAGTGCAAAGATCATTATTAAGTCTTAAGACAATACACAGAATGTGTCTGTGTACTCTTAAGGTAAGTCTTGAATCAAGAATCTTATTTAAAAAAATAAGCAACTGATACCATTATAAAAAGTCCTCTGCAACACTAATCAAGAGGGAAAAATAATCAGTTTTTCAAGTGTATTTAACAGGAAACTAAACCGGAGGTCATAGGCTGTTGGCGTATTGATGGCTTCAAACTTCACCGTATGCTAGTAAATCTGAATAGCTAAAGATTGCACTGAGCACAGAAATGCATAGGAGCAAACATAATTTTAACACATAACCTGAAGCAGATTTCTGCAATTTCACCAAAAGCTACTTTTACCACTTGCAATTCTTCTGTGCTCTGACACATTCAGCATTTAACTACTTATTATTTAGTTCGACTAAGCTAGGTAAGATTTCCTTACCTAAATGTATTTTACTGAACTACTACCCTGCTCTTAGAAAACTATAGTGTCAATTGATTAGAAAGCAAGTGATGCAGTTATGGTAAAAACAGTAATTGGGATAAAATTCAGAGAAAATATTTGCACTTCAAAAAGTAATAAAAATCTTTTCTAGTATAATGAGAACAGCTCTAATGAGCTAGGGATGAAAATACAAAATGTCAGAAAACATCGTCTTAACAAAAACCCCTTGTGAAGTCAACATATTTAAATATCAACGAATGAAAATGCATAATAAATCTTACTACACTGGGGATGCAAGTAATAGACCACATTCCTGGTGCTATTCTGGAAAATGATCTTTAACTGCAGTTGTACAGCAGAAAATATTAAACGAAAAGAACTTTTCAGCTTTTACATTCTGCTATTTTTGTCTTAGTAAAGCAATGGCAATTACAGTTGTCTACTGAATGGAGTCTTTTGAACCAGAAACACAATGCAGGATCCAATTTCAATTTTGACAGGAAATCAAAATGAGTAAAATAATAATGTTTTGTAACCCATTATGGGTTTCTGAAAGGGTGCTTTTTTTTTCTTGCCTTTTTTTTTTTTTTTTTTTAGTATATTTTTTTTTTTTTTAGGATACTGTTTTGTTTTGATTTTCTATTGCAGTAGGCAAAGAACTCAGCGGAATTTCATCAGGAAGTTCCAGGAAGAAACAAACATATCAGGTCAGAAATTAGAAAGAAATACTTTTTTCATGGAAGACCAAACAAGGGGTTTTGAAATTCTATCAAGATAAAGGGGATGGCCTTTCCAGCTGCCAGTTCAACTACAGTCTGTAAGCCAAACTGCACTAATCACAGAGGACAACATACGGACACATACAATTGTTGTCGAGATAAGGACAAGGGTAACTTGCAAGACGAGTTATTGCAAATAAAACATTATCTTCCCCCNGACGAGTTAATGCAAATAAAACATTATCTTCCCCCCCCCCCCCGTTTTTTTTTTTTCAAAGTGAAATTTTTAAAGTCGACTGAAATGTCTGATAATGGCTCATTATCTACCCGTGATTTACGTGCACAGAATTCAAATTAATTACCCAAGTCATTTTTATATGCAGCACAAATCATGTAAAAATACACATTTTATTATGTACATTTAGAGGTTAAAGTTAATTTAAATTGATACAGTTTTTCCTTCTTCAGTTCCATCTTTTGCCTCATGAGGTTCTGCTGCTGCTTCCAAATACTTTTCTTCAGTGACCTGCAGAAACATATCAATTTTGCTACATTTTTAAAAAGTATTTCCTTCTCCTTCATCCAGGAAATCCTCCCCTCATACTGTGACTGTAGCAAGAAAGGACAGTCTACAAAGACAATTATTGTCTCCAAAATTAAACAACCTAAATGACAAGCATCTTCAAACTGATTTCATAGAAAAATATCATGGATTAGGCTCTGAACACACCCTTGGCTAACAAGCTTCAGTAGACATACAGCTTTTTTTTTTTTCTCTCTCTCACCACACAAATAAGTAAAATATTTGATCTGAAGGCTCCAAAACATCTGCTGTTTAATTCTTATGAAGGTTTCCTACATTTAAGCATGCCTTGATAGTGAGCCACTGGTTATGATATTTTATAGTTCCATTTATCTTAAAAACTTGCTTTTTGCATTTATTCAGCCATTGTAAAGCTTCTCTTGGATAAGCACATTTCAACTTTGAAACACTGGTTGTTTAACAGAAGAATGTTTGCAAGAAACTCTTTAAAATTTTCCATGTAGGTTTTAAACAGGCAAAAAATACTCAAACTACTGCATTTATGCAGGTTACTGAAATAGCACTCCCTTTTATCTCCAGTAACTTCCACCTAGGTTCACCCAGTAGTATTAGATTTTATCCCTGCATTTACCTGCAAGAAACATGTTTGTATGTGTTCCCTCAAACCTACAGCAGAAAACTTACTACCTAAAAACTAGGTAAGTGTAAATACATTATTCCCATTTTTAGTTTTTTTTATTTCATGTTCACGATTAGAACAGGAAAAAATAGTTTTAAATTTTACACACACGTGATACCAACATTAATTCTAGAGAGGAATTTGAAAAATACTAACATGGTTTAAAGTGGTAATTCACAACAGCTTAGAGATTTCATGTGCATCTGATTTTTCTTCACCTGCGAACATTTCTTGAAGGTATGTCCTTGAAGATATTACCCATCTCTAATCATTCAAATTCTACTCTATCGCAGCATATCTTTATATTTGGTAAGCTGTACTTTACCGCTAATGAGACTTACCAGCCTCTTCGATCTTTCCACCAGTTTGTGCCATACGATGTGGTGAGCCTGTATTAAATTTCATTAAATAATGTTACTGAATGCCAAAAAAAACAAATAAAAATCTTCTCATAGAATACATTCTGACAAGTATATAGAAATAATGGCACAAAACCGTAACAATCCCTAATTCAGACATTACAGCTTATGATTTCAGTGTCCAATTTGCCCATATTCCTTTGGGGGAATTGAATAAATGTCTGCTGATCATATCCATTCATTGTGTGGAATCACTGAGGGAGTAATGGGCAAAAATGGGAATTAAAATCCTGTGATCAGGAAAGGTACACAAAGAAGAGGTGAGGAACCCAGTGCCCACTAATCCCTTGAAAACTTCCCCAGAGACGATAGCACAGGTGCTAGACCACAGGTCAAAATCACGTAAGTCAACAGAAATGGGAAAAAAGACTCCTGCCTCCACCTATAGTTCTGCAAAGCCTTTGTTTAAGACGGACTGGTGTTAGGACTTTTTTTTTGTTATTAAGTTTTACTTCGGTGTCATAAAAGACTTTGAAAGGGTATCCTTTATCATGACTATAAATTCAAAGTTCTGCTCTTTCCTGAATCTGAACAAACACTGTCAGCACCCTCAATTTCTGAAGATTAGCATGCACAGGTAAATAAGGCAAGGTGAATGAAATATCCATGCAGAAACTGCACAACCAAAGCAACACTTTCAGTACTGAAAAATAACATCAAGGGCCCTCTGATACAGTTTTCTAGTTCTGATTTCACATCCACAATAGTTCCAGGAAAACGCTGATACAGTATTCAACACACTCATCATCCCTTTCTGCTGTTCTCACTTCTGAATAAACGTTCAGCTACCTTCACAGCGTATAATAAACATTGGAAACTAAGCCAATTGCCCTAACTTAAAGAAAGAAAACTTTTACAAAATGGATTAGTTACCTTCAAATGGATTGGCAGGGACACACCCTGGAACCTCCTTATCAATTCAGATTGGTTAGTCTGAAGATTATGGGTTGCCGTTATCTCATACTGGAAACAGAAACTTGTTCTTGGAATATGAGGGCCTTCACTAACATCGACAAAGTCACCAAACCTGATGAGAGGAAAAAAAAAAAACCAAACCCTAAGACAAATACATTTGGAGAGAAGTACAAGCCTATTTGTTTTTATTTTTGATTAGCAAATTCGTATCTACAGAACAGATGAAAGAAAATCCATACAAATCCCAAACCAAATCTAAACAAATTCTCAGTTCAGTATTTCTAGGTTTCCTGAAGCAAAAGTAAAGGTCACACAATTTCCTAAAATGAATTATGAAATTTAAACCTCAAGTCTAGAAAGAAGACCCTAGGTTTAACAAATCTTTGAAGCCATGTTGGCTTTAAAAGTGGGATAAATCTGTCATTCACCAGAAAAAGATTTGTCTCCAAGATCACACATTTTCCAAAGTACAGCGTTTACAACCTGCACAGGTATTTCCCTTTCACGTCTTGGAAAACTGCAAATCAATTAAGAAAAGCGAGAGACAGAAAGATGTACAGCAAAAGAACATTCAGAAGAAACCTCTCCCAGAAAACAATAGCTAAGCCCATTTTCCCTCTTACTGAGCAAACTAGAGCAGGAGGAAAGAGGAACAGACACAACGTCATTCTAAAATTTTAAGAAACATCAGTGCAAGACATCTGTTCCTTTAGAGAGATATGGACTCCAAAATCAAATGCAGAACAATTTAGACATCCAGAAAACTGAATACCTTACACTAGCCTAAGTTAGTCACAAATTATTTTATATGCCCAAGATACAATACAAGCTTCCTGCCTCCAGCCTAAGAACTTTACATCTTACACTGTATCCCAGGATCTAGCTCCATTCTCATCTCCACCACTACAAGGCAGTAGCGTGCCAGTTAGGAAGATCTTTACAACTTTGGAAGAAAAATCCACTACACAATGCTAACTTGTTTTCAAACAAGTATTTGGTTTGTATTTTATTTAACCTGTCAAGCTCTAGAGATTGATTTAGATTTTATGTAAAAACATTTAAAGTAGCAAGACTTCTCTGGCACCACCCTTTAACTTAAGAAATAGAAATGTAGTGAGATCCACCAAGTGTTAAGTACCACAAAACAATGGTTCTATTAAAAAAACACCCAAACAACAACTTAAGATAGACTACAGAGAGCAACAAATGCAAGTGATTTCTAAACTGAAAACCACCGCAAGTAACTTACTCTTCTCACTTGCAGAGAGTACTTGCAATATAATAAAATCTTTCAGTGAATCATTACAGAGAGTTCAGTTTTACTCACCTATGTAATGTTACAATTCCTTCCGTATTCTGAGAAGCTTTTCGTTCTATCATCTCCATTTTGTATCTGAACAAGACAAAGAAAAAAAATTAAAAAATCCCTACCTTTAACACCTAGTTCTTATAAGAATACTTAAGAGATTGGTTTAAGGAGCATTCTTAAAAATAATGCTTGTATTTATGTGAGCTCTGAAACAGGTTTAAATTCTTAATTTTATATGACAACATGTACTGGCATGTCTCACAAAGCTCATATAGAGCTATTAGTCTAACCTCAGTTCCTGGAAAAATTATGGAGAAAATTATACTGAGTACTACTGAAAGGCATTTAAAGTATAATGCAATCATCAGGCACAGTCAACATGGGTTCACAAAGGGAAAGTCCCGTTTAACTAATTTAATATCCTTCTATGATAAGGTCACCCACCCAGCAGATGAACGGAAGGCAGTGGATGTAGTGTTTCTGGATTTCAGTAAAGTGTTTGATGCTGTCCCTCACCGCATCCTTCTGGACAAGTTGTCCAACTGTGGGATGAGTGGGTTCACAACGCGCTGGGTGAAGAACTGGCTGAAGGACAGAGTTCAAAGGGTTGCAGTGAATGGGACTACATCTGGCTGGCAACTGGTCAACAGTGGTGTTCCTCAGAGTTCAATTCCAGGGCCAGTTCTGTTCAGACCAATTATCTGGATGCAGGAGTTGAATGCACCATGAGCAAGTTTGCTGATGATACCAAACTGGGAGGTGCTGTTGAATCTCTTGAGGGACAGGAGGCCTTGCACAGGGATGTAGATAGATTGGAGCATTGGGCTATGATTAATGGGATGAAATTTAATGGATTGAAATGCCGGATTCTGCACCTGGGAGGGAGTAACACCAGGCACAAGTATAAACTGGGAGAGGAGTGGCTGGAGAGCAGCCCTGCAGAAAGGGGTGCTGGTCAACAGCAGGCTCAATATGAGTCAGCAGTGTGCCCTGGCAGCCAAGAGGGCAAACTGCATCTTGGGGTACATCAAACACAGCATAACCAGCCGGTCAAAAGAGGTGATTATCCTGCTGTATTCAGCATTGGCGCGACCTCACCTTGAGTACTGTGTGCACTTCTGGTTCCCACAATTTAAGAAGGATGTGAAGGTCCTTGAAAGCATCCAGAGAAGGGCAACAAACCTGGTGAAAGGGCTGGAAGCAATGTCCCATGAGGAGCAGCTAAGGATTTTGGGCTTGTCTAGTTTGGAGAAAAGGAGGCTGAGGGGCAACCTCATTGCTCTCTACAGCTTCCTGAAGATGGGAAGCAGACAGGGAGGTGCTGATCTCTTCTCCCTGGTATCCAGTGATAGGATGCGTGGGAATGGTTCAAAGCTGTGCCAGGGAAGGTTTAGACTGGACATTAGGAAGTATTTCTTTACCAAAAGGGTAGTCAGACACTGGAACAGGTTTCCCAGAAAGGTGGTCGATGCTCCAAGCCTGTGTGTTTAAGAGGCATTTGGACAATGCCCTTAATAACATGCTTTAACTTCTGGTCAGCTTGATTCATCAGGCAGTTGGACTAGATGGGCATCGTAGATACCTTCCAACTGAAATGACTATTTCATTCATAACTAATCTAGTCTGTTCTATATACATATCCTATGCTATAGCAGGGCCATGCTCTCTCCGCAGAGAGATAAAATGAACCTACTACTTCAAAGAAAAGTAAGAGGTTTTTCAAGTCACATGTAAGACTAGAAGACACTATCAGATCACCTAAACTGATTTTATGCAATGTGTGGTCCTCAACAGCTGGTCATCTGCAAGACAGCAAAATGTTCTCCTGCTCTTTCTACACACACACACAAATACACATAAAATGAGTAAAGCTATTGTCAAAAGTCAGGTCCAACCCGCTGTCAATACTTGCCAGCCAACACAGCAAAGAGATGGTAGTCTGTATGTCACATTAATATCATCTTCCTTATTAACCTAAAAGACCTAGTTATTTTTGCAACTTTAGCTTTAGCATCATTTTATTTTGGTTCACAAAATTATTAATTATTTATCATTTCCCCCCACCTCTCTCCAACTGCCAAAAAGCTGTGAACCAGAGAATTTTTTTCCCAAAACACTGCTTAACTGTTTTTTCAGCAAAGACAACTGGAGTGTTTTGAACAAGCCTTCTTTTATAGCACAGGCCAGAGCATTTTACTCATTTTGCCCTTGCAGGGCTCAAAAACTGCATTTCATCAAACCTTCATTTGAAGATACCAAGATATGAAAAATCTACACGTCTTTGAATATGAGAGCCTTTCAGCAAAGGTTGAGAGTAACTAGCACGCCAAGTCTAACCACTAGAGGCTCAATTTAAAAATCTTGAAGCTCACTATTAAACTAAGACGTCTACAGCCTTTCCATTTGTCACAAAACAACATCCAAAGGTGCCTGGTGTTGACCTCTGGAGAGAACATTAAAAATTAAGTAAGGCAGTGTAACAAAGAGAACAGAGGCACATTCATTCAGAGTAGTGAGAGAAGTACCTTCTTACTTCACCTGTCACATCCTATTTTAGATTTACAAAAACAAGCAGAGATTTAAATTAGTTTCTAATTGCCTTTCTAAAAGAAAGGCAAATTCAGACACTTACCTGTTATGTTGAAACATTTCACGTGCTACTTTTGCTTCAACATCCAGCATTTCAAACGGTAGGTCTTTATGAATCAGCTTTCTGGCATCCCTTGTAAGAGAACGGAAATTGTCCTAAAAAACAGTTGATACATACAAAACTGTCACCACTGTTTCACAGCTGTACTGAATAGACAAAGCATAGGAAACACTAAATATTAGTCAAAACAATAAGGATCATCTACTATAAATCCTAAATACAAGAACATTGCTGGAGGATTGTAACTCTTACTATTTATCTGCAAAAGATCGTTGCTATTTGAATGGACTGATTCAATACCCAGTGAAATCAATAGGCATTTTTCGATCAGAAACTATACATACTAATTGGAGTTAAACTTCTTGGGTTTTCCCAACATGATATATACACATACAGTCTTGCTACTGTTAAATATTCCTCTGGGTATCCCGTTTCACAGAGTTGTGATTCCATTTATAAATGACCTCTATTCTGATGGAATCAAAGGAAAAAAGCACTGAATAATTAACAAATAGACATTGATCACCTTGGTCCAGAATCCAAAGCTCTGCGTACTCAGAATTGTTGATAAATAAGATAATTTTATTAGGAGAAATTACATTTATAACATCACTTAGAAAACATTTCAAACTAAGTTACTTCAACTACAAGATCATATTGAAGAAAAATTCTGCATTGTACCAACATTGTTTTGTTAGCTATACATGCCTTTGCTAATATTCGGGCATGACAAAAAGAACTGGGACCAGATGAGTAAAACACTCCTGATCACACCAGCTACCAACCAGTTATGAGACTTAAAGGTTTTAGATGATTAGATTTACCGAAGAGTATGAAACCTAAGCAAGCCATTAAGGAAAGCTTCAGTTGAATGTGCTCATGGTTCTTTTACAACAATAAACTGACTATGCTGTAAACCACTAGGTGAAAATACACATTATTACACACACTTTTATTTTCAGAGGACTCTATTCACACAAAGGCTATAGGGCTATGGTTGCATCAACATTACCAGGCAAGAGTGGCTGAGCAGGAGCAGACCTGTAGAGCAACACAGACACCACTGAGGTTCCAACCACCATGCCAACTATTCTGGGATTTCAGACTAGAGCAACCCTGGCCCCATACACTTTAAAACCTGTAAGTATCTGGAGGACAGCTCTAGGTTTACTTTCATCTGAAAGGAACCCAGTTTGTGTGCTCTGAGACCAGTCTGCCACGAAAGCCAGTATATAGTGAACGTGGAGATTAGTTTCCAAAGAGTACTCCTGACCCAAAATAAAATACTAGTGTAGATATACCCTAGAAGAGAAAAAAACCTCACTGCCCCCTCTCCTCCATTAGAAAAGAACCACTGGACAAGGATGCAAGCTTTATAACTTTTTGAGGAAGAAGTTATTGTGCTTACGTTTGTTGGTTTCCAGTCATTCAGTCTATTGTCCAAAATTACATCATAACAGAAAGCTCCAGAGATCACTGCCATTCCAATGCCAAAGAGAAAAATACTCATGTTTGTAACAAAGTACGCATTTCATTGCCATAATACACATTTATATATATATCAAAATTAATGAGAAGAAAAACAAGATAATCTCAAGAAATCCACCATAAAATATAAATTTTCAGCTCTGATTATACAGTCAAATGGCAGATTAAATCTGTATCAGGTCACAGATGAGAAAAAGTTGTTACTGACCCCGTTTGTACTTCAATAATCTTCCAACTTGATGTATACATCATAATTTTTAGTAACTCAAGTGCTCACAAGGTTATGTAGTTACTAGGGCAAATTTCACATATCACATCTAAATATCTTACTCATGGAACTTCACAATAAAAAGGTGATGTCCTCAAGTTACTAACTTAACCTATGAAATCCTAAGTGGTCTGAAACCCAGTTGCCACAGACCAATTTTCTGCACTTGGATAACAAAATTTTTTTTCAGTGCGATTGCTATACATTAAGGCCTACAACAACAGCATGTAATATACAAATCAATGTGAAGTACCTTCAATCATTGGAAAAGGGGCCTCTGATTTTTTTGGTAACATTATTAGACAGTAACTTAAGAAGCAGCAAAAGACAAGACAATCAGTATAAAACACAATGATCACCTGGCACTTCTGGAGCTTTAATCAGATTCACTGAGTACTCATCTTTGAATGCCCGCTTTAACACACATGCCATGATCATGGCACAGGAACGCCAATAGGCCTATAAAGAGAATTTCAAAACACGGGTTTATTATCTAGAAACTGATAACCCATACCAGATGAACACCAGCTATTTATTCCAGAAGAACACCAACATTTAACTGAATTAGGTACAAACCTAGCTGTCAATCCAAGCACCACTTTCTTCAGTATTTAAACTCCTATTTGAAGATGATTATCCATGTAGAATTAATCAAAAAAATCAAAACTGCACTTTAAATGCAAGCCAGGTGTTTCCCTGGAGATACTTAAATCTGAACTCACAGAATACAACAACAGTATAGGTTGAAAGGGATGCCCACACATTACCTAGCCCACACCCTGGTCCTACTAACGATAACCATGATGTGCCAACAACTATTAAAAATACCTGAACTTTCATGACAACAAAGGTCAAGAAAGCAGACAGACACGGAACAGAAAGTGGCATACAGAATCAAGCGGTCATAACCAGGCTCACCTACAATGGGCTAAGATACAGACTTACCTTGTTTACTTCCTCTGGATCTTCATCTTTGAAAGTAAGGAACTGGATTTCACATGATTTGGTCAAGGGTCTATACATATCCCAGACTTCACCATCCACAAGAGCTAGAACGGATTTCCTGCAATGCCATTCACTTAAGTCTAAAAAAATTGAAAAAAGCATTACACAGTTATTAACCATACTCCTCAGAGTCAGCAGTTTAGACCTCTGTATTTGTAATAACAAACTGCAAGTTTTGCTTTTGTAAATCACTTGGAAGAATGAGTTGTTAATAGAGCCTCCAAAAATTAACTTGTTTTCTGCTGATGTATTTTAGTACAAATGTACTTTAAACATACCAACTACAAATATTCTGAATGCTTGTCTGTTACCTTGGTCATTAAAACGTCAATAATATTAACATTTCAAACTTGGATTACAAGTGCTGCAATTGGCAGCGCAATTTTCATTACCGGTGGGACAACATCAGTTTAAGAGTCCATTCACTTACGCATGGCACAATTGTATGGCGTAGACAAGGCTTTGTTCATTAC
Organism: Burhinus bistriatus; assembly: GCA_013397275.1. Taxonomy (NCBI): domain Eukaryota; kingdom Metazoa; phylum Chordata; class Aves; order Charadriiformes; family Burhinidae; genus Burhinus; species Burhinus bistriatus. The sequence continues at coordinate 90,621 of VYXH01000113.1, read as the reverse complement.
AAACACAGTGCCAGGGTGAGACTTCCCAGTGTATTTCACTTCAATTTTCTCAATTCGTGGATACAAAGATAACTGTCTCTCTTTCTCTTTGGTAAAGAGCTCATTACGCATTTGAATCAGTTCATCCGACGTCAGTCGAGAAACAGACAGCGTGGAGATGAACCCTGGTAAAAGGAATGATCTAAAATAAGCAATAAGGAGTTTTTAAAGCCTCTTCATAAGACGCTTGTTTCTAACGAAAGCAAGACACGCCACTGCACTGCTAATCCATGTGTCTGTCTCATTATGCATAAGGTGACCACGTTGCCCGTCCATTCTCCGTCCCTGCAACGCCTGCATGAAGTCACAACACAAAACTCTGAGGCAAGGAAAGCTGAATGACGTTCCCTGGCTGCAAAGGCCCTTCCCTCAGACAGGCCCCTGCGGCCCGCGCCCGCCCTGCGCCACCCCACCCGCGCCTCCTCCCCACGGCCGCCTCCTCCCGGCCCGCGCCCACAGCGGCCTCCTCAG
>VYXH01000113.1:63072-80036 GCA_013397275.1 Burhinus bistriatus | reverse complement strand
TTTTTTTCCTTCTCTTCCTGTCCCAATTCCCAAGGAACACCAGGTGGGGAGAAAGTTTACCAGCAAGGTGCTGATAAGAAGTTGTTGCTTGAAGAAAGTGAGTGTAGGTGGGTGTGCAAATGCTGATTGATTGTGTGGGCCAGAGGAAATCCAGGCAGAAATCCAGGCGATTGGGAGTCTGGTGCTGTGGCTGGAGTATGTTCACATGAACAATAAGACTGAGTAATACTGGCGCCCAAGTCAGATGATGTATGGGCTGAGTGGTCTCTTATGTGCCATGGAGACAGTAGGGAATGGGCAGAAACTAATGAGGAAAAGAAAGTAGGGGTTGATACCTGAAGCACGTGAACATTATATTGTGGAGTAGGTCTGGAGAAGTTGCTTGGTAGTTTAGCTCCAGAAATTAAGAGCTATTGGTGAAAGGATGTCAGCATAGCCAAGAGCAGTGCCGAGGTAGATGAGGTTTGGATTGCTTTTCAGTGAGAACCTACTAAGAAATATTAATGACCCACAGAAATAGTGGCTTCTCAGAGTTAAAGCTTCTCTTTCACCTTTAATTTAGGGGAAAATAAGGGAGTTGGAGGTCTCCAATCCTATTGTCTGTCAGCATGAGCTCTTGAAACTGATGTTATCTGGAAAATTTTAAAAGGTGCCACAGAGTAAGACTTGTGAGCCCTGTTGGCAAGACAGTTAGAAAATGTACATAAATGATCGTAATTAATCATCATGGCTACTCTGGAGGAGATAGTATGTACTGATGAACTGGCCTTTTTGTGAAGCTTCTAAGTGTGATTTTTCTTGCATTAGTGTAAAGTAGAAATTAAACTTAAGCTGGTGATGCTGGAAGCAAATGCAATACAATGTGTCTGTGTGAGGACAATGCAGAGGACAATGTTACACAATGTTACATAAACATTTGATGGAGCTCACTGGGTTAGTTTGATTGAGCAATAAATAAGGTGACTATGTGTTTGTTTGTTTATTTTTTGCTTTAAAACAAACACCCCTTAGTTCTCAGGAATCTTTCAACCAAAAAAGCCTTTTGTGTCTTCCTCCCTGCCCTGACAAGAAACCGTAAAGCATGACTGCATGGGCTGTAGAAATTGACCGTGGAAGTCTTTAAACTATGCTTTCCTGATTATATGTGATGTACAACTGATGTACTCAAAATTGAGAATATTGTCGACCCCCAGTCTTCAGTTGAACCCTCTTTGTTTGCTGAATTAACTTGGTAGGGACTTACTCTGATTTCTAAATCAGAGTCCGTATTCAGGTGAGATGAGATTTCTTAAATTTCTAAGACTGCATACTTCTCTAGTAATATCTGTACAACACAATACTATAAACCAGACTACCTATTTTTTGGAGAGAGAGTCAGGGGAAAAGACATCAAAGGAAGGTTCCTTCTCTGGCTGTTTTTGTTGAGAAGCAATATTTCTTTGCTATAGACTACTAGTGGTCTACAAACTTGCAGAGACTCTGAAACACCATAACATAGGCTGTGAGATGGTGGTAAGCTTCTTAAATATAAACAAACAAATGAAAATTAACTATAGAAAAGCAATGTTTGTTTCTAATGTTCAGCCAAACTTTTTTTGTTTATGACTGTGGTGACACTGCACAAGATACCAGTATGGTTCTAAAATGGATAAAAATTGGGGACTTGGTTGGAAGACATTCCTGTCTTTAAAAGGGAGACCTGCTCCTCTTATAGTGGAGCTTATAGAATCATAGAATAGTTTGGGTCAGAAGGGACCTTTAAAGGTCATCTAGTCCAACCTCCCCTGCAATGAGCAGGGACATCTTCAACTAGATCACATTGCTCAGAAAACCCCATCCAACCTGACCTGGAATGTTGCCAGGGATGGGGCATCTACCACCTCTCTGGGCAACCTGTTCCAGCATTCCACCACCCTCACTGTAAAAAATTTCTTCCTTATATCTAGTATAAGTCTAACTTCTTTTAGTTTAAAGCCATTACCCCTTGTCCTATAGCAACAGGCCCTGCCAAAAATTTTGTCCCCATCTTTCTTATAAGCCCTCTTTAAGTACTGGAAGGCTGCAATAAGGTCTTCCAGAAGCCTTCTCTTCTCCAGGCTGAAGCTGTCTCAGCTTGTCCTCATAGCAGAGGTGCTCCAGCTCTCTGATCATTTTTGTGGCCACCCTCTGGACTGACTCCAACAGGTCCATGTCTTTCCTGTGCTGATGGCTCCAGAGCTGGAGGCAGTACTCCAGGTGGGGTCTCCATTTCATCCTCTTGGTTAGGGCTGAGAAGGTATTTTGGCTGTGAGTTACTGGCATGTGTCAGAAATCATGGCCTTTGCTGTGTTTGAGCAAGTCATGTTCTTTCCCTTAAACCTAGGTGCACTACTCGGAAGGAAATCTTCGTCGGAGAGGACTCAGCCAGAAGCAATGCCCTTCTTTGGTAAGGGCTTTGTCTCTCTTTTCTCTCTCTAGCAGAGGGGAGGCAGAGAGAGCTGGTCCCCAACAGGCCCTGTGGTATCCTTAGTTGAGGTTACTGGCCCCACAGCCTGCTATTGGATGTGCAATAGAAAAAATTAGGGTGACTGTCTTCACTCACTGCATATTGGAGACAGGAAATGTACCTGGAAATGTGGTGTCAAGACAATTACAATTCCTCTTGTTTATTCTGTTTAAGGTGAATGTATGCAAGTGGAGGATTTGCTTTTTTGTTGCTTGGCCTCTGAGGTCCCATTTTCTCAGCTTTAATGTTGCAACAATTCTGTGTTCATGTCACAGGACATGTATTTCTGGTAACTGTGAATACCATAGGGCATCTGGTGTTAATAACAAGAGTTAAAACTACCTCTGTGATTAGCAGATCTAATTGAGCCTGGATGAGGTCTTCTCATTGGCTATTTAAGTGAATTACACAAAGATATTTTTGCAATTGTTTCCTGTATTATACCTATATTTCCTACTGCAGACTGTTTTGGCAGCAACACGGTAGCTGCCAGGTTCTGCTGCAGAAGCTGGCTGATGACATTGCAAATGGTTAGGTAAGAACTCGCAAGTACTTGAACTTTGACTTCACCTTTTCTCTTTAGCTGTCTGACTTAACAAAACATGTAGGATCATCTTTCGTGACCTAGAGCTACTGAACTTGTCTGTGTCCACTGACTAACCCCAAATGTTACTGAGGGTGTGTGTGCAGACCCGTTTTTAAAGAAATGAGCTAAAAAATGTTAGAGAAGGCTTTTACCCTTCCACAAAGGGATGCCTCAAGTGCTGGTGGTCATGAGAGAGTAGTCCTCCTCTTAAGTATGGGAGAAGCTTCTTTTACAACTGATACTAAAAAAAAATCCAGTTTTCTCATAATTTCACATGAGTAAATAATAGTGATATAGTACAGAGATATAATACAGTGATATTCACTGAAGATGGACAGTGACATGCATGTGAATCTTCTGCGGTAGCAGTAAGCAAGCTTCCCTTGTTGGGGGGTGGGGGTGGGTAGGGGTTTGGGTTGTCAGTGCTTTTGGAGGGGCAGGAACAAATAATAATTTAGGTCTGAAATTGGGATTTAAAAGTTTACATGTGGTATGATCTACTTTGAGTCCATCAACACTCAAAACGTCATCTTTCTGTTGGAGCACTTCTGAAGACAGACTGTTTATCATCGGTTCCCTGCAGCTAGCGATCCCTTTTAGGAATACTTTTCTCTAAGTAAGGCTTTGTGTCGTACTTTCTCTTAGCAGTGCTAGAGGTGACTCCAGTGTAAATGCTTACGTAAAGGAAGATTGCTAAGAAACGTTCACACAGCCAGGAATGTTCACATTACAATATGAATATCTTGTATATCAAAACAATTGAAGCACAAGGTAGACATTTGTATTTGTCTTTGCAGACTATTTGCCAGGGCCATATGGAATGGCTAAATTAAGGTTCCCTTGAAGTTATACAACAATATAAAAATGAAAAAAAAATTGCTTAAAATAGCATCCCTGTGGATGTATACGATGAACTATCTTACTGCTGTTTTTTCTTGTTTGGTTGGTTGGGCTTTTTCTCCACCATGATAACTTTGTTGCACTATTGCATAGATGTGGTAAAATAGATGGTTTACAATTTCTTACTTTCTAGTTTAGTGCGTAATTTACAATGGGGTGAACATTTTAATGGAAGCTGAGGAAAATGTTATGTGGAAGCTGAAAGGTAATTCATTTACCAGTAACTAATTCTATTCTGTTTAGGTCATCTTCTCCCCCCCTCTGCCACCAGTTTTGTAAAGCTAGCTTTGTTATAGTTTTACTTTCTGGCATGTCTTTTCTCATCCCAAGTACTCTTCAAGGAACACTCAGTTTTAATGAAACATTTCTGCAGAAAAGCCTGTCATGTCTTCCTCAAAACGTTGTACATGATTGTGCTGTAATTCCACCACAGGAAGCTTAAAGCAAATATTATGGTGTCTTGTAATCAAGACAAATGATTTGTTTCCTTCATCTAAATACTGGTGGGTTTTTTTTTTTTTTAGGGAAATGAATATGTATTTCAAAGAATGAGACAGCAAATGAGGCTGGAGGAGCATTTGGATGATTGCCAGTTTGTGCTCACCTGTATTTCCAAAGTCACTCTTTTTTTGGAGGGCTCCAATGAGTTATGTCACCTCTATGCTCACAGTATATCATTGAGCACCCGAGCGCTTATATAAAACTTCTTAAACCAGGCAGAAAGTGAGCTCTGCAGCTGAGCATCTGGTCCTGTTCACTTGTCAGTTTCTAACATAGTCTGGGAGGTGAAGGAGCTCTTGGAGAAGGAAGAAGGGGAAAATAGCCATTTCTGAACAACAGCAAGTAATACAACAGTGGTAGTTGCTGAACATGTAGTAAGTCTGTCACCCCTCCTGGTTAATAGGAATTAAAGCAGGCATCCAGTTTCTTTCAAATATTATTTGCAGGGGAAAACATGATAGGAAAATCTGGTAATAAGCCTTTTCGAATGCTTGCTTTTTACGAGTTCAAAACTTAGCAGTTTTTAGAAAGAGATGGGAAGATCAAACTTGCATTGAAATAGCTACAACTTGATCCTGGCTGTTTGAAAAAGTCAGACATTGGCTGACTTGGGCTGGAAAGAACAGACCCTACAGGTATGAAGTTTCAGTAGATATATTTACATAGCTTTTGTTTGGATTAACTTCTTAAGGACTGAACACGCTCTCAAGCCTGTCTACACCACTGGATCAGACTCAAAGGGAAACAAAACGTATTATCGTTTGGATGGAAAGCGACGTATTATAGGATTGTTTTGATACCGGATAATGCTAACAATAGAGGCTATATTTGCTGTTCACAAACTGCTAGCATAGTACTTGGAGGTAATGATGGAACATGCATTTTTGAGAAGGGACTTTTGCTCAAATTAACATAATAAAGAAACCAAAATGATTATGTATCGTGTATCAGCCTGCAGAAATGAATTGGGAGAAATTCTTGGGGGTGGTATGCTAAGTTATAACATTGTGTATGTTGGCTAGAGCTGGGTTAGAGTTGGGGAAGTGCTTGTGCTTGGCATACTTGCAAACATATGAGGAAACAACATGCAGAAAACCAGAGCCTGCATACATATTTTGTGAGTTGGGTAGCAGCAGTTTACCACTTGAATGCATAGACAGCACTTGTCTCTGGGAGGACCTAATTCATAACTGAAGCCTTCTAGTAACTGTACTGGCAAAAAAAACCCTAAAAACACATCATCTGGAATGATATCTGTAGAATGCATAAGTTTGTTTAGGTGCATGCTATGCCTAGCTCTTGTGCTCCAGTACCCTTTCTGTTGCTATAAAATGGTCTTAAAAAGTAAATATTGGCCCTTTGACTATTGGGCCACCTGAACTGATTTTTCTACTCCTCCTCTAATCTTTAAGCTATTCACTCACAAAAGTGAGAAATTCTCTTTTATACTCCTGGCTTGTTGTTTGTGGCTCTTGTTTTATGTACCCTTGTGCCAGATTGACTGGGATTTTGGGCAGTGCGACCGGGCTCTGATGCAGCTTTGGCACCGTTCAAACTGGTGGTGCTGAGCACTTCTGAAACTGGGTTTAAAGCAAACTATTTAATAATGAAGAGCTAGACTGCTATGTTTGGGGAGCCTGCTTCCCTGTGTAAATACAGAAAAATCTGAGAGGGCACAGTGGTTGGGGATGAGAGCATGGGCTTTGGTGTGCCAAGACCCATGGAGGGCTGCTGGCTGGGAGCCCCTACAGCTCTGGCTTGAGGTGTTGCTCAGTGGCGTCGGCTGGGGTGTTCTAAGCAGCTGTTTTCATGCTACAGAGCTTTGCTGGCTTCGATTGACAAATGTTGAGCTTGCTTGAGAGCCTGAGCATTATTAAAATGTAGACCGGAGGAAAGTCAGGCCCTGCCAAGAATAAAGCATTTAGCTCACCTATGCTATATGAAAGGTGCATGTATTAATTAAGTTAACTCTTAAGTTGTGCAAGTTAATTCTAAACATAAATATGCTTTCTGTTATAAATGTGACATGACTGAAGACTCTTTAAATGCTGCTGCTGAATGGAACAAATTTTAACATGATGTCCTGCCAATTGAGTTGTTATATGTTAAGATTTGGAAAAGGGTATAAATTTGAGTAACTCCTAACAGATAAAAGCATATATTTCATTGCTTGAAACTTAGAAGATTATAGCTAATCAATGACTTATACTGCACATAAACAACTCCAGCTTGTTTCAAATGTTTGGAACTCTTAACTGTAGGAATAATTAAATAGAGGAGGATTATTTCTAAAACTGAAATAGTAGCATATCTTAGGAAGACATCACTGATATCTGCATAGCACTGTTCAGAAACAAAAATATGTGATAAGTGTTGCTGGGTTGAGTTCTTTTGTTGTGTGTTGTTGGTTTGTTGGTTGGGGTTTTTTGTCTCTGTCCATGCCCCTTGCTTTTCTTTAAAGAACAAACATGTATCACGGGGTTCTCCTTGGAAAGTGCGGAAGGGGTGTGTTTCTTTTTTTTTTTGTTTCTTTTTTTTTTTCCCCTTTAATCCTTCTTTAATGTCCACATAAAATCCAATTAAAAGATCATTAATAGCAATATTTATGTTGGAAGAATTTGTGCAGAAAATGTCTTTATTCTCCAAGAAGACTTAGTAGCTTTCCATTTCAATGTCAGTAAATATTTTTATGTGAAAGGTAAATGTTTTATTTTTAGCCAGTATCTGGGTATTCTTTGTATCTTGCAATGGATGTTGCTGTTGCCTTCTGTTCACCAACATAATGGTCCTCCCTGGTGTAATGTGATTCACTGATACACAAGAATGTCAAAATCATTTGAGAAGCTCCTGAAAGGAAAGTCAGTATTTCAGTATTGGAACAGAGCAATACAGCATCTGCAAACTTAAAAGAGGGAGGGTTGGGACAGCCAGGTACTAGTAAAGGCTCATAAGATTTTTAAGATGATGCTGTTGTAGTATTGGAGTGACTAGTAAAGCAAACAAATCCAGACACTCCAAATTCACTGGTAACATCAAAGTTGGTGCCTGGGAGAGGAGGTAGAGAGAAGTAAGCAGATGCATACATAGTGGAAGTGTACTTAGATATCAAGAAGTGACCCTTTGGGCTGCATTAGTGTATGGATTTGCTACTTGCCATAGAGTCTAAGAGGCCTTCACATAGTTCCGTTTGAAAATCAATTGCTTTGTTTTTATTTTTTTTCCTTTTCTAAATAAGACCTACGTCCTGGGCATCAACTAGTGCTGTTTGAATCAAGTGATACAGAAGCCTTCTGAAATATATTAGGCGTAAGAAGTAAATGTGATTCTTTTCTTCCTATGTGTTCAGTTTAAGTGTTGTTGAAATGATGGCTCAGGCATACTTCCAGATGTTAATGTACTTACAGCACTCGTCTTTGGAGCCTTTCAATAAATAATGTTCTAGGGGATAAAAGTCATCTGGGGAAACTGTTTATCAACAGGGAATCAGCACCGTATGTAGAGAGACTAACTAAAAAATTGTTTGCGGCTCTACTTTTCCCCTATCACTGCATCCTCTATTTCTTATTTTGTTCATGTTCAAGTTGTATCTCTAGCTGATTTCTCAAGACTAACAACCCCCACACAGTTGCTGTTTGCTTTCCAGCTGTGTTCAAATCCTTAACCACCTTTTTTAGGGGAAAGAAAGGAGGCAAAGCAGCGCTACAAAGGTTTTCCCCAGTTGCCAAAGAGTGCAGTGGCTTTCTAACATAAATAGCTGTTGGGAGAATGCACTGATTTTTGTGAGAGAAGAATGGAGTGATGTCTCTTTGTAAGCATTTAAACTTATTTAAAGTTTGTTCAAAGCCTGTGAAAGCTATGTAAACAGAGAAGAAGGAGGGGGATGGCCAGTTCTTATATGCATAGACTTTCAGGTACAGAACATTTTTCTTAGTTAAAGCAAACTTAATGTCTTCTATGAAACATCAAAGCTGCACAGAAGGTGGGGTTTTTTTACCTTTTTAAGCTAGTCTTCAGTCCAACAAAAAAAAGTAATGGAAAACTTGTATTTTCTAATAAAAATGTCCTAAAACTTTAAGACAGATACTTTGTCTTCTAGTAAAATAATAGAACCTAAAAGAATAGAATATCTGTATGACAAAATCTACTAACCCAAAAGGTTGTTTAACACTTCACTTTGGAAAGATGGGAATAAGTCAGTATTTAGGACCAGCCTAGCATTTGATAAAATCTGAACACAACTGGTTTTAACTTCATCTAATTTTTTTTTTTTTTGGGGGGGGGGCGGGGTGCAAAGTTGAACCTGGCTCTTATTGGCATCTTTAACAATTGATTGTATACATTACTGTACGCTCCCCCCATCCCCAAAGCAAAAATCTAGCTTGGAGGTAGAACAGGATGGGCAAGGAACAGAGCTGCTGTTCATTACTGAAGCCATGTTGTACCTATGGATGACAGCAGAAATCCGATGTTACGAGCAGTTGGGAGAGGGTAAGGAGAAATTTGCTTTTCTTTTGAAGCTGAAGTAGCTCATGTTGCATGAATACAAAGAGAAGGAAAAGGACGAATCGTAACTAGAAAGAATATCAGTCGAACTAACAGTGTAGCTTATGTGTCCAATATATACATAAAGAAGTTGACTGGAGTCCTAGTAACCCTGTTTGCAGGCATACTGTTTAAAATAGTATGTCAAATGTAGCTATACTAGTAACTTAAACACCTTCAGTTGTGAGGTGGGAGTAATCATCCGAAAACTAGAAAAATTATCTACTGCATCATGTTGCTGTTAAGGCTGCAATCCTGCACCTATATGCTATGTTTGAATCCCTTATAACTTTATGGAGCCCTGCTGAAATCTTGTACGTAAAAATGTGGTATGAAATGTGATTATTTTAGATTGTCAGCTGTGGTGACTGAAGGGTAGACAGTTCATGTTCTTTAGCTGCCTCTACCTTGGGATGGGAAACATGTTCCGGGTGGACAGATATTTTCCAAGGAAGATCCTATGGCTAAATGTGGCAAGGGGCTTTGTTAAGAAATCAGAGTGTTTAAGCAGAAGAATGTGTAGACTTGGCTATAAAGAGTTGCATATCTGTAGTGTCTGAAGTGGATACTCTTTCCTGTGAAAGAGTAATTAATTTTTTCTTGTAAGGAACCTCTTCCTTATCTGCCCTAAAACAATACCTGGCACTTGTAAACATAAATTGTAAAAGCTTATGGGCTTATTTTACAAAGGCTCTTGCAGCAGAACTAGTGAACTCTTACTTAGTTGGTAAAGAGTTCCTCTTCTTCTGGAAGAGAAATGCTGGTAGCAATCTATTATTCAATAAACCATCTTGTTCCCTTGCTTGATTTCTTGACCACTCATAGCTCTACTGATGCTAGCTCTGTACCATCCAGGCTCATTGCAAGAAGCTCAGCCCTGCAACAACAGTGGGAATAAATATATAAATGTGCCCTGATCCTCCTCTTACATTACTGTTCTGTGAATTATAGAGCAGAACTGTGAAGACCTTATTTTGTGTTTGGGTTCCACCTGATCACAGTGTTTATGCTGATGTGTGTCTGCCTGTATAATCTGTTTGCCAGCATAGTCCTTGGTCTGTTCTTCAGTCATCTATCTCATTAAGAGATCCTTAAACTGAAATTAGTTGACCTGGGTTGAAGGAGAACAAGCACCTTCAAAGTGGTATTATTTAATCTTATTTCTAAAGGAAACTTCAGTTTAAGCAATAATAGTGTGGCACAAGCTGCTAAAGCATCAGTATCTCATGAGCAGTTGGTTATAAAGGGAATATGGGCAGAAGCAGGCAAGGCAGGTGGCAAACCAGTAGTTTAAAGCAGCACATATGCCTATCATGGTTTCATGAACTGTGTTGAGCTACTGACTCTAACAAGTATACTTGAAATGTAGCATGTGGTTTTTGATGATATTATATCTTATGTGTGCTGTAGAATATTACAGATATAGCCATTTTAACTACCAGACTTTTAAGCACTAAATTGCACTTGAGAAGATAGTGACCCAGGGGCCTGAATTCTTAATCAGGTATGGTTTATTCTAAACAAAAAATTTTTTAAAAAAAAGAAATCTAATTGCTTTAAAAAAAAACCTAATTAAAAATTCCCAGCTCTACATGTTCCTGGTACTATTTCTGTCTCTGAACTGTGACTAGATTGAGTATTTGATTCTGACAAGATTATTTGTCTTCCATACAAATCATTCTGTCTCCTGGGTTATTTTTCTGCTGTAGTTTTACAGAATTACAGAATTGCTGACATCTTGTTTTATTTCATTTTTGTGCGAGTGAAACAGCTGGTGCTTTCTTAGTTTAAGTAACTGCAGACAAGATCATGAAATCACATTACAAGAAGCAGCAAACCAGTGAATTGTGAATGTTAGTTCACATACTGAGCTTTGCCTTCTGATGCAAAGCAACAGTGTTTCATTAGCGAACCTTACCCAAATATTCCTGAGGATGTGGCTCCTAACACATCCCTTCTGTTGAAAAGCTGTGATGATCACCAAGTTAACGTCTATGCTTGCTTTAAAAATAAATAAACAAAGCACAGAGTTATTCTATTATGTTTATATCTGTTTCCTGTGTAACTTTCGAAGTGTTGTTCTTCTAATGTTTTCTAATCTGAATACCCATATGTTGTTTTGCTTGTGTAGCTTTTAATGTGATGAAGACTGTAGTGGTTTGGTTTTGTTTTGTTTTTACCGTCTTCATCCCCTTTAAGGAAAACTTGGCACCTACTGTACTGTGACCTATTGTTCCTAGCTCTACCTTCCGGACGATTTCTTCTAATCACCCTTCTCCTTTAAGTGTGCAAAACATCTTCTGTTTGTTCTAGATCCTCTTGATATGTGCCAGCCTTAAATGAATTTAAGGAGTGGCTTCAGTCTTGTTCAAATGTGCCAGAAGGTGCTTCTATAAAATTTGATATTAAAGAACTGAATTATCTATTAAAGGCCTGTAGAATTAAGGCTAAAGATACACATTTGTACTGTAAACTACGATGTTGATTGAAAGTAATAGTCATTAAACATGACTGCTAGCTGCTTCTGGCAGGAAGAGACAATTGAGCAAACTTGGCAGTATAAGAGATCATGTGTGAATGAAAATGGGATGAGCTAATTTGGCAGTTGCATTTGGATTATTAGGAAGGGTTCACCAAATCCTTTCGGCCAGGAGAGAAGTGGTCATCATGTTCCCAGCTCATATTAGCAAAGAATCTGGTCTGTAGTCTGAAGGAAAAAAGTTAAAAAGTTAAGTTCAGTGCTGTTTATCACTAATAGGATGCAGTACTAAAATTCATAGTTCAAGTGAAATTCGCTCAATTGAAAACACTGCCACCACCCCCAGTTATTGGAAACATCTCCTCAGAAATCCCAAATTCATGAAGCCTTGCACAAGGCTCTTGCTGAGTATTTATACTTAAAGAGCATCCTACTGTTTTTGGAAAGAGGCTGACTTTTTTTTTAATGGACATGCTAGCTAGAATGAAGTCATGGCATGTCCCAAAGTCATCAAAAATTGAATGGGAGAAAGCCTGCGTAAAGCCCTTTTAAAAAAACTCACCACAAAGTTATTCTTACATCTGTTGTGTATTAGTATTGAAGTATATTCTAGGTCAATATTTGCTTCAGAGAGAACAATTTCTTTTTAAGTTGATGTATTTCAGATGTATCATCCCCTTCCGTGGAGGACATAAGGTGACAATGCTGACTTGGCTTTGATTATTACACTTTGCTGAAAATGAGACATTTGGGCGTACTTGGTCGAATTAGCTATCCTGCCTGCTACTTGGGATCTGTTTGCAATGCACAATTCTGGTTAGTTAGCTTTTCCTATACTTTTAGAAGCCAGAATTTAATACATACTCACATGTACTCATCCTCTGCAGTGAAAGTGCTTTGTAGAAATGTTGAAATCAATCAAAAAGGCATTGAGAAGACCTACTGAGGGAAAAACTGCTCTAAACTTGAGAAGGGGCTGAGGATGCACAGGAAATTAGATTCCAGATTAAATGAGTAAGACTAACTATGGGAAGAGACATTCTTTCGCTATAACAATGTATTTACTTACAGTGATTTAAAATTATAGTGTATTGATGTTTTTCCTAGCATCTGGAAATATGATCCTACATTGAGGGAGCCTGAATGACTTCACTGGTTCTGAATGAGCAGGGACTCCAGTTCCATATGGTGTTTACCGGAATTGTAACTAATGCTGGTTGGCACAGTTGGAAGGTAAACTAAACTTGTTTTCAGGCTTTTCTAGATAAGTAATGTGTGTATTTGTAGGTATATAAATGATATGACTTCTTGAAAGCGTTTATCCTTTTCAAATTGCTCAGCAATTCCAGCAAAAGTCACTTAAGCGTTGTAGGAGATTTCAGAGGTCTCTATCTTGAATTGTGAGCCAGAATGGTTGTGTGGGTTTTTGGGGGGGTTGTTTCTTTCTTCTAGTTTCCCAGCTCTCTTGTGTTTCAGGGCTGATTTTACAGTTGATGTAAATCAGACTAGTACTATTGACTTCAGAGGAAAACGCTAGTTTGCACTGGGTACCTAGCTTTGTTTTAATTTAACAGTCATTCTATGACAATTTCTCTAGGTATTTGCACGGGCAAGTGTTATGCTGAATTGTTACACCTAGTAACGCAACTGGAATTCTCTTTCTTCAGATCAGTGCTGTAGTGTGTGATATGAGGTGGGCGGGACAGCAGTGGCAAGGGGCTTCTACTCCCGTAGCCTGTTCTCATGGTCTTTTGGAACATGATGAGACAGGTCGTCAGCATCCTGATGCATCTTAAAATAAGCAACAGCAGAAGCAGCTGTAGGCTTGCGGTGCCTTTACAAGCTGTCTTTGAGCTGCTGCTGAGTTGCCGTGGAAACCAATGTTGAGCAGGACTCGGAGAAGGCTGGAAAATAGGCTGTTTTGTGGGAGCCCGACTAGTTTAAAACCCCATCCCCCGTTTTCAGAAGCTCCCTCTGAATTGCCATGGAGACAAGAAGAGTAGCGGAGTTTTGGGGCTTGTAAAAGTGCGAGCTATAAATATTTATTTGGTTAATAGCATATGCTTTCTGGATTGTCTCTGTGTTGGAATAAAGTCCATGCTACGCTGAACCTTTGCAAGCTGTGAATTCAAACTGTTCCTCTCCTCTAGGTGAGTAGAAAAAGAGGAGGCAAAAAAAACCCCAACCAAACCCAAAAAACCCCACCAACTTTGAAGGGAATTGAAATTTACATTTTGGTTATTAATTATATAAAAATTAATCATAAGTTTATCTCTTCCCAGAATTTCCCACACCATGTCATACAGTAATCTTTCAGTGTTGGGACTGCTGAAAGCACCTGGGAGGCTGTTCAGTTTTTCTGGAACTGTTGTGTTTTGGTGTTCAGTTTCTTCAGAAAGGCTGACCTAAATAATCTCTTCCGTTCTTGTCCCATGCCACTTGATTTTTATTCCCAACTTTATCCTCTACAAGCAGTTCCAGTTTTGTGTTTCCAGGGCCAACATTCCTTGGAGCTCTGCTCTGAAATGAATCGTTAACATGTTCTTAAACTCTTAGGACTACTAATACTACTACTGATAACTTGAGATAATTGGCTCTGAAACTTCAGTCTCTTATTACTCTTGCTTTCAAGATTATTTTTTTTATTTTTTTTTTGCCTAACTTGAAAGTTAAGAATAAAGGCACCATCAGCTGGTGTGCTAGCCTTCCAGATTGCACTAAACAGTACACACAAAGCCGACGATTAACTCATTCTTGGGTTGGCATTGTAAATGAAAACCTCTTTGCTAGTCTGTTCTGTAGCTGAAGCGTTTAACACAAGAATTTCTTTCCCCTGTGAGTCTGAGAGCTCCTCAGATCATCTAATACCAGCTTTTAATACAGGTAGAAATCCTGCTTTTAGTCACTTTCTGGCAAAGCTTTGCTTCCCCTGTTTAAATAGCTCCTGGCTGGATGAAAATGCGGTTCTGCATTCTGTTTCTCATGTGATTTCCATTATGAAGGCAGAGTTACTGAAGCTGATTAAAACCTACTTTCTGTAACGGATGAGTGTGCAGGATTGTTTTTATTTTTATGCTACATCTAAATAAAATAGCATTTTTTTGTATTAGGCTCTGGACCTCTGGATATGTAATAAGCAGTAAATCCAAGAAAAACTATTTGAACTTGAGCAGCTTGGCCATTTAAACTCTGTCACATTAACCTAAGTTTGGGGTTTTTTTTAGTGTCGTGTGATATTTTTTTTTTTTATTATTATTTTTTTTTTTTTTTTGCTGGTGGGAGGGACAAGGTACTACTTGTCAAGCTTTTCTATTTGGAAGAACTACCCTGAAGTACACCTTAGGGTGACACCTTGCTTTGTTGCAATAGAGGTCCTGCAGTCAGGATACCTTAAAACTTGACTGCTTTGTCTTACTTCAGTATCTGCAGATAATTTATTTTTTTTTTCAGCTTGACTGTTTTTGCTCTTAATTTGAGGCCTTTTAATAAAAAAAGATGAAGAGAGTATCTGCTGATTTCCCAGCAAGACACTTAATGTGTATGTTGTATATCTAACTGACAGAATCTAAAATCTGGATGCTGGCCTTGTTATCAGCTTCAAATGTATAGCTCTGTTCAGGAGAGCAGAGTGGAGGATTACTCCATTGTGCATGGCTCTGAGCCTGGGCTGGAAGGGGCAAAAATGCCTTTGGGTTTTGAGGAAATTTTTTTGGTTTCACTGGGGGTGGGGGAAGGTCAATTTTGTGTGTGTCAGATACTCAGCTGTAGAGATGGAATTTTAATTTTGTAAGAGCTGCTCTTCCAAAAGAGAAGCCAAACCAAATATTGGATTTAGCTGTTTTCTTCCCACTGCCCCAGCTCTCCCCTTGCTCCAAAAACCTAGTCCATTTCTCCACGAATAAGAAATTTATCAGGAGTTAGGAGAGAGCTTGTATAAAAGGAAGGGAGGGAAAGCTAGCAGGATCTACGCACACAAATTGTGGTTCATTACAAGGCTTTTCATGAGGTTATTAATAAATCTCCTTATGGAAAAGGCACTGCCTACAACACAGAAGTTAATCTGTGTTATTCTGCCAGTGAGCTTTTATTCCCTGTTCTTTGAACCTTCCGAGTATCTAAATGCCTGCTTCTTCTGCTCTATCTCTGTCATTCCCAAGAGTCAAGACCAAGATACTGCATTTCTAATGGGATCTCTGAAATGCAAATAACTAGCCATATTTTCTTCTTGATGCTTGAAACACTACCAGCACAGATACACTAGAACAACTTCTTTCTAGTGTCAGGAAACCAGCACTGCATCTGCATGTATCAGGAATGGTTTTCCTTACAGTTGTAAGGACTAAAAGCTTAACTGCTTTGTTAAAAGCAGTTTCTTCAGGCTGCTAAAAAAAACTTTTCTCATTTGCCGCTAATGTAGGGATAGCAGTATGTGTAGGATCCCTAAATTTTCTTCCTTGATCAAAAACATCTGCAAGGTCTATGTGCTAATTAGCCAGTAAGAGTGTTGGAAATCTTGCCACGTATTTCACAGCGTGTTAGGCTACTCTCAAGAGCTGCATGTGTTACCACCAGGTCTCAGAGACTTGCAGCAGCTCTGGGGTCTGAATGACTAAAACTTGCTGTGTTTAAGTCTAGCAATTTCCAAAACGTGGCAGAAGCGCTGCTGACAGCTACCGCATAAGTGAAGGGGTGGCTGAGAAGCTCTTTGAGTTCCTTTTGTGTTTTAGACTGCTTTAGCGGGTCAGCCAGAAAATGTGCCTTCTCTCTTGGATTACCATCCTTTATGCAGTCACACCACGCCTATTAAAATACAAATTTGCTCTCCACATCTGGGCTTAGATAGGCTTATTATTCCCACCCTGCAGACCCCCCCTTCAGACTACTCCCTTATTTGTTTTCTCTGGCTGAAGATATGCTGGGTTGTTTTGTGAATTGGATAAACTCTGCCCAAAGTAAATCCTATTCTACTATTATTCTTTAAGATTCAAGAAATTTAGTAACTCGAGATAACTGAAAGACTGAAGTTAAGCTTCTCTTTTTTTTTTTTTTTTTTTTCCCCTCATGATGCAGGATAATTTCTTCTAGTCCTTGTCCAAAATTTGAAGTCTTAATGCCATGTTTATGTTATGTTTGCTTAATGAAGCTGGGTTTACTCCAGTTATTTCAGGCTATGTTTTGGTGCCTAAATTGCCAGTTTTGGAGGTGGTTAAGGAGGCTGTGAATGCTGCCAGTCTCTCTCCAGTATGTTTGCTGGGGGTTAGCACTCACCAAGCGGAACTGATGGAAGATGAAGGCCTTTTAAACACTGACTGCTGACAGCAACATGGCTGGGAAGAGTGCCGAGTCTGAGCCCTGACTGCCTGTTGTTAACTGCCAGAGTTGACATAGTCAAGCCTGCCAGTGCCACCATGAGCAGGGTTGGTAGCCTTTTGGTTGTAGCAACCACATCTTGGGCTACTAAGAAGAATGGG
>VYXH01000113.1:44336-63020 GCA_013397275.1 Burhinus bistriatus | reverse complement strand
TTTTTGAGGTGCTTCACAACTAATTCTGTCCAAGGGTAGATAGCTTCTCCTCCCCCTTCCTCATTTATGGACTGTGTAATCTATGGACTACTTATCTTAGCAAACAATATGGCATCAGGAGAACCAACAGAGATGTGAGTGTTTAAACAATGTGACTGTGGCAAAGCTCTAGGTATCGTTTGAGTACCTAGTGGTAAGTAGTTACGTAGCTGAGAAGTCTGCATCAGCATCTAAGCATGTCACCAATGGTTTATACTGAGGTGGTCATGTGTCTGAAGGGTGCTAACACCAAACAGATGTCTGGTTTCCTATTCTCTTTTAGGGATTTCTGTAAGAGAACTGGCTTCGTTATCACTTTATTCTTGGGACATCGGACTTCCTGAACTTACAGTATCCTCTGAAATCCTTTGTTAAGCTTTGCTTTGCTTTAGACCACCTGCTATTTAGAACTTGGCAAAACACATACCACAAGACTGCTTTTTCTCTTGTAGTTATAACTTTGTTTTGATTCTGTTCTCATGTAATTTCCTCCAGGAACACTATTTCCTTTGATTTGGTTTGACTAATATGCTTTTCCTTAATGACTCCTCCAGCTAGTAGTTTCAGTTTACAGCTGTGTGAGTGATTATCAAATGGAAAGTGTGTATTTTGGGGGTTAACTTCTAAAGAAATGAAGTTACTGACACATAAGAGTAGGGGTTTTTCAGTCTATATAAAAGCATTTACTAGTACAGCAATTATGTCATCTTTTCACTGTTGCTCTTTATATGGTGAATTGAAATCCAGAGCTTGAATCTTGGATTCTGAATAATTGGTGGAGGCATTTCTAAAAGGGTATTTTAAGGAAGAGATGCTCTAGCTGTGAGGAGCTCTCCTATCTTTCTGCTTCATCAGAATTATAATGGTTTTAATTTGGTCAGCTATCTCTGCACCACCTTAAGTTACTGTTTGGACTGTAAAGCTTCTTGAAGAGGGTCATGGGTATGTGTGGTTTGTGTGCGTGTGAGGAAGAGGGCTGTGTGTGTGTTGAACTTCTTTCTTTATTGTTTCTGACGTATTTTGTACTTGCTGCGTTGCATAATAGGATCTTCGTGTATTCTATAAATCCCTTGATGCAAGAGGAAATATGGAGACTTCGTGCAATTGCAAGCTCCCAAAACTAAGTATGCAAAATAATTTTGTGGTAACTTCCATAGTGAGAAGTAAGTACCATGATCCTGCCCCAGAAGTCATAAAACATGTTTTCTTATTGTGGCTTCTAGCTTATGAATACACAGGCTGTCACAGTAAGCTGCCTGACATCCGTATTAAAGAGGAGGAGAGAAATTTCCAGGTCTGTGAAAGAGTGAATGTAATACAGTGGTGAATTGCATGTATTTGAGCTCTCTCGTGTCCAGACAGAGAAGGTCGATGTGCCAATAATTTATAAATGGCTTTACCCACACACTGGAGTCCTAGAAATGCTTCGTAAGTGTTAGCTGCTGTCAGAGCCTCAGAACAAAATGCTCCTCCCCATCATGAACACGTGAAGGCAGACATTGTTTCATTAGATAGACGTGATTTCTTATCTATTGGCATATAGGATAAGGAGTGGGGATTATTGTTCTAGAAACAACATGGTTTGGGTGAAACTCAAAAGCTAATTTTCTTTCCATAAATCTACATAGGGCTTAATAGGTTAAAAGGAAAATGACTTAATGTCTTTAGGTTTTATTCTAGACCAAGCTTGGACAAAATCAAGGAGGTGGGCTCAGTGTGGACGTCCAGGAGTAATGGTGACTTTGGGTGGCTCTGGAGAAGTGGTTCCCTCCTCTGATTTCAACAGGGTGTGGGGGGGGTCATATTTTTTTTGTTGGTTTTTTTTTTGTTTGTTTGTTTTTTTTAATTTCTTCTTTTGAAGTCCAACAGGGAAGTTTCCTTTCTTGATGGGGTGGAAAAAATTTCCAAGTGCTATTTGTACTGCAAATATTTTTTGCTGTTTCAGTGTTCTAAGGGTATGTAAATGGCATTACTGAAATTGTCTTCTTCGCTTCTTATTTATTTTCATGTTGTAAACCTCTGCTGTAACGATTTTGTGGTAACACAAATGTGACGATAAATTAAAATGTATTAAGGACAGGACAGTTGCACACAAATTTAGATCTTTTTGGCAATGTGCACAAATGAACATATGTTTCTCTTAGAAACAAGAAATG
This sequence comes from Burhinus bistriatus, assembly GCA_013397275.1. Classification (NCBI taxonomy): domain Eukaryota; kingdom Metazoa; phylum Chordata; class Aves; order Charadriiformes; family Burhinidae; genus Burhinus; species Burhinus bistriatus. The sequence continues at coordinate 60,825 of VYXH01000113.1, read as the reverse complement.
TTGAATACACATTTGGAAGGGGGAAGGGGATGGTGAGATACCTGGAAAGCAGGAGCTCTGAAGAGTAATACAGGAGTACGGGGTGGGGGTGCCTGGGCTGGGCTGTGGGGGGGGGCTGCAGGGCGGCCCCTGTGGGGAGCGGCCGGGGCTGCCCCGAGCCGGACACAGCCGGTTCCAGCCGGCTCCGACCGACCCAGCGCAGGGCAGGGCTGAGCCCCGCAGCCACCATGGCGGCGCCGCCGCGGGGAAAGCCGGTGTCAGAAAGGGCAAAACGCTGCCCGGCAGCCAGGGCTGAGGGGAAAAGTGTGAGAAACAGCCCTGCCAGCCCCGAGGGGAGAGGGGGAGGAGGGGAGGAAGGGAGGGTCCCCTGCAGCCCATGGAGAAACCACGGTGGAGCAGGTATTGCCCTGCAGCCCATGGAGGACCATGCTGGAGCAGATATCCACACTGCAGCCTATGGAGGATCCCACACTGGAACAAGTGGATATGCTTTGAAAGAAGCTGAAGTGTATGGAGGATCCACATTGGAACAGGCTCCTGACAGTAACTGTGGCCCATGGAGAGGAGCCCACGCTGGAGCAGGAGAGAAGTGTGCGGAGGAAGGAGTGGCAGAGAGGAGCTGTTACGGACCGACCACAACCCTCATTCCCCACATCCCCTGCACTTACTCTATTTTCAGTTGGCAATAAATTAAATTAACTTTCCCTAAGTTGAGTCTGTTTTGCCTGTGGTGGTAATTGCCAAGTGATGTCCCTGTCTTTCTCTTGACACACCAGCTTTTTAATTTTATTTTCTCCCCCATCATGTTGAGGAGGGGAAGTGAGAGAGCAGCTGGATGGGCGTCTGGCAGCTGGCTGAGGTCAACCCACCACAACAGGATACAGTGAATGAGTAACTGAACTTCTGCTACAGTGCTGGCGACTCAAATACCTGTCCTGACTGTTGCATCATGACTCAGAGCCAATGGTTATAGATACTGATAGAACCGCAATCTGTATTTTTAGAGGATGCTGGAAAAAAAACCTAGAAAATTATGTAGGGAAAGGCCTGTAGGAACAGTTTGGATGGAGAATTCCCTCTGTAGTGCCAGACTTGAACAGCAAGGAATGATCTCTAATTGAGAAGAAAACCATGATGGTGTATGGGACCAGTACTGTTTAATATCTTCAACAGTGGGATCGAGTGCACCCTCAGCAAGTCTGCAGATGACACCAAGCTGAGTGGTGCAGTTGACATGCCTGAGAGATGGGATGCCATCCAGAGGGACCTTGACAAGCTTGAGAGGTGAGCCCATGTGAACCTCATGAAGTTCAGCAAGGCCAAGTGCAAGGTCCTGCACATGAGTTGGGGTAACCCCAGATATCAATACAGGCTGGGGGATGAAGGGATTGAGAGTAGCCCTGCCAAGAAGGAGTTGGGGGTACTGGTGGATGAAAAGCTGGATGTAAGCTGGCAATGTGTCCTTGCAGCCCAGAAAGCCAACTGTATCCTGGGCTATATCAAAAGAAGCATGACCAGCAGGCGAAGGGAGGTGATTCTGCCCTTCTGCACTGGTGAGACCCCACCTGGAGTACTGCCTCCGGCTCTGGAGCCATCAGCACAGGAAAGACATGGACCTGTTGGAGTCAGTCCAGAGGGTGGCCACAAAAATGATCAGAGAGCTGGAGCACCTCTGCTATGAGGACAAGCTGAGACAGCTTCAGCCTGGAGAAGAGAAGGCTTCCGGGAGACCTTATTGCAGCCTTCCAGTACTTAAAGGGGGCTTATAAGAAAGATGGGGACAAAATTTTTGGCAGGGCCTGTTGCTATAGGACAAGGGGTAATGGCTTTAAACTAAAAGAAGTTAGACTTATACTAGATATAAGGAAGAAATTTTTTACAGTGAGGGTGGTGGAATGCTGGAACAGGTTGCCCAGAGAGGTGGTAGATGCCCCATCCCTGGCAACATTCCAGGTCAGGTTGGATGGGTTTTCTGAGCAATGTGATCTAGTTGAAGATGTCCCTGCTCATTGCAGGGGAGGTTGGACTAGATGACCTTTAAAGGTCCCTTCCGACCCAAAGTAATCTATGATGGTACCTTCATACAAAGAAAACAACATGCTGACTCAGAGCTGTGAGAACTGTTGTGGTTTAGCCCCAGCCAGCAACAAAGAACCACATAGTCTTTTGCTCACTCCACCCTCCCCACCCCTCCCAGTGTTGGGATGGAGGGAGAATCGGAAGAAAAAGGCAAAACTCATGGGTTGAGATAAAGGCAGTTTAACAGAACAGTGAAGGAAAGAGGAAAGAAACAGCAATAATACTGATAGAGGAATATACAAAACAAGATTAACGTACAGCAAATATCCGTTTGGCTAGTTTGGGTCAGCTGGCCCAGTTGTGTCCCATCCCAGCTCCTTGTGAAAATTAACCCTATCCCCACTGGAACCAGGACAAGAACCCATTGCTGAAAACCCAAATGGACTTACTCAAGTGAGGAATGAGGCACGTGCTTCAACAGAAGTAATTAACCGTCAAAAGAGAACAAGAAGCAAAAGATTCTTGATCTGTTCATGTCTTCAGATCAAGACTGGAGATCCATCTGCTAGGCTGTGTGCAACTCTTTCCCCCATTAGGCAGGGGAAAGGAAAATTAATTCTTTGGAGATGAACAAAGGAGGTCTCTGTGTGAGAGGTAAATAGCAAGATTAAACTAAAAGGAGTAAAGCAAGACTAGTTTCTCTTAGTCAAAAGAACATTATGCTCTTAAACAAGCCATGTTTCTAAATATTGTCGATGGGGAGAGGGGCTCAGTTCTTGTTCATGCCCTCTGTAACAATTGTTGAGTTGGCTGATGCGGATGGAGGAAATGGACTGCATTACGAGTGTCCATGCTGTCTTCAAAACTGCTCTTAAACACAAGGGAATTTGAGATGCTTTGGGAGGGGGGGTGCGAAGTTAACGTAAACCTGTGTAAAGAACTGTATTTAGCTGTTCTTAACCACTTGGTAGACTTGTAGCCTGCCATGGAATCAGAGTAATCAGAATAACTGTGACTGACTCTTGGGCCTTGCAGGAATGCTTCTGAATCATGAGGGAACACGGTGGAGTCCTTTCCTGGGAGGAGAGCAGCTCTTAACAGAGGATGTAGTCATGTGCAATGGGGGAGGCGGTAGCTGGCTGGGGGTTGATGCAGGGCTAGTGGTTATTTCACTTGTTCTCTCTGGAATTTTGGTATTCCCAATACAAGAGATATCCAAGAATATATGGGGTTTTTTTTCTGCCTTTGATATAAAACTATAGAAATATTGACTAATGTTTTCCATCTCATTTCAACAAGAATTTGAGGTAGCTGCCAATTATTGCCACATTGTTTTACCCGATAGAATGGTATTGTTTGGTAAACATGCCTGCCTTGTAGTAGAAATACAATGGAAAATATACTTATGGATTAATACAAGTCTCCCCAGTTAGAAACAGACTGAGGCATTACCCCAGTATAAAACAATGTCTACTGTTTATATAGAACTTCTAATGTGTAAATATTATCATGCTATTGTAAAAGAGAAATATTACTATTTTTTACAGGTGCTAGGGCATGGAGAAGAAAAGAGGAATTGTTCAAGGCCACCCACATGGCCAGCCCTGGTGTAGCTCATAGTCCGGTGCTCTCTCCAGTAGACAATATCTAATCTGTCTACTGTAAGGAGGTCTCGAAAATATTGCTTGTAGCTGCTGAAGCACATACGAAATTACAAGTGTTTTTTGCTGAATTGTCTTTTTTTTTTCTGTCCCCTTGCAGATCGTAAAGTGTCTGGAATTTCCATTGAAACGGATAACAAAAATGTAAAAGCAGAGGAGTTTAAGGGTACAGTATGGGCATTGCTGTGATTATTTTTAATATATATACAATACATGCAAACTATATCTACAGAAGCTGTACAGCTGTTAAGATTGTCTTCCTCTTTCCTGAGGGGTCCTGCTCCTACTCTCTCCATCGACTCTATGAATCTTGCTCTGTCCTCATTTTCTCTTTCTTGATGTGGGGTTGGACTAGATGCTCCCCAGAGATCCTTTTCAACCTCACCTATTCTGTGATCCTGTGACTTGTTTGTCAGTCCTGGTAGCTCACTCTGTAACCTCTGCCTGGTTTCCTTCCACCCAAAATGATGGGAACTGACAGAAAGGAGAAGCATTAGTTATCTCACAAGACAGAGAAGTGAGGGACTACAGAGAGAACAACTGCCAACTAATTGTCCGTAACTATAACTTAACGGCTATTTTTAATTGTCAGTAACTGTAATGGCTATTTACATATTTATATATGTATGTGTCATATGTAGAATGACAAATTACTTCCAATAACGTCCTAGAGAAGTTAAGGAAGCAGGGAGGAAAACCTGTTGTTTTCTGGGTAAACAAGAAAGGGATCCTGGTATTGTGTATGTGAGGTTTGTGGGTTATGTGGGGGGTTTTGTTTGCTTGTTTTTTCTTTACATTTGGTTGAAATGGAGACAGGTGGGATTTTGGGAATGGAAAGAACTGTTTGCTGAGCTTTAGGCTTAATTCATCTGTTTGAGGTAATAAATAAATACTTTGGAGGTCTCTAAAGCTGTCAGCTGGGCTCCTGTCAAGTATTTTTGTCACTTTTGGGGAAGAAAAACTTAATACATTTAGAGCTCAGGACAGGCAATGGGAGAGAGAAGCTCTTCGGGTAATATTAAAGCTTGATTAGATTCTCTTTTTATATGATATATGGCTTGCATTTTACTCTTTTGTTAGTTGTATGATAGAGTGAGATCAGTTTAACATAGCTCAGATGCCATGTGGAGTTCTTTTTGTGTAGCAGCACTAAGGGAATGGCAGGGGCTGATAGGTATAGCTATTCAGCTGAATGCAGCTGTTCTGAAATGCATTTTTCTTTTCTCCTCCAACTCCCATTACTGTAGAGGAGGATGGTTGGTCACTGGAACAGGCTCCCCAGGGGAGTGGTCATGGCACCAAGCCTGTCAGAGTTCAAGGAGCATCTTAGTGATGCTTAGTCATATGATTTAGTTTTAGGTAGTCCTGCAAGGAACAGGGAGTTGGACTTGATGATCCTTATGGGTCCCTTCCAACTTGAGATACTCCATGATTCTATAACCAAACAATAACCTCCAGACCAGATGTAAATCCAAATCAAACATTGTCCAGACCTCTCCAAGATCCCAGAACGCTCTTCCAGGCCTGCCAGAGCCAGTGGTGATGCACAGCGTCCTGTGGGCCTACCTTAATGCAAGTCAAGTAGACCTGTTCTGGAAAATACCTCTCGCTGACTCAGTTAGTATGGGAAAAAGCAGGAGAGGGGAACTATAACTAAGGAGGGGTTTATTATGTTGTCTCTGTTCTGCCTGTGCTCCCTTTCTTCCATGCCATTCCCTTTCTCTGAAAAAGATTAGTGGGAGGGCATCAATGCTAGCTTTTTCTGAAATAAAAAAAATGTGGCATGCAAGAAAGGGGCATCTTATTCAAGACGGAGGTGACTTGTTCAGCTGAGAACACTTCAGCTGAGCTGTCTCTATGTCAACTAATATAGACCAGCTCATGAGACCAGCCAACTGTCATAAGGTCAGTAGCAAAAGCAAGCTGAGCTTGAATGATGGTTTTTCTTTGTTAGAAGGATACAAAAACAAAATGGAAAGGAAACTTTAGCAAATCTTAAGATTCAGGAAGCCTCCACCCATCCACTCAACCTGAAGTCAGGAACTTCGGGCTTCCTGAGTACACAGCATGTTTTTTTGAAGCGGCCAGTGCGTGTGTAACATGTTTCTGGCAAAGAATGCCCTCCTGCCTCAATTTTTCTTTCAAGTCTGGACATTTTTTCCCCCTATGAGAGATCACCAAGGCTACCAGGCTGGGCCCTCGGAAGCTTTTTGTTTCTTTACAGAACAGACCTGGGAAATCAGACTCTAAAGGGTGAGTGGATAGGTCTGTCGGTAGCTCTTAATTGCCCTTCAACTTTGTTTGCTGAGACTGGAAACGAGGGTGCTGGTTAATGCAGATTGACTGTACTTTTGAGCAGTGGATGTTTGTCTCCTGAAAGCTAGACAGGCATTGCCAAAACTATAAAGGCTTTTGATCCTTGATACTCTGGTCTGTATTGGAAGATGAGCAGCCTAAAGGTGGCAAGATCAATATTGTATTTGTTTCTCTTAGAGAAGCTTCTTGGAGATACTAAACTAAACTTTATTAATAGATTTGGATTCAGTCAGATGTGTGGTTGTGTTCTTTCCTCTGACGTTGTTTCCTAACAACTCTTATTAATACCTTGAATTAAGAGTTATTTACTGGGAATGAATATATATAGATATTTCAGCATGTTGTTCCACAGAGAATGGAACTATTGAAACACTGAGTTTGTTCCAATAACTCACCTATACAGTTTGTCATGTCTTCTGTCCCTCTTTAGTTCCCTGATAATAACTGTAGGCTTGAACATAGACCACAGACCACAATTACTATGATGCAAGCTACATATTAGTGATGGCATATGCTGATTCTCTCTGTGAGGGAGGAAAAAAGAACAGTTGAGCTCCCAATATGACCTGTTCCTCATAAGGAGCACTAATTTTGGTTTGTTTCCTACCCAGTTATGGCAACTTTAGCAATAATCAGTAACTCTTGAAATCTCAGCCTCTCTGTGAAATTTGGTTCGTGATGCCCACTATACATCAATCAGGGAAACTTGAGTGGACAGACAGAAAGGTGAACAATTGTATGAACCTTCTTTTCTCAAGAACTCAAGAAAAACAAGAGGTAACCACCAAGGGATGTTATGAGCAGCTTCTGCTTCCAGCAGCTCCGGGGGCCTGGGGGTTCCTCCTGCCTGGCCACTGGCACCCAGCCCAATGTGCCTGGAGACCTTGGGGGTCTTTAGCCCAGGCTGATGGACACAGCTGCTGCTTTCCCATTTGTAGGTTCAACTAGTAGGAAGGCTGTGTCTGCATCCCGGGGATGCATGCCTGTGCGCACACACCCACACATACACACACTTGCGACACTGGCACTGCCAGCTACACAGACCACCACAGACAAGGTGCTGCCTTCAACAGCACCCACATATAACACTGCACGGGCCCACATAGAACATTAAGTATAGGCATCTGAGCCTCCTTCCTCCTCTCTGGCTGGTGGACATTGAAGTTCAGTGGTGAAGGCCTTCACACAACACTTTCTAGGTTCACAAGCACATGCATGTTCTTGGATCCCCTGAGTGCCAGCACAGCCCCTCTGCCCATCTGCTACCCCTGCCCTTCTCACCAGCTTGCCCAGCTTGAGGTTTGCTGGTGAATTACACACACACCTCCAGGTTTAGGGAAGATACAAACACTGCACACACACCATACACCCCCAGTGTCACCCCAGTTGCTGGTCCTAAATTTACTCAAGCCACCCCTCTCTGCTCTGATAGCTAGCACTCCTGGCACACGTGCTTTGAGACTCACCAACACACATTCCCAACATCGGTGGCCCCTCCAACTACTGATGTAAAGACCCTCACTTGCTCCAGTTGCCCACACTACAGTCCCATCAGTTTGTTTGGAGATTGATGGTCTTTGTCATCATCTCCGTTAGTCCCTGTCTGTGATATTTGTGTCTCTGTGTTTTGGTTTGTTGCTGCCCCTGTACTTGTTATCACTTTTGCATTGAAAAGGTCTTTGACTGGGAAACCTTAATGAAGCTGACTGTCATCTTCCACATACCCTTACAATAACGAATGTGAAATTTTAACTAAATACATAAGTTACTTCAGAGAATATTTAACCATCTTACTGGTCTGTTTTCCATCTGCATTAAGTTATACATTTGAACAGTTAAACTACTGATACTGAATTCAGAATAGTAATTCACAAAATATTGTTGGTAACAGGGTCAGACTCCTTTTTTAATGGTGGTCTGCTCACTGACAAAAATATTTAGACCTAAAATGAGGGTAGTAATGCAGAATCTGTGCCCATCTAACGTGAGAATATCTAGTCCCCAACATCTGAAGTTTGACCCAAAGTCCACCGAAGTATGGGAAAATTACTAGTTTCTGTTCCCCATTGTGTTTGTGTAAGTCTGGAGAAGGTCTGATGGCATCTAGCCCTTGCCGACTGCTCAAGTTCTTTTGAAGAGAGAATATTAATTTCATGGAGCCTGAATGTGTACCGAACACAATGCTAAAGTCTCTAATTTTCCCTTTCGTGTTCTTTTTTTTTCCCCCCCCTCTAGAGGCTATTCTTAGTTGCAAGCACAAATTTTCAAAAGGAATGAGCTTAAGAATAGAATGGAAGAAAATCCAGTCTCAAGAAGTCTCATTTGTCTATTACAATGGTGAATTTACAGGTACAGTACTACAAACATAGACTGTTGATTTAACATGCCATTCTCTAGCACAGATATCAACTCTTTCTTGGGGAATAACATTAGGAAAATGACTGAAAGAGAATGCTCCTGACTCTCCGTACTGAACAGCTGTCTTTTTGAGGAAAAGAATTCTTCCCCAGGGGGGAAAAAAGGCATTTCTTAATAAAATCATCAATGATTAGTTACCTTTTTAATGAAGTTAAATATGATAAAACTCAAAACTAAGAAAAATGGCACTGCACATTCCTTGACATTTTTCAAAAATGAAATTGCATTCAGATATAAACTCCCCAAAACTATTGCAAGCTCTGCACTCCTATCCTACAAAAAGGTTTCTGAAGCCTCCTGTAGAGCTGGAGGCTTAGATACGAATAATGTAGCAATTTTATATACATAAAATATAAACTCAGCTGTATATTTTAAATTATTTGTATTCTTTTCAGAAGTGGAATTTCTGTTTATATGTTCTGAAAAGGACTTAGCTCAGCTTTATGTGTTGCAGAAAATATGGGTCTCTGGTACCTCGTACACAATAAATGAAGGTTTAGAAGTAAAATAAAAGCACAGCAATTTTGTTAGTTTGTAGAGCTTGCAAGATGTGCTAGTCTTGTTGATGAACTTGGTTTTTTTCTGCATATATTTAATTTAGAGAAACACTGGAACTCATGGTTCTGTGTGTGCATGTAACTTTAATTTCATAACAAGCTGTAGAATGAAAAAAACCTCATTGTAAGAAGTCTGATGGCAATATCTTTACTGAATCCATCAAGTTTTTCCTGCCAAGTTAAAGTGTCAAATACTTTGCTGTGGTCTCACTCACAATTCTTTCTGTAAGGTAATTAAGTTACTGATTGCCATCCCTCTAGTGGAAAACTATGTCTTTTTTGTCACCTGACTACCGCTATACATGTTTTCTTGAAATACCTGCAGGAAAAAGCATTCCATCTTCCAACTAGAAAACGTATGACAGATGGAGGTTTTTTGAACTGAGGGGTTTATTGGACTAAATGAACAAGTTGTGGAAGGTTGTTACTGTATTGGGAGAGAGATTACATATTGCTCCTTGGTGATAGATAACTAACACTGAACAAATGAGCAATAGTTCATAAATTGTACATGATTTCAGAACAAGCCAATGAGACGTAGACATTTGCTATAAGCAAAGAGCAGAAACCTCTCTGTCTGTTCTCCCTTAAAGGTGATCTTCGAGGCCGAGCAGAGATGCTGAATACAGGAATTCGTATTAGAAATGTGACTAGAAAGGATTCTGGGACCTACCGCTGTGAAATCAGTGCAAAGAGTGAAGAGGGGCAACGCCTGGGAGAAGCCACTATTACTCTAACAGTATTGGGTACAAACTTTGTTACTTGGGCTTCTGTAAAGACATTGAATGATGGCAAGGGGTGTTGAAGGTAGGGTTGTCCATATGGCGTGTGGCTGCTGGGTTTTTGGGTCTTCTTTGGGCTGGGTTTATAAACAGACGTGCACATGCATGTTCTACAGCATACTTCACAGAAGAGCTTTGCAAAATACACACTTGCATTAGAAAGGAATATAACTAGGGTTTTATTGATATAAATACGGGTTTCAGTTCTCAAAACTTCGCAAGTATGATGATTTATGTGATGGTGAAACGTCCATTTCTACCAAAACTGAAGTCACTCAGTGGCTGAGGATCTGGATAAGCTCATCATGGTGTTTGGCACTGGAAAGTCAGCATCTGTCAACATCTATCAAATATTCCTAAGCAGCAGTTCATTCCAATATGCTACAGTCTCCTCCTGGTTTTGGAAGGAGAAACTGCTGCAGTGTCTGTGCAATGCCAGCCAGCAAGCTAGCAATCTGTGCACTTTATTTACAGGAGAGATGGTGTTGGCTTAGGGAGGTGGTTGTTCTTTGTGGGTTTTTGTTTGTTTTCTTTCCCAATCAGGGAAAGGAGGGAAAAGTGAATACTGAGCACATTCTTCTTACATTTTTCCTGATATTTTTCCCAGTGGATAGTGGTAGAGGTTGGGAGTTTTCTTCTTTTCTCTGTATAGGGAGAAAAGAAAATATTTGCTTTCGTCGTTTCTATATTGTTTTTTTCTATACAAAAATAATTTATCTTTTAAAATTATAAATAAAGTCTCAAAGTTCTTCATAAAGGATGATAAATTCATGAACTTCTGATTAGCTCCAACACTGAGGTAACCTCACTTACTCCTTCTTTCATCCACTCTCTCAACAGCTTTCCTGTTTTAAATGTGGCTTCTTAATTTAAAGTTGAAGTCTTAGAGCCCAAAGGGGAGTGAGTGTGTATGTGTGTCGCTCACAAATCTTTTTTGAAAGTTACTGTGAATTAGTTAGTATTTCATTTGGTTTTCTTTATTTTTGCTTTTTATTTTAAAATCAGCCAAGAAAAAACTATCAATACTTGTTAAGGTGTGTCACTTACGCTTTTGACGTCCCATGCATGCCTCTTCACCCTCGGTTTTCTTCTACATAGCTTCAAGTTACCAAAAAAATTAAGTTCCTTTTCTGTTCACGTAATAAAAATCAGAAGAGAGACATTCATCTTCATGGCAGAAGAAATGATCAGTCCTCCTGCATCTGCGTGTGGGAATGTTTGTTGTTAATTTAAACTGAAATTTAGTAGCTAGTTGGTTTTGGCCCTCAACCTGGGATTCATGCACTGGCTATGATGATAGCCAGTCTTGGTAATTCTTTCTGACAATCATTTTTCAAAAACCAGTTGACTTCTTTTAATACAAAAAAATCTTTTTCCTCATCCTCACTTCTGTTTTTAAATACTGGGGCAGGGAAGGGGGGAATTGCTGAACTACAGATTCCCTGAGTTATCCTTCCTCTGTCTGTTGGTAAGAGGCCCCATACAAGAAATGAGGTGAAACAAACTCTCTGGGGTTGGATGACTGGAGACAGGATGACTGGAGACAGGATGACACAGTATGTGGTGGGGGGAGGCTGGGAACAAGCCTCTTTCTTCCATTTTTAGCAACTCATAAATTTTACTGTGCTCTCTAGTAGCAGGACTCTGCTTTCAACCCTTTCTCCAGCACCTGATTTCATTAACGTGGTAGTTTCTAAGCATGTATACAAGTGCTCTCCTCCTCACCAGTGACTGTCAAACTGTTGTCATATAGACAACACTGATAAGACTGTGTAACAAGTGCAATTTCCTTGTCCAGTTGCTCCGACTACTCCGGTATGTGAGGTACCCAGCTCCGCAATGACGGGAACAGTAGTGGAACTGAGCTGTAAGGAGACTGAGGGGTCTCCTCCGTCTGAGTACCAGTGGTACAAGAATGGTGTTGCCTTACTGGAAAAGACAGGAACAGGCAATTCTAGAGCAGCAAACATAACTTACACCATGAATAAAAAGTCTGGCACTCTGGTAAGTGTAATAACCAACTCTGTCATAACCAGCTATCAAGAAGACCAAATTTACTGTTTAGTACAATGATGCACAGGGCTCTCCATCCAAAAATGCACAAGGTCTTTGTCAGAGATCAAGCTCATGCTGAAATATGTGCTAATGAATATAGAAGGTGGTTTCTGCCTCAGACCAATGACAAGCTATAGACATTGAGTGATACAGACAAATTGGGTGAGTTGCAAGGCTGCAGTAATGATAAATGAGCAGAATCTAGAAAACAAATGACAAATTTCACCTGGTCATTTAACTAACCAGTGCCCGGTGAGAATGATCTCTCAGTATGTCAACAGAGTTATATTTGATAACACCTTAAAATCTGAAAGCAACTTCACACACTTCAGTGGGAGTGCAGCAGTCCAGAATCTGTGCAATCCAGTGGTATTTACAGGTTCTGGCCCAGTACTTGTGAAGTCAGTGGGAATGAGTTGGGGCTGTAAGTAACCTTAGTGTGTTTTTTGTTTTAGTTGTTGTTTGGTTTGAGGGGGGTGGGGTGGGCGGTCTCCTCAGAACTGGCCATCTCTGTCTCATCCCTCCCCCGTTAGCTGATCCTTCTAAAAAAAGTGATATGTACTACTTATGGTGCATTGTCAGCTGAGATTTTTCAGAAGTAAAGAGCTGTTCTAGGGACACCCTACTCTTGTGCATGATCAAACCTGGAAACTGAAATGTGACTAAGCATTCAGAGGTGCTGTGGATCTTTCAGCATACTGTGAAAAGTAGGTGGACTACTCAAAATTACCAATCACTTCTGAAAGTCTCAAAGTACAAGATATATTAAAGGGGAAAAAAGGTAACAAGTCTAATGATTAAAAAAATACTAATAAATACAGAGAAACACTGGAATGGACATGAGGTCATTGTCTGTCCATCTCTTGCTTCCTTATTTTCATTTTTACAGCAGTAGTATTTGATAAATAATGCAGTTTAGCATTAGAAAGTGCCATTTCTTGGGGAGGAAAAAGACCACAAACTTTTCATGGGAAATATTTTTTTTTTTTATTACATGATTTTTTTTTTTTTTTTTTTGTGAAATGAACAAAATGTTTTGATATCAGGGATTCTGAAATTAGAACATGTCTAAAAAAAATGCATTTTCTCGGAAAGTACTGACCCACTGAAAAAGAATCTCCTTGTAGATACACGCCATCTAGTTAACATGTCCATCTAAAAGACCCTCTTAGACCAGAAGCTGAATTTAAGGACTGGGGGTGTGACTAGGGAGCCAAGTTATGAGGGCAGTTTCTCACTTTCTTTCAAGTTTTTTTGTCTGAAAAACCAACCAACCAACCAACCCCTGTTGACATGTAAAAATTTCTATCCCACAGGAAATTCTGAATTTTTTTCCATTCTTATAATGGTTTTGGACTCTGTCTTAACAGCTATTTAACACAGTTACAAAGAATGACACTGGAGAGTATTTCTGTGAAGCCTCCAATGGGATCGGATTATCTCAGAAATGCTCAGTGAAGCGAATGCAAGTTGGTATGTGTCAAAGCAAGTAAGGGTGGAAAACAGTCTTGCAATAGGAATTATTTTATTGCATGATGCAACTGAGAAGCTAAGACCAGATTGAATGACATCTCTTTGCTTGATTGTGGCATTTTGGGGGAGGAATAATAATAGTAATTCCTTATATGTAGTTGCTGTGGCTACTTAAAGCATTCCTTTCTTACAGTACAAACACATCTTACTGCATTTCACAGAAAAGCAGCTAGTGTAGTACCTTAAAATTATTGTAGTAGCCAGCCTTTAGGTTGCTAAGCACTGAACTTCACACAACAGCAGTATCCATATGATATTTCAGAATGCTTTTGTCGAAGCTGTACAGCATAGTATGCCAGTCCACTGGGTTACTTTCTTTATGAAAAGCCTCCCTTTGGAGATGCATTCATGTAAGTTCTTAATATAACAGATCAGAAATTTAACTGTGACTCATTTATACCTGCCAGAGGAACATGGAAGAAGTCAGTGCATCTCAAAAAAAAAAAAAAAAAAAAAATCATGCTGCCTGTTTCTTTTCTACTTGCATAGCATAGGTGAAGTGAAATATTGGTTAGCTAATAAAGAATTTAGCAAAGGTTGGAGGGGCAGAGTCTATAATAACCCAAAATGTATGAATGCTTTTGCAGAATATAAAACTAGCCCTTGCAGATTTGATAGGAAAGCAGATGGTAAAGAAACAAAGTTTCTAAAAGATCCCAAAAAATACTGCATATGTCCAAGTAGTCTATAAAGCAGTTGTTTGGTGCTTTTCTAAAACTTAGCTGAAAATCACTGTATCATGGCTTTTAATGCATTTCTGGTTGATTATGAGCAAGTGTTCCACAAGCTACCAAGACAGAATCCCTCTGTTGTGGAAATACTTGCCAAAGTCCTAAATTGCTATCAACTAATGCACAAAAATTGATAGGTTTGGGGGTAAAATTCCCAACCATATATTAATGTATGTTTAAAGTCAGGATCCAAATAAATAATTGGACATATGACAAAAAACTATGAAAATGTTTCTTCTTGTTTATGTTCATGTTTTTCTTAAAAAGGATGATCGTCTGAAGGTCTTAGTGACTATATCAGGAAACGGGCATGAGTCATCACCTTCAAAATAAAAATGGCTAGATGTTTCCATAGCCCAGTGTAGAGTTTAACTTTAGACATCTTGTAGACATTTGGGCTAAAATACTGGTTGGCCTTTATCATGTTGAATTTTAAAAGCCTCGCTGTTTAAAAATAAAAAAGCATTGAATTTTAAATAACTCACCTGAAGAGTTCTTCAGGACTGGGAGCTGACATTGCCATCAGCTGTTTCAGTTATTTTAGGCAAACTAACTGTATGAAAACGCTTGTTTTAAGACTTTTAAAGATTTCAAGATATTTTTCCTTAGAGACATATGACATGAATAATTCTTATTGGGGATAGGTATAATGAGGAGTATGTATCCCTTGACCCCTCTTATTCTTTCCTTACTTTTGACCCAAACGAAACAGTTGAAGTGTATTAAGCACTCCTGTTAATGTGGCTGTGATACAGTAACACTTTTGGACTGCTTATCTACATCTACTGTTACTAATTAACTTATGTAGCTTGGGCCAAAGACCACCTATAGGTACAAAAGGTGCCTGTAGTAATTAGGGTAAAAAATTCTGCCAATGGCAATTTTTACAACTTATAACATTGGACTTATGTTTTATAATTACAGATGACCTTAATGTAAGTGGTATCATTGCCGCAGTAGTATTTGTGGCCCTGGTAATGGCATTGTGTGGCCTTGGAGTATTTTATGCCCAAAAAAAGGGCTACTTTACAAGTAAGTAAAGTAAAATCACTCCTTCCTTGTATCAAAAAAAAGTCTGTATTTCTGTTGACTGTAACATGTCCTCCTTTTTATGAAGGCTCTAACTCCATGGGACTAAAGCTACAGAGTATTAAAACAGCAACTTTATTGTGTAGACTTTTTTACTCTGCCAACTTCTACTGCAAAAGATACTTTAAGAATGGCATGGAGACATTTGTGCAGTTGCATAAGGCTACCAAACAGCAACCTGGGGAAAGCAACGAGCCGAACCCTGGTTCCTGGAGCCTCTCTGCTCTGGTCGTGAGAAGGGATGGCAAAGAAAGGCAACGTAAAAGCAAGCCGTGCAAGTTCACTTACAGTCTAAAAGGTCTGAGCGGCTGAGTTCTGATGAAGGGGAAACTAAATTACTAGCTCCCTCTTCTGGGTCGTGGCGGAAGTGCACGTGGAGAAACCTTACCTTTAAGGATTGCTGCAAAAAACCTCGACACCCAGCAACCCCCTCCGTAGCGTTTACGTTAGTGCCCGTAGAGTTCAGCACAGCAAGAAGGGATGCCAAATGTCGGGGTCTGAGAAGGTCCGCTGCCTCAAATTAAAAGGCTAACATAGCTGCTGTTAGAATTCCTGTTCACTTGGAAGTTCATTTACCTTTGAAAGCAACCTAATCTTT
The DNA here is from genome assembly GCA_013397275.1 of Burhinus bistriatus. Lineage (NCBI taxonomy): Eukaryota > Metazoa > Chordata > Aves > Charadriiformes > Burhinidae > Burhinus > Burhinus bistriatus. The sequence goes on along the minus strand of VYXH01000113.1, from coordinate 45,066 downwards.
TTGTGTTTAAACTCACTACATCAAAAAGAGACATAGGTTCAGAAACTCCTCGAAACTGAAGAGCTGAATAAACTATGAATAACTATTTCAAAAAACTTTAAATTGGCTAAGGAAACTATTCTTGTGCTAATTTTTTTTTTTTTTCTTTTTCAGAGGGAAGCTCTTCCCAGTAAGTATCTTGACGCTAGTAGTACACAAACCACTGCACATTTCATTTATATTTCTGATGATTTAGTAGCTGTGATGATTGTTTAAGGCCTTTCTGACACAATTCTTGTACAGTGGCTTTTTTGAACACTGAAATAAACCCGATCCTACATATCCACTTGTTCCCTTATTGGAACCAGTGTGCTGGTCAGAAAATGAATTAAGGACTATTACTGTGATAAATGTCCAGAGATGCATCTTTTTACATAGTTATAGTTTAGACCCCTAACTCAGCTACGGGCATGCATTTGTCTTCTCTTCAAACTGGACAAAAGATGCTCAGAACCAAATTGAACTGCCCTCATGTTCATCTCTACAGATTATTTCAGGAAATATTTGTAAAACTATGACAGGTGGAGACTTTATGAGGTATCTGGTCTACTCCTTTAATATGGGTTTATTTCATGCACTTAAATCACCTAGTAGCAAGTCAGTTTTCCTCAAGCTATTTTAGTGGTCCCACAGAAGGCTAAAATTGTGTGCTTCATTGGAGGCTGCCCTCAAATATCTTTTTTTTTTTTTT
>VYXH01000113.1:22351-36982 GCA_013397275.1 Burhinus bistriatus | reverse complement strand
GGGAGGGCCCATGGCGGTGGCTCCGCGGCCGGAGGAGCGGGCTGGGGCGCCCCGACCCGAGCGGCCTCGGCGCCTCCGGGTCCGGTCCCGGGAGCGGGAAATGGGGCCGGCGGTGGTGGGGCGCGGGGAAGGGCCCCTCGGGCAGCGCGGCGGAGCTGGCGGGCCGGAGGCGGGAGGGGGGGGAAGTCCTCCCGCCGTCGCGGCTTGGGGGTGAGTCAGGCAGCCCGGACCGAGGTCCGCCAGTCCTGCCCGGGGCGTAAAAACTTACTCCACTCGTGAAAACTTATTTTGGGTGAAAGCGTAAGAGGGTATGTGGCATCTTACGTTGCTTGCTTCCTGGTGTTCGGCCAGGTGTACGCAGCACAACCACGTCTCCCAGTTCGGATTTATTTTCTAACTTCTGGCTGTTGGTAAGGAAGGAAAACACTTGAAATCTGGCACGGCTTCACCCTGTTTAGTGGTCCACTCTCTTTGTCTTAAATCCCAACTGGGTGATAACTTGCAGAAGCTGATCTGTAAAGGATGAGTTGTCTGCTTTGTTACCTATTTGCGTTGGAATTTACCAATTCAAACAGTAATAGGATTGGATATTAGCAAATGGCCCATGAACACTGGGACTTGTTGGAGGCACAAATATCTCCAGTGATTTGGCTTCAGTAGCAGTTGATAATGCATATGGACTCCAGTGGTTGCCCCCACTTCACAATTACCTGCTAAGATAACAAACACCAATTCTACTAGTAGAGTTTGTGTCCCTATCATGATGGGCTTGTTATTTGCTTAATTCCTTGTGTTCCAGGGAAAAGAAAATGTAGATCTTAACAGAACAATGGGTTGCTCCCCTGACTGCAAATGCTAAACTGTAAAACATAAGGGCTGTTGCGCAGCAAAAAAAAGGCTCTGTTAATGGGTGCCTTCTCTAAGGTTAGTAGAGGTCTGTGTTAGGCATTATGGTCAGATTCCTTCTTGGATTACAGGTAAGTCTTAGGGCTTTTTAGGTTGAACGAAAAATAAAAACAAACAAAAATCAGTAGGCTGCAAATTCCACAAATCAAGTACAGTTTTATATGTTCCTCCAAACAAATGCTGCTGTTGTGGTATTCCTACCACATTGACCCTCCTAGCAAACCAGGCTGTTTTGAGTTCTCTTGTTTCTCAGTAGCCTTCAGGGAAGTCTCAGGAAGCGTAGTCCTATCTGAACCTATGTACACTTTCAATCTCTGCTTCATCCTGTAGCAAGAAATTTCTCTAGACTTTGTGCGAAATGTTTATATCATCAGGAGTCTCGCTATTTAGCATAGGAAAGGCAAAATAATTTTCCCCATTAGGTTTCTCTAAACTGTTAATGACTTCACATGTATTCATAATGTTATTCTTCCTCTTTCCACCCATCATCTTCCTTGCTTGCAGTTGTGTTCAATGGAACCATCTTTCTTCCTCTTTCTGTATCTGCTGTCTGTGCCTGTGTTCCCTTCTCCTACCTCCCCAGGGTAATCAGAAATGTAGTAGAGCCTGTGAGATGCAACCACAAACCGCCTTTAAAGAGTGAGTGAACAGTTAGTCATCCAGCTGCCAATTTGGAGTCCAATCTGTAGAGACTTAATGTCTTACCTAATTCTATACAGTTACTATGCTGTTACATTATTTACTTACTGTGTATCACTTTGCATTTACCAGTATTGAATATTTTCTGCCAGAAATCATTGAAGATGGTGAGTTCTTTCTGCGTGTCTGCAGAGTTTTCTCAATAAATAACGAATACATTAAGGAACAGAAATGCTAGCCTAACCCCTTTTGTGACCTTACTGGTAAACTCCCATCCTCACAAAAAAAAAAAAAAAAATGTTAACTTACTCTTGTTGATTTGTGTTTTTAATCTGATTGCTAATACAGGAAAGAATTTCCCCCTTTTTTATGGTACCAGTTAGCTTCTTTGGGAGTTTTCAGTAAGGGACTTGGCTCAAACCTTAATTTCAAAAAATCTTTTAACAGTTCACCAGATCACCTGCAACCATGCAGGTGTCAGTTCTTTCAGATATTTAATTAAGCTTGTCTGCATTCTTCAGAACTGGTGTTTTCAATCTTCCCCGTTCATTTTGAAGATGATATACAAGATTAAGTGATATGGAAACTGGACTCTGGGGACTCTCTTCAGTGGATGCTACCACTCCAGTTCAGCAGACCCTACCCAGGCAGTTAGGGGATTTTCATGGAGCCAGATCTGTGAGCAGAACAGATTCAGGTTTTGCTTCTAGTGGTGAGATATGAGGTGCACCTGATGAGGTGCTGTTTACTTCCTGTCTAGCTCTGGTAGCTTCTTACAGGTTGACATCAGATGCAACCCTTGATTTCTTAAAAACTAACTTTACATAATAGTTTTTGAAGGATATAATAAGATGAGCAGTTTGAATTTCTTTTAACCTTTTCTGTAAAAAGTGTACAACTTGATTACTATTACTTTTGAGAAGTTTTAAAGTTTAAGAAGTTCCCTTATTATCTTGTCTTTAAGAAATTCACTTATTAACAATTGGGTTTGGGATAGACTAGTTCCTGGGAAAGAATGATTCCAGGATGGAAACCTTGCTGATCTGTTCTGTTGTGGATATTTAAGCAGTAGCTTGTTTTGCTTTTTCTAATATGATTTTCTCCTCTGTAGTCCTACTTCCTACTCCTTTTCTTATAAATTGGTGGTATTATTTATTGTAAACTGTTACTATAATTTGGCCCAGTTCTCTATGGTACGTATTTCATACTTATGGTGTATGGGACGGTCAGTGAAACTGACATACAAACTATGTCTTTACAGACCAAATGCTGTAATTTTTTCTTTCCCCCTTATGTTCCAACAGACTCCAGTATTGTACAGGGCGTGAAAATCTGCAGTCTCAGTGAGAATATCGTCACAGTCTTAAGTTGCTAACATACTGCATTAATTTGGGACTTAGCAAGATGCATTCATTACACACATATCAAGTGACTGCCCATGAGAGGGACGGGTGGAAAGATCAGACAGTCAATAAACGCTTTATTGTTGAGTTTATTTACCTATGAGGAAATCATGGATCTTCTGTCTAGCTTCCTGTTGCCGCCTTTTATGTAAAAAGCTGCTGAAATTTATAAGCAGCATCTTTCAGCCTTGCTAGGAAGGTAGTATGTAGCTGAATCTAGATGGCACAATACATACAACTTTCAAAGAATTTTCAGAATTTCTTTGCAACCAGCCACCAAAAGATGTAGCTGGCCCATAACAAAAACATCCAGTAAATCTGGATGCCTCCAAGAAAATCAGGCTTTGGGCTCTATGCCAGTGTCCATTTATAGTCCTGGATTTGCCCCTGGAGCGTGTGTTTGAGGAACAGATATTGTCATCTGTTTTGTGAAATCTGTATTAGTTTTTGGCTTTATTTTTTAGGTGAATTCTTGTCTTTAAAAAGCTTTTCTGGTAGTTGATTTAAAAGGTGTTTGACAAGACACAACCCATCATCTAGTTTTGTTTGTCTGTGACTTACAAAAAAAATTCTTTTCTGTTCATAGCTCTGTTCTTAAGACATTTTAGCCATGACTAAGAGAGAGGCAGAGGAGCTGATAGAAATAGAAATCGATGGAACTGAGAAACAGGAATGCACTGAAGAAAGGTATGTACTGTCTTTGCTTTCTGGAGTCCTTAGGTTGCAATTCAGTTATTTATTTTCTTTAATTGGTTTCAGATTTGTGGCTGCGCACACTAAGTTTGGTTATTCAGATTTATTATTGGGTATTGTGTAATGCTTCAGAGATGGCCGTGGTTATGAAATAAGTACAAGTGTTTCCTAGCTAGATGAAAGAACCAACTTTGAACTGGCAGAAGTAACTGGCTCAGTTTGATCTCCATAATTCTGCTGTTGATTGTTGTGACATTTTTTCAACTTTCTTGCTGGATACGAAGTTCTTCATTTTGCTTGTGCTCTCTTCAGTTTTTCTGCTTCGTATCTAATTAAATGGTGGTTTCCTTGAAGTGGAACTGTAGCCACTATAGGAAACTAGTATAGTGCTATTGTATTTTTCAGTCTTAATTGCTTAAATCCCAAACCACTTTGTTTATCTTTTGCTACATTCTTAGTAGTTGTCTTCCCCTACTTTTGTGTATGTAGGAATATGCCTGCCTGTACGTGCTGCAAACCTTTCAGCTTCAGTGTATCCTTCTGTAATTGAGATGAACCTTGCAGTTTCTCCAGTCCATTGCCTTACTATTATACAGGGTCATTTGTTTTTAACAGAGCAGAAATGATGTTCTGTATCTATTGACTATATTGTTGTTAGGGCCATTGAAACCGTAGATACGAAGTCTGATATCCTTTGACTTAATTACCTCAACCTGTATTTTTTTTTTTCTTCCTAATGCTTCCCTCCTAATTTTTACAATTGTTTTTGAAAGCACAGAGAGGCAGTTAATGTGTTGGATAGAAACAGCTGAGGCTGGTAGGTGACCTGCTCTTTAAGAACCTGTTTTGGAGAACTGATTCAAAACTATCTATTAGTTTCTTCTTATTCTGAGCTCCTTGTGTATTTTCACTACTTACAAACTGACTGTGTCTGTATACTTTCTGATTTCCTTCTGTGTAAACGTAGAGAGACCAACCGTCTAAGGTCATTGTTAAGATTCAAGTCCCATAACACTGATGTTTCTGAAAGCCTACGCCAATACTGTTGTATTTTAGTGCAGGGCAACCATGACATGTGACTAATGTTTCCTTCAGGGCTCCATGTTGCTGTAGGTCCTTCTGATTGTCCCTTGTATGCATTAAGCTTATCCTTGTGCTGACTAGTTAAGAGACATGGACAGTTACTCTGTATGAGAGTGATGGGTTTTTTTTTTTCCCCTTCTTTGTTCCCTATCTGTTAAGTTTCTGTGTTTGTTTTTATCTTTTAAATATCTCTTAAAAATCTAAATATCTATTAAAGATATATAAATATACATATGTATATATACACATACATACACAGTAGATACATAAATATCTTTTTATCTTTTAAATACAGTCTAGGCAAGGCAAATAGAATTAGTTTACCCTACATGCAAGTTAATAATGTATAATATACTAAACATGACTTAATCTCTTGAAAACAGTGATCTGAAAATAATCTTGGTGTTTAACCTAGCTTTTTAACTGCAATGAGGTAAAAGAGTTACACAACTGTAGAATCAATGGGACCCAATTTAGTAATTCACTCTCTACTCAAGCTAAGAGTTTTTCTGCGTGGTATTTAGATTTTAAAGTCAGTATTACCTTTTATGTAGCTTACTTCTAACTTTTTTTAAGGTTTCCCATACCTACTGTATTGCACAAGCTGTATTAACATGTAGGTAATGATTTGTTGTATTGATTTGGTATTTAAGCATCGTTGAGCAAACCTACACCACAGCAGAATTTGTGAGTCAAGCTATTGACATCAATGAACCAATTGGAAATCTTAAGAAGTTGCTGGAACCCAGACTGCAGTGTTCTTTGGATGCACATGAAATATGCCTGCAAGATATCCAGGTAAATCAAAATGTTATGGAAGATTTAATTTCCTAATGGAGAACCATTTTACATACTTTATCCTTTTCTTCCATTGTTTGTGGAATTCAAACTCCATTTGGTATATTAATTGTAATTAAGAGTTTAATTTTACGTCAGGTTCATTATCATCAGACCATTTAGTACGTACTAATTCAGTGTGAACAGAATCAAAATACTTTCAGGGTTCCTGGGGTGAGGGTAAGAAAGCAAAAAAAAAACCAACCTTGCAAGTGAAAGAAGAATGAGGGCAACAACACCACCACTATCTTCTCTTGATGTAGCCCACAACATTTGTTGTTGCCTGAACTTCTGTGAGTCTAGTCGTCTTCTGAATCTGAATAAAGCGAGAAGGTTTTTATACTATTCAGGTGCATAGATAGCAACACATTACTCAAGAAAGTTTCCCTCCAACACTATTTCTACAGGCATCGCCACACATTAGACAGTATAACTGTTTCACATTGTGTTTAGCTGGATGTTTTGTTTGTAGTCGTAATGGAACATCTATGGCTTTTCCAGAAACAACAGGGATAATACTGCTTTAAAGGCAAGATTTTTTTTTTTAATATGTTAAAAACTGATAAAAGGAACTGTAGATACTTTTCACAAAGTGAAGGTACTTCCAGGTATTGCATTACTTTTTTAGGTTAAAAAAAGTCCCTGTAAGTGAAACTAGCTTAAACAGAAGAGAGTGGTGAGTTTCAAATTCTGATGAAGTTCTTTCTGTTGTGTACTATGTCTACATAGTACTAAAAATATTTGCATGCTTCTTCAGAAAATTTGCTGCAGACACTAAGTCTTTCTGAAGTTTAAAGTAGAATAAGAGTTTCTTGTAACTGTGATATTGTCTGGTAAAAATGTGATACATTTTTAAATTTTTTTGCTTTTATCAAGCTGGACCCAGATCGAAGCCTTTTTGATCAAGGAGTAAAAACAGATGGAACAGTGCAACTCAGTGTGCAAGTAATATCGCGGCAAGGTAAGCAGTTACATTTATCTGTTGTACAGACAAATTAATATTGTAGGCATGCTTGCAAGCAAACCCAGTCCCCTACTATTTCTGGCTGAAAAATTGAGAAAGTCACTGAATGGTCACATAGCTTCAGAATGTCTCTTTCATTGTCTACTGTGGTTATAAGCAGTAGCAATTAAGATAAATGTCATGGGCTGGTCTGTTGAAATGTCTTTTATAGTAACTTCATATCAATCTCTAAAACTCAAACCAAACAAAACTGGGTCAAATAGTGACAGTTACAGTATGAGGCTCTCATTAAGGGTGAGTAATTATTCATACCAGGCCAAGTATCTAAGCAGGCAAAAGATTTCTTGTGCAGGTGGGTGACAGTTTCATCTTTGTGAGGCAAGTGAGCTTGCGCGCTTGATGAACAATTAGATTATGAGAGTATCTGTAGCTAACTGAATTGGTACGAAAGGCTGGGATCACTATCTATTGTCTGTTTTCTTTGGATGAGAATTCAGAGTAAACCATTGTGACAGATGAACATTAATCAGGTGGGTAGGGATTTGTTGATGCATAGTTTTTATTTGTATTATCAGGTATGACAGGATTCCCCCTTGTTGAATCCTCAGGAATTAGTAGCTTTATTTTTCTAGTTTTTGTCCTGTTCTTCTTTTGCTTCCTCCATATGTCTGGTGGAAGGACTGCCACCCCTCACTGAAGACAACATTCGTGTTGGCCACTGGAACAGCTACAGATGTTTTCCATATTTTCAAATAAACAGTGGCAACAAGATCCTAGTGGAGTAGGGTATCTTTGATTATCTGTTTTGAGTTATGTCAGCAAAGCAGATTAGCAAAATTTGGGGAGCACATTTTGTTTTCTTGTGGCTTCAGCATAGATTAGACAGAAGAAAGCCTTTCTGTTTTGTATTAACAGTATTAAGACAGACTGCCGATTTGCATTTAATGCTGAGTGTCAGGTGACTACTGCTAGGTTGAATCCTCAGTTCCACATATGTAATGGGAATTGAACTACCTTTCTGGTTTTAAAAACAGAATAGAAGTATCGTTCAGGGTACTAGAATAACTGCTCTTAATTTGTGGCCAGTAACTTGTAGTATGCAGTGCTCAGACTCCCAGTTTCAAAAAGATGCAGGTGACAAATATGTTCATTATTATCTTCCATTTTCTTCTTGTGTGTTTGGGTTGTTTTTTTTTTTTTCTTTAATGTAGAACTGAGGTGCATGATCATATAGCATAAGGAGCTTTCTCTCTCCCCCCCTCCTCCCTCCCCCCCCCCGCCCCGTCTTTCTCTCTCTTNNNNGCCCCGTCTTTCTCTCTCTTGAAACACCTGAGTATTAAGTACTTTGATATAACTTTGGAATGATCCTCAGTGTTGTTTTTCAGACCATGATACTTGACACTTAAGCTACTCCTAAGAAATCTGTCTGTTGAAGGCAAGTAAAGTATGGCAGGACAGAATATCAGAAAAACAAATAGCATGGATAGAAATAACAAAAGGAAGCTCTTTAGATCACTAACAGGTAAACAGACTTGTTACTCTGACTGCAGTGACTGTTTAAGCCAGAGAGAAAAAACAGCTTCTTATGCCATCTGCATATTTTTCTTCTATGGATGAGATATTGAATGATTCTCAGTTTGTTTATTTTTATTTTTCCCCAGCTTGTATAATATGTAGAATTCAGCTAGCAGTAATCAATGATGCTAACCCTTGTGATGGTTGAGACTCTTATCTCTTAAGAGACAAGCTGTTATGTCCGTTTGTGTGCTGTCAAATTTTGATAAGCCATCTGTAAATTCAAAGGAATAAACAGCGACTGAAATATAGTCCATTGTAGTTCTTTTATAGTGTTTCATACAAAGGTATTTTAATATAAGTTACAGCAGATCAAATATCAGTCCTGTTTATTCTTTTTACTAGAAAGACCGTTCTGTCACTTCACCTTGCCTTTACTCCTTTCTTCTGGTTTGAAGAATGGAGATGTATATGGTTTTCCTGCCATTGTAAGAACAGCTATTTTGAGTGTAGCCCAGTTCTGTACTGCTCTGAACTCAGCCTCTTGCATGTCTGTGGAGATCTGAGTAACTGCATTGCATCATATATCAAAGAATTTGAAAAAAGCTTTAATTTGGAAGACCTCCATAGCAATTTTTTTTTTGTTTTGTTTGAATCCAGCCACAAGTTATATCTGATCAAGGCTTTCTCCTACCTGTCTGACTATAGATAATATCAGATTAACATTCTGCCATCCTTAAGCTGTTTAGGTTGATAGGTGTTTTTTTTTTTCTTGAGATACAATAATATGATAAAATTGATGCTGACCCTACCTTTAGCTGCTTATTTTCTTTTTTCTTTTTCTTTTAAAGAAAATAAACAAGTAGGGTAGAGGGCATATAAACTTTTCTGATTGTAAATTCCAGTGCTGGTTGTATGGCATAGGTTGAAATCTTTTTTGGGAAAACTTCAGAGGTGGAAGTTCTGGCTGGTAGTCTGACACCTGAAAGAATCTTTTATTTCTTTTTCTACTTCCTTAATCATCAGAGTAGAAGCAAAGTTGAATGAAAGTACTTGCTTCACTTTTTTTCAGATGTACTGTGGGAGACAGATACTGGATTGAAAGGGCTAGAATGAGAGCAGCAATCTCTGACAATCATTGGTTTAGTGATAGGAGGAGAGACACCTGTATTATGGAGGTCGACAATGTAGTTCTGCTTTCTGTTTCTCGTTTGCAAAGTATACGAACACGTCCAGATAACCTGCCATTTAAGTCATTCACATACCACTTACACAAACTTAAATGAGTCAAGGCCGTGTTTGTGAGAGAAAGTGTCTGTAGCTGCTGTTTGTGTTGAGCTCAGTTCTATCTGTTACACACATCCAAAGCACACCTGCAAGATTAACATTTTCGCAAACAGATGCTGTTCCACCTATTTTTTAAATGCTTGACTGACATAAGAGATCAGTATCTTTGAGAATTGCTGAGCATGTGTATGTAGCTGTACTATAGATACACAGATTTTGGGACTAAGTGCTGGTTAAGTACAAAAGGTTCTTTGGATTTAGGTAGCTGAAGTCCGAGTCCTGTTTTAAGTGTGTAACTCCTCATATGACTGTGGTTTCTAAACTGTTTTTTGCAATAACTAGGCTTTTATTTTTTGTAGGTGAAGGAATGATTCATAAGTGTAATGAAACATTGATTTAGACTAAAGGTGCAGTTTGACTAATATCCTGTCTCTGGCTGTGGTTAATACTAGACATTTCAGGGAAAAAAGCCCAGGTAGGTCAGTCTTAACCCTAGCATGTTCTCTAGCTTCAGATAAGTGAAGGGGCTTGTACTGGCAACATCTGGGTTTGTTTTGATAGCTAATGTCCATGAATTTTTGTACTTTTTTTTGCCAATTTATACTTCCGGGCTGTGTGACATTGTCACATTGTGTTCCAGAACTTATGTGCTGTCCAAGGAAGGCTGGACGTCTGTTTTCTTATGCAGTAGGTAGAGATGTGAGAAGAAATGCAGACAAACCCAGTGAATCAATGTTGATCTAACGTTGCAGTAGGTTAGGTGGCAGACTGTTACTTCACAACATTTTTACTTACACGCTGATTCTTCTACAGAGATTTATCACTTTGATCTCCGTGTTTGCGTTATGGATAAAGCAGTAGATCCACAATTCTTTTGACAAGTAGTTATGTGACAGACTGAATTATTTTGTTGAGCAATAGTGAACTGTTCCTCTGTAGAAGCTTTTTTCCTTACTTTCTTTTTTGAAGATCAAAAATAGAATCTTAACTCTTGGTGCTTTCTCTTACCCATTTATATCTGACTTTAAAACAAGCCTGTGCTGCGAACGTTAATCTTAGATGGCCTAGATAAAACACACGCTCTCCGAAGTAAGGTTTTTGTTTGTTTTTTCTTCATGTTTGCTGCTTCATCTGATCAACCACTTTCTGATTGTCTACATCTATTTTCACTTCTTTAATTTCATATTACTGCATGTTGTACTTAGGATCTTTGTATTCTTCCCTTTCTAATATTTTTCTCAAACTGAATTACTTTTAAAGTCTAGAGGAATACTTGTCTGAAAAGTACTTTGTTTGTTCTTACTTGTACTACAGGTAAGTACTTCATTTGTTTTCCCTTATAAAATGTTAAAAGCTAAAACCACAACCTATTAAGACCATCACCTACAGAACCCACCATCTCACATTGAGCTTTAATATAGATTAGATGGGAGGGACACAATGTAATACCTTATGGCACAAGATACTGCAGTTATTCTGGCTGTATGATGTTTTGTGAATCCTACTTTCACCTCCCTAACCCTAGTCAAGCCTTTCCAAGTCATACTAAAATGGATTTTTAAAGGGTTTTTTTAATGTCCAAATATGTTTGATAGAAATCTGTTAAAGAAGTGTGGCTGTTAGTTGTTATTATAATGGAAATGATATGTCACAAAAAATGGAAAGATATTTTATCTGTTTAGCATATTATAATGACAAGAAAAGTCTCCTATACAATGTCAGGAATTTGGTGAGGCAGCAGTTGGACAGAACACCTTCTCAGAAGACAACAGAGGTGATGGTATAAAGCATTAGTAGCGTTAGTGAATGTATTCTTTATTGCCGCAGAATAGATACAGATATATTTTCCAACTCTGTAGTCTAATATCTTAAATGACAGATGTAAACCCAAAATATTAATAGCTAATTAAGCTTAAAACATGAAGAATTTTTAGTTTTCTTTGAACTTGCTGTTGAGCACACTGCGTCTTGCAGGTCACTGAAAGAAAATGTTAACTCCTGTGTGTAGACCCCAGAGATAGCAAGGAAATACTGTAAAGGCTGAAAGAAATGACTCTTGGTTGGGGGAAAGAGGTGGATGCTTGTTTTGGTTTTTGAGGGTTTGCTTTTTTCCTTTGGTTCAGTATATTTCTTACAGACCAAAATACTTGTTCTTTTTGCCCACATGCTGAACATTCTGTTCAAGATATATGAAACAGATCACCTAAATAGAACAGGAAGCTGTAGTACCAGGGGAGGAAAAAGGGACAGCTTTGTATTCGCCTTACTAAAGTATATATTGTAAAACAGAATATGTCATTCTAATTTAGGACACTTGCAGAAATTTGATGATGCTTTTGTGTCATGCTTCTTTCCCAAGTATGCTAACACCTATTAATCAGAAAGCTTTAAGACAATGTTTTTGTCCTATTTGCATTGCTATCTTTTAAGTTTTGTGTTTGTTCTTTCTCTACGTAGGGATAGAGCCCAAGTTAAACATCCTTGAAATTGTGAAACCTGTGGAGACTGTGGAGGTAGTGATCGATCCAGACGCTCATCATGCAGAGGCTGAAGCTCACCTCGTTGAGGAAGCTCAAGTGATAACCTTGGATGGAACAAAACATATTACAACAATTTCAGATGAGACCTCTGAACAAGTGACACGATGGGCTGCAGCATTGGAAGGCTACCGAAAGGAGCAGGAGCGCCTTGGAATACCCTATGGTAATAACGCGTGATTCTGTGTTGAGGTGGGGGCTGGTTATTTTGTTTATTTTTGGGGGGTGGCTTTTTTTCATAAATGATAATTAATTTTGGTTATATAATTAAAGTGCTCCAATACCTCAGAGAAGGCTTCTTATGGCGTGGGTAAGTACAATGCAAATACCTCTGCATAAAAGACAGCTAAAGAGAAGTAGAATCAATGCTTGTGATAGTTTTATTAAAATAGTGCTTTTTGCTCCAGAACCTTCTTGTCATTGCAGTTTTTAGAAGGCAGTTTTCTTCTTCCTCCCCTCCTTAAAAACGTGTATGTTAGTGATAAAGCTTTTTTTCATGTGGGTCTGAATTTGAAGTAGACTCAGTACTTGGTCGGGGTTGCCTCTAAAGAGACTGAAACAAATTGTTCATAGATTGTGGGATGCTGACTATGGTGTAAAATCAGATTTTGCATGGAAAGCCATACTTGGCTTCAACATAATGGAAAAAGATGATTCAAACCTGAATATAACTATTCTGGTAGGTCATCATTGTTAGTTAGCAAGCTGCTAATTTAATGTTAGCTTAGAAAAAGCATCTCTGAATGCCTTCTTAGGATTGAGCTGAAACTGTGGGTTTTAGACCTACATCATGTTCAGGAGATTATCCAGCTGACTTGCTTGTTGTGACTTGCAGAAATGTAGTGTCAAGGTATATTCAGCACATGAAGCTGCAGTATGTAAGCAGACCTGCAAAGCTGGAATATATTTGGCAAGTGGGATATTTGGAAGTGTTTAAGAATTCCAGTGTAAGTCACACGTCATCTTTGCAGGACATGTAGCTTGACAATATTTTGAACATATTTTTGATAACTAAAGCAATGGCTTTTTCACGCCTTTTTGTTGCTGTCACTGGCAAGCATTTCCAAAATAGCTTTCATCATGCTATGCTTCTTGATAATTGGGGATTTGACACAGAATGTTTGGGGGGGAGGGGGGGAAAGGTGAGGCGTTATCAGGAGCAGACTGATATTCTTCAGCATGCTCTCCCATTAATATAAGAAAATTGCTTAAAACCTTGTTGTTGTTATGTTGAATAAGGTTATTAATGAACTTTAATATTAATGTTGCTGCTTTAAGAAAACCCTATAACTCACAAGTATGACTTTGAAAGTTTAATGTCTTTTGTGTCATGGGAGTGCAGATTTTCCAGGAAAATCATACTAGTTGATTATGGCAGAGATCTCTGTATTGAGAATAATAGTGGTCTCTTGGTATCAGAAAAATGTGCTAAACTGCCTTCCTAGAAAGAGTTAGATTTTAAACGTTATCTCAGTTGACGTTGTAGGGACTTTGGTTGAAATAAGGCACTACTAAATTCTATGTTGTGATACAGTCAGAAGCTTCTGAGAATAAAAAATGTTCTTAAGATTCTTATGTAGTCCCCCAAAACCAAAAAAGCCTCCCCCCCTCCAACATTTATAAATACACATCTTAAAAAATAGAAAAAGAGACCAGTTTCCTTCAAAGACTTGTGAGGCTTGGTTCTGTGAAGTTATCTGAAATTATTCATCTGAAATTATTCCTTGAATCTTTTCAAAAGACGGGGTATGTTGATATTAAAAGTCAAGTCCAGTCAGTAAATAGTCATTATCTAGAAAGGTTTACTATCTTCATCAACAAATTAGCAGCTTTCTGATGTAAATTCACTGCTGATAACGTTTTGAAGACCTAAACCCTTTTGATGTGGCTTTTCCTGAAGGATTACATTGCATGGTTTTAGGTAGCATCAGTGAAAAATGGTGCAATGTTACTGTCCTTTATTAAGCAAAATGGAATTTGTGGCTCCTACAATAATGTTTATAGACTTAGAAAACTTTGCTTTCTTTAATTCTTAAAATAAAAACTTGTCAAGGTGACATCTGTTTGGGGTATCATAATTCAAAAATACGTAATTTTTCTGCTCCTGTTTTTTGCCCTTGAGACGATGACAGTAAATATCTCTGCTTTAGTTTCCGTTTCCAATTTGTGCTCATTGACATGTTTTAATGTATTGCATACAACGTTGACAAAGTTTTGAAGATGATGCACATCCTCTTTTTGGCATGTTTATACTAATGCTGCTTGAAACAACAGACTTCTTATGTTGAAATGTCTTGAGTCAACAAATCATGAATTGCACATATCTTGAGTTGATTGATTATTACCATTCCTATATTTTTTTCTGCTGTGTGAGTTGTCTATACTTTGTTGTGTTTGGCACTGGCATTTAAATGATGTGCATGTTGTCATCTTTGAAATGTCAGACAAGCATCCCAAAACTTGATGCTGTGCCTTGTTTAATTCAAGTACAGGCATGCATTGGGTCCTATTGTATCAAATCTTGGTTTAATGTCTTATTTAATATGGTCTTTCTAGATGTGGCATATTACACTTACTTTTTTTTATTTATGTATATATATATATATATATAGAGTACATGTTTATTAGCACACCCGTGTGGTGGGTTCACCACAGCTGGCAGGTAAGCCTCCACCCAGTCACTTGCTCACTTCCCCTCCAGAGGCGTGGGGGAAAGAATCAAAAGGGCCAAAGTGATTTTAAAAAAAATCGTGGGTCAAGATAAGGG
>VYXH01000113.1:684-22273 GCA_013397275.1 Burhinus bistriatus | reverse complement strand
GGGGGCGTAAAAGGCGAAAAAGGAAGGAAAACAAACAAACAAAGTGATGCAAAAGCCAATCACTCACCTCCAGCAGACCGATGCCCAGCCAGTTTCCGTGCAAAGGCTACTTTGGAAAAAATGCCCCTTGGTTTTATTGCTGCTGCTGGTGTTGTGTCGTATGAAATATTCCTTTGGTCAGTTTGGGTCAGCTGTCCTGGCTGTGTCCCCTCCCGGGTTCTTGTGCACCCCTAGCCTACGCAGTGGGGTGGCTGAGTGAGAAACAGAGAAGGCCTTGTGTCAGAGTCCAATATTGTCTGACCAGGTTCTTTTAGATATTCCATGCGTGGAGCGTGTAATGTGTAATATCAAATTTACTTGAAGATGGTTGATGTTACATGGGATTTCTGATTTAGCAGAGTGATACAAATTATACTAAAAACACAATACAAAGGTAAGTTGCACTTAGTAAAATACAGCAATTGCAATACGCTGTTCAATCACAATAGCAATGTGATTCCCATTGCCGGTCTCTATACTACAGTGACCATCAAGATGTTGGGTGTCCCCAGTCACCAGGAAGGAATACATGGATTGAAACCACTCAAGCCCATTTCATTCTTTGAAATTCTTTTGCTAGTTGTCCACTTTGTGTACTCTGTGTTGGGCTGAGCCACATATTCATGGTCTGGCTGACTCAGGGAGACATTTACACCACCAGTTGATCCACTCAGCTGTTGATAGCTGTTGATCTAAAACAAAGGCCACCCTCCAGTCTCCTTTTTGTTGACATAAAGTCAGTTTCCTTGCATTATTTTCTGAGCTGCATGGGCACTTCACCCTTGCCCATCTCCTCTGAGCCTTCTTCCATTGTAGGAGTTTATTCTGCAAGTCACGTTCCACCCTGAGGACTTTAGTTGGTCACACCTTGACTCTGTGCAAGTGCTGCTCAGCAGTAGCTAAAACATCTTGGTCACCAACCAAAAACACAGCACTGTATGGGCTTCTGTGAAGAAAAGTAACTTCTTCCCAGCCAAGCCCAGTATGATGGTGATTTTTGAATAGTTAGAAACTGGGATAATGTGAATTTAGAATGTAATACTTTGTCATAATCACATGCTGATCAGCATATTTGAGGAAGAGCATCCTTGTGTGAGAGAGGCTACTCTTTTTTGAAACTGAAGACCTATGGAAAAAGAAAAATAATTATTTTATGTGCTTGAGAAATGTCGGGTGTAGTTCTGATGTAAAAGCTTTTGCTAAAGAAAATCCTTTTTTTGCCCTTTCCATCTCCCCACCAAGCCACACCACTCCATCAGCATTTTCAGAGGAGTCAACTTTCCATCCAGTCAGACTTGGTCATGGTAGCTATGCTTCTTGATGTTATGTATTTACTTTTATGGAATTTATTATATAATTGAGCAGGAACCTTGTAGTATATAATGAGATGATTTGCGTTTTCGTCTCTCTTTTCCCAGACCCAGTGCAGTGGTCGACAGACCAGGTCCTTCACTGGGTGGTGTGGGTGATGAAGGAGTTCAGCATGACTGACATTGACCTCAATGCGCTCAGTATTCCTGGGCGGGAGCTCTGCAGCCTCAGTCAGGAAGACTTTTTCCAGCGTGTCCCACGAGGAGAAATCCTCTGGAGCCATTTGGAGCTTCTCCGAAAGTGTACGGGAGATTTTTCTGTAACTGATTTTACTTATTCCCCCTCCTCCTTTCTCTCTTTTTTTTTTCCTCTTTCTTTCTTTAAAAATTAACCCAATTGTGAGCAGTTGTTCTTCCTCTGTTTAATATTGGCGGTGAAAATGAGGGCATCAATACAAGATAACAGGAGGTATTAGCGAGGATGTCTGCTGTTGTGAAACATGTCTGCATACTAAATGCTGTTTGCCTGTCTTTCATCAAACTTCATAACTTATAGGGAGGAAGTAGTGTCTGATGATTCCTCCTTTATTTTAATAAGGATTTTTAGTTTGTGCATCTCCTGAATTTGACAGTTTTATAATTAAATATTGATTGTAAGTTATTTAATGTACATCTGTGTCATATAGAAGTGAAGATTATTAAGCATAGCCGACAAAATCCTTAGGTTGTACACCACACAACCGATAATTGCTACATTGTATGTGCATAATACACTAATTTATATGTGCATTTCAGATTTACCATGCTTGGATGTAGCTTGGCAGACTAAAAACTATTTTCATCTTCATTTACATAATATAGCTAAAGGTTTTAGGGGATAGAGAATGCATAAGATACCTTGAAATTCAGCACGTACATCCTTACTTCTAAAAATTGAATGACAGATATTAAATGTCTCTACTCATAAGACCATGAGCTATACATGTCTCTTGCAAACTGATACCCAATTTTGACTTTTCTCCTCAATGAAGTATGAAAGTTTTTAATCTTCATGTGACTTGAAATTTATGGGTTAAATAAAAACTTTTTTTTTTTTCTAATTTGTAGATGTGTTGGCTAGCCAAGAACACTCTGGAGAAATAGCAACTGTTACTATTGATCAGCGTAAGTATTTCTGCCAGCGGTTAATTTACACAATTAACTGTTTGCAGGTTTAGCAGCGTACTTTGGTTCAGCGCTATAATAGTGCAACATTAGAAGACAGAGTAGTTTTCCTTGGTGAGGGGAAGAGGGCATATTTTAAACTTCAAAGCAAAACGTTGTTTTTTGTGATATTTTGGTATTGGCTGAAAGGTGGTGTATTACCTGAACTGTGAAAGTTTGTAACTTTCATTTTGGATGGTAAGTTTTCCACTCTCTTGAAATAAGCTGTCTAGGATACATATTTGAGATCTTGAGTTGTTCTGGTGTTTTAGGTTGTATATTGCATTAATGAATGGATATATTAAAATGTTATAATTTCAAAGGAGAGTGCTTCTGAAAATTGAAAGGGAGTGTGGAAGACAGGACTTGTTTAGAAACCAATACTAGAAAAAAATACATTACAGTAACTTTCCAGTTATTTGAAGCTCATTCTTCCAGCTGAAGCACTGTCATCAATTATTAAAATGAATCAATTTTCAGAAGACTTGTAAGCAGCTTATATGTTACATAGATAGACCATGTATTATATCCTGGGTTTGTGTCTAGGTAAAGCCACCTAGAGTGGGGTATTTGCATCCTCTTACACCATTGCAGTAGAAGAGTATTTAATTGCTGTTTGAATAGCACATGTGGAGGGTTGTACAGTGACTGCAGAGGAAAGTGCATTACGGTAGATCATATGGGAACGGCATAAAGATGAAAACAAAGGCACGAGAGGATTTTTTTTTTATGGAAACATGTAATTCACATGATACTAAAGTAAAGCTGATGTTTTATCTGTAACATCATTATCTCTGCTATGAATCTAAAACCACAATTTCCACTGTAAGAGCTGAAAAGTCTTTATATTATTCTTAGCATTGTGACTTACATAATGTGTCTTTTTAGCAAAGGCAAAACTAACTCCTAGATGTTATGATAATACAGGTAATAAATAATATATGCCTATTTCTGTGCCAGCAATTTATAATTGATGTTCTACAATGTTCTCTGCTTTACAGCTGTGCAGATTATTCCAGCATCTGTACAGCCTACTACCCCAACCACCATTAAAGTAATAAACAGCAGTGCAAAGGCAGCTAAAGTACAGAGAGCTCCAAGGATCTCTGGGGAGGATAGAAGTTCCCCTGGGAATAGAACAGGTATTGTCTCTGTTATTTTTAAATGCAAATGCAGTGAACAATTACTCATTAATTTGAAGTACAGTTTTGTAGGACATATCTTTGTCACTCTATATGTGAGGTTTGTAGAAGTCTGTGTGGTATGAAGGGGACCATAGCTACAAAACATATCACAACCACATGCAGACCTGGCGGGTTGGTCAGCTCATGCAGGCACTACGTTAATGTGTTCCCATAGCTTTTGAGTCCTGCAGTAAATGAGATGCAAAGAATTTTTTCCTCTTCCTATCACTTAACAGTCTGTCCTCTCAAACCCCTTCATAGCATTTAATCAAGCTTTTAACTTCTTCCATTTGCAGAAAGGGGAGAAAATAAACAATATGTTGTAGAATCCTAACCTAGCTACTACTTGCCCTACTTGTTTCCCCCTGCCTGCCCTGCCCAATTTGGCAACTTTAGAATTTCCTATTTTGTTAAATGAATGCATCTTCTGGAAAACGGCACACTAAATCTGCAGTTTATTTTTTGAATTGCTGTTATTAGTACATACTCTTTGATTATTAGAAACTCATCTTAATTTCTTTATCTTATTTTTTTCTTGCTGTCATTTTTGCTTTGGTTCTCTCCACTGTTGTGAATTTTTCTGTTAAAACCTTTCCTCTCCTTTCCCTTGAAATTTTATTTGTTTTAAACTCTCCATAAAAGTCTATTATGATATCATTTAGGATTCTTAGGCCAAGATTTTATCAGCTGACATCAGTGGGCAATACCCTGTGTTTCTCCCTTTAGACATTAGGTATGCTATCTGTATCTCATTGAGAGTTTAGAAATTTAACTGCAGATACTTGAGTTAAAAAGAAATTTAATGATTGGACATGAAAGATGTTATTTGCCTTAAGCTGAATTTTATGGGGTTTTTTTTTGTATTTCTAATATTAATATTGAAAATTGAAGGCTAAATGACTAAACTATTTTTAAAAAAGACAACTTCTATTACATATATTTATATGTACATATGTGTATATGCCTGAAGAGGAATAGGCAGCTCTTGCTAAATCTGTTCTATTTTAGGGATAGATATGTGTCTAAATGACTGTGTTTATTGTTTTGGAGGTTTTTTTTCTGAAGTTCTAGGGACAGATTTATGAGAAATCTTTATTTCTTTTTCCCCTGTATTCATCAGTGTCTTTTTTAATAGATTAATACTGATGACTTTGCAGGAAAATGTTTACAAAAGAATAATTAGAAGAAATTAATGAAGTGCAAGTTTTCTTTCCATCATGTATTCTATGTTGATCTACTTTAATATATTGGTTGAAAGTTTTTAGCTATGAGGGGAACATGAAAAGGACTAATTGAAATGGATCTTGTTATCCCTATTTCAATAGGAAACAATGGCCAGATCCAGTTGTGGCAGTTTTTGTTAGAACTTCTCACTGACAAAGATGCTCGGGACTGTATTTCTTGGGTTGGTGATGAAGGAGAGTTTAAATTGAATCAACCTGAACTGGTTGCGCAAAAATGGGGACAGCGCAAAAACAAACCCACGATGAACTATGAGAAGCTTAGTCGGGCTTTGAGGTAAGAAACTCTAGGAGCTGACCAGATATTAATTGATTTGCTTCCATTTGGCTACTTTATTTTTAACTATCATAATGCAAGACTTGCGGATTTGTTAGTGAAGAGAGAAACAGATCTTCTGAAGCTGCTTCTTCCAATCAGATCATACTAGTCTCAGGGGCATGGTATTTGTTGGAGTGGTGTTTTGGTTTTTTGGGTTTTTTTTTTGTTTTGTTTGTTTGGTTTGGTTTGGGGTTTTTTTCCCCATTAAGAAGCTAGTATGCTAACTTCTTGAACATTTGGAAATATATTTTTTTTCAAGATTATTGAATGCTGACATGATAGTTAATTTGCATAGCTTGCTTCTGGAAATATGTCTTTTTGATGTATCTTCAGCATTTATGCTTTCAGTAATATGCCAAACAATATTGATTATTGGTGAAAGATACAGAAATGTGTGAAATTCTGAATTATTGACTTATTTTTATACTTTACTGTTAACTTGTTCGTGTTCCTCTTGCTCGTTATGGTATAAAGCAATACTTTCCTGTAATTACATAATCGTTAGTAGTTTTCTGTATGTAAGAATTTTTTATGTATGTAACAAAACTTTTTCTAAGTTCAAATACTCATTGACCTACTTCATTGTTCTTATGGTAGGGATGTTAAATTGAAAAATGTAGTTGACAGGTAAGTTTCAACAGTTGTGATTCCGACGTAGTGAACTTTTATCATCTGAAGAAATGAAGGCGTTTCAGGCTGTCTTCATTCCATTATGATTTTGTACTTGACATTGGTAAAAGGGCCTTGTAGTATTGAATCACTGTAGGTGATGTGCTTGAGGAGGGAGAAGAATGCAAGTACCTGTGTTTTAGACTCTTTTTCCTTGATTATTTTGGCTTCTGGAATCATTTGACGATTCATTGAAGTTCTCTGAAATCACCAAGATTGAACTTCTAATTTTTTATTCTGATATGGTTAAACTCTTTCTCTTGAATAGTTTTCAAGAAAGGTATTTATTGCCCAATCCTGCAAATTGTTTAAGCAGTTCTAAGAATTATATGAGTGAGGTGACATATGGTTGAAGTCAGATCTAAGATTTACTTTTCAGTATTTCCACTTTTGGCTACACTGTTTTTCTAAAAGAAAGTAAACTCATCTTAACATTGTTTAAAAAAAAAAAAATCAACTTCTACTTAAAAATACCTCTGTGAGAAACTATGGCAAAGTTACCATATTCTGGCTTTCTTTAGTCTTTTAGGGAGGATTTAAGTAACATCAATATTCATAATGCTGAATGAGTACTTTCACTGTGGGAGAGCGAAGTCTAGAAGACCATGAATGGCAGAGAGTCAGTAGAGAGTGACTGCTCAGTATCTCATTTACGTGAACAGGAGGCATTATAAGAAACTGGCAGGCATCAGATACACAGCTTAACTATACCCTTTCGTTTTAGTTTGTGCCTAACTTCTTTAGGCACAGTATTGTGGATGCCAGAATTAGAATCATAGAACGGTTTAGGTTGGAAGGGACCTTAAAGGTCACCTAGTTCCAACCCCCCTACCATGGCCAAGGACACCTCCCACTAGACCCAGTAGCTCAAAGCCTCAAATACTTTGAGTTTGAGAGGAAAGTGGACAAAGTAATGAAAAAGAAATATTTTGAAGGATATTAAGTATGAAAAGATGCAACTTCTAGACATTCCTGAGCCCCAGATCATTGAAAGCAAGGAAGAGCGTGATTATATGCTTACTCTACTTTCATGCTTTTCCTTTGGCATCCACTTTTGGTCTGTTGAAGTCTATGGCCTGTTCTAGAGGGGTCTTTAGTCTGGTCTTGTATAGCTGTTCTTACATTATTTATGTATATTAAATTAGAATGTTACTTTTTTCATAGGATCACGGAGTCCCTCAGATGCGAAGGGCCTCAAGAGGTCTCTGGTCAACCTCCCGCCCAAAGCAGGGCCTTTCTAGTAGGGCTGCTCCCCAGTCTGTATTGTTGCAATACCGCTCCCATATTTCCAACCTGGTTCTGTGCATCTATGCATTTGTGTACTGAAGGTATATGTGAAAACTTTCTGGAAGATAAAAATGATGTAAATGATGCTAATGTTTTGTGGGTTTCGTAAACAAACTCCGGAGAAGATCTTAAAGGCAGCTGAAGAACTTCAGAAGAATGTTCTTATCACTGGGATATTAAACAGATGTCTGCACAGTAATTTGCATAAATCACTATTAGAGAAGTTTTGCATTTGTATTTTAGTCGCAGAATTACAGAAATCACATTTCTCAAAATGTTTCTGGTTTGGCAGCTGCATCAATATTGACATGTTTTCTAACACTTGAATGTCTGAAGGGATATTTAACGCCTCTTGCTATTCCCATGATAAACACTGTTGTCAAGCTAAAGTTTTATTAAAACAAAAATGGTAATGTGTTCTGTTTGCTAATGTACTGAAATTACTGTGTCAATTGTTGATTAATACAGAAAATGATGTTGATTAATACAGAAAATGATGTTGATATTATTGGGAAATGTGCTAGATCCTCTGCCCAGCTGTAGGGAAACCAGGCAGTATATAGAAACTAGGGCAGGGTGAAAAAGGGAAGAGCAGCTCTTTTTTGTTACATACACCTTGGTAAATTTTCTAAAATCAACATCTGTTTAATTATCCAGTAGGGAAGCGAGACTTGAAGAAAAATAATTAATTTCCTGTACAGTTTTCCATTAGAGCTAAAAGACAAAATTTAGTCTTTTAATTGACTTAATGGTGAATGAGAATGATCTTTGCTTTACAAGCATGTCACTCAGAGGACTGAGCTTTAGACAGTCAAGAAATTTGGGATGTTTTGTGTGATGGGCTGATTTGGGTAATGATTTTGAAGAAATTTAATTGCGTGGGTGGTTTGATTTTTTTGGCTTGGGTTTTTTGGTTTTTTTTTTTTTTTGGTTGGTGGTGGTTTGGGGTTTTTTTGGTTGGGTTTTGTGGGAGCTTGTTTGTTTTGGGTTTTTTTCCAAATTTATCACAAGCTTGTTAAGCTCATCAGGTCCAAGTTATGTCCCGGCCACTTGAGTTTTCTTAATGAGAAATGTAACATGCATTCTATTAAATGTCTGCAGTAAGACAAGAACAGCAACAAAACTGTAAAATTCTAATCTATGTTCTCTTGGTCTTACCTGAAGGTTTATAATGTCTCTGGAGTACAGTGGGTCATACAGACTATGTTACCTTTACTTCATTTCTACTCGGTCTGGTAACTCTCCTGTGACACAATGTAAGAAGTATTCATAGTTATAGAAGTTGCTTTTAGCTGTAAATAAAGGCAAAGGATGTAGTTTTGCCAGCATATGAACTATACAAAAAAGAAAAAAACAAACCGTGTTTCTATAGTTTTACTTCCATCTTTGAAAACGATGGGGAGAGAATGGCTGCTTTAGTATGACAGAAACCACAATGCTCATTTTCAAACTGTTTCCAACATGATCTTGTTCCTCAGAAAAGCAGAGGCAAGGGTAAAGAAAGCAAAAGACAGTAATGAGGCGGGAGACAACATTTTCTTATTAAGGCAAAGCACTATATAAAACATACATGCCCCTTAGCTGTTTTTAAACTGCTCAGAGACCTTAATTTCTGAACTGGTGCTTTCTACAGCTTCTAAAATAATTACTGTGTTTTGTTTCTCCTTAACATATCAAGGTACAGGGACAACTTTCAAGCCTTTTCTCTTGGTATGTGAAATTATGAGAGAATCATGACGAGAAAAAGATTGATATTTCGGCCTCCGAGCGACCTTAAGTAAATGACTGTGTATG
The DNA here is from genome assembly GCA_013397275.1 of Burhinus bistriatus. NCBI lineage: Eukaryota > Metazoa > Chordata > Aves > Charadriiformes > Burhinidae > Burhinus > Burhinus bistriatus. The sequence continues at coordinate 13,227 of VYXH01000113.1, read as the reverse complement.
GAAATTACTGATGCTGAAATTTTTTTTTTTTTTCTTTTTACAGGTATTACTATGATGGAGACATGATCTGCAAGGTGCAAGGCAAGAGGTTTGTGTACAAATTTGTCTGCGACTTGAAAACCCTCATTGGATACAGTGCGGCAGAGTTGAATCGATTGGTCACAGAATGTGAGCAGAAGAAACTAGCCAAGATGCAGCTCCATGGTATTGCACAGCCAGTTACGGCGGTGGCGCTAGCCACAGCATCCCTGCAAACAGAGAAAGATAATTAAGCACTAGGACCTGAAAGTGGGAACCTGAGGCCTTTCCTATATAACCAGAGCAGTTGCTGCTCTTCCCTTTATCAGAATTGGAAACTTTCTTTGTCTCTTGACAGTACAACATAGTGCATGATTTTCTACAAAGAACTGGGACTCACATAAATTTGGATCTTTTAACAGCATATATTTCAGTATAAGTTAAGGGATCACCACAACATCTGCAACTTTGAGTCAGGGCCTCCATGGTATGCAATCTGAAATTGGTGAGAAAGGTTGAACTGGTCAACGCTCTGTGTCCACAGCTGTACAAAGTAATTTTTGGAGCGCTTTTAACAAAAATGAAGTACCTACAGCAAGCAGGCTGATCCAGTTGTCTGAACTCAGTCCTTTCCAGTCTTTTGTTCTCTGCTAAACTACCAAATGGCATTTGATGCTTTCAAAGCTAAACATGCTTATTACTCTCATTTAATCAAGCAGAGCTGAAAGACACATTAAACGTTACAAAGCGTCAGGTTCTTAAAATAGCTTCTGTGTTTATAAGCAAAGGTAACTAAGACTAGACTGAACTGAAGATCAGTGCTGAAGAAGGAGATCCAGGTTTCGATCTGGCTTAGGTGAAAAGCCAATTATGAGTATTTCATTGTAATATGTAGATAATATGCATATATGAGGGCAAGTACTTACCTGTTTTGAAAGACATTGTTAAAGCTAGCCATTTAGCAAAAAACAAAGATAAACTTCTTCCCCCACTACCACCCCCCATCAGGTGATTTGAAAACTTGAAAAAATAGCCCTCGCCCAAAGAGTAGTTTGTTTTGGTGGGGGCTTTCAGTGCTTTTCTGCAAGGTGCTTCTACCTGCATGGTAGTCAACCTTAGTAACTGAAGACTTAAGTTAATCACAGTAAGTAGTCCCTGTTTAGAAACAAATGCAAGTTGAAAATAGTTCTACAGAGAACTGAAGTTTGATTCCCGAGTTACTGTACAGGCTGACATATATTAAAACACAAAGATGTATTTTTTTTATTTAAAATTAATTGCTTTCTGAACTTCAAGTGATGTTTTTGAAGCTTCATAAGCCACATGCATGCTCCAGAGCTGCATACAATTTGAAGTCTGGATGGTGAATAGAAATAGTTGAAATGTATCTTGAAATCTGAGATATGGAGAGTGCTTCATGCAAACTTACACGTGCAGTAAAAAATAGGCTGCAACTTTTGAGTTTCTGTACTGATACCTGTTAGACTTCTCCTTTTGATGGCTGAAAATGTGCAGTTTTGATTTTGGTTTTGCCACTACATGTTATTAAACAGTATAAATATTATGTCACCATGCATCTTTTCCAACATTATATAAGAGAAACCCCCTGTGGTAACACTTACCATTTAAAATGCAAATGGTTAAGGGAAAACCTTTAATTCTGTGAGGGATCGAGCTACTCTTAAACCTTAAATCAAAAGGGCTTGTACAGTGAGGTTCCAAACATAAAATGTGCTTATACTGAGTAGGGAAAGGACTGGACTGTAGCTCTTCATCTGAAAGCAGACAGAGGGCAAAGAACACAGAAGACTCATGTTTATTTTAAAGATGCATTGAGGACAGTGCTCTTTGTGTATAGGTGGATATATCTGCAGATTAGCCTTTGCTCAGCTAGAAATCTTGCATGTAGTTATAGCCTACTTTTTCCATCACCACTATGATGATAATTCTTTTTTTCACATTCTTTCAGTAACTCTTAATATTGTTTTCACTCTTGAGCTTTTAAAGCACTCCATCTACTAAGTGTGCTGGTTTGGTTTTGTTTTTAAAAAAATATTAAGCCGTGAGCAAAATGTGTAAATGCATCTGTCACAAGAGGTCAATCGTCAATCCAATTATTACTGTTACAGTAGTCTGATTCCACCAGTTGGCAAGAGCTTGAGGTGACCTGTGCAAATAGATGCAGGTTTGCTTGCTAAGAATGAGATGAGGCTGATAGTTTGGTGGCAGCAGCTGTGTGTATCACACTGCTCCGTTACTAAACAGAAGTCCAATACAAGTTGCTTGTTACATTTAGCAGAGTTCATGAGAGGCCTTTTCAGGTAAAACACAGTACAAAAAGAAGAGAAGCTTAAAATACCAGCTTTCTAGGTCAAACTGGACTGTGGGAGGATAAACTAACAGCAAAATTGAAGTGTAATACCAGTACTTTATCCCCTTGAATGTTTTTGTTTTGTAAGCCCTCTAGGGGAAACTTCTTATATCACACTTTCTTTGTAAATACATCTGATTATTATTTTGCAGCTTTTCAGTAGGTATGATAGTCCTTTGGGTTCTTTGTTGTGGGATCATTTGCTTTTCCACCGTGTTCTAATTAGTAAAGAAGGAATCCTTCAACCAGTATCGCTGCCACATTCTCTGTAGTTGAGGGAGAAATCTGTGACTAACTTGATGTCTTCAATAAAATAAAAGATGTAGAATATATTGTCAAAGGTTGTTCTGTTGCTGCCAGAAGGAAAACATAGAAAGAATATTCCCAATTTTTTGTAAAATGGAAGGTTTTTTGCATACTTTTTACTCTTTAAATAAAGACACTTATACTCTGCTAATAATTATGTATTTCTTTTGTGGTTTTGCATTTTTTTTGGTAATTTTACATGAAACAATTATTTTCTATTTTTACTCTAAAATATTTGTGCATAAAATGTCAATATAGTAAAATAAAAATGTTATACAGCTAATGCCTGTTGATGTCTTAATTTTTCAGAAAACCGTTGTAATGTCAGTCAGGTGCAACCTGTTTAAAGATTAATCCATGTGCTTTATTCTCATTACTCTGAAGATCACAAGCTCGTTACAGGAAGAAGGCAGACTGTCTTATTTTCTGCAGATGGATCTTCTTTGACTCAATACTTGGCTCTGTGTTTCTACTTTTAAACTGGAACTCGCTGTCCTTCATTACTGTAATGACTTTCTTTAGCATCTTAATTGTAGGTGTCAAAATGGTGCTTTGATAAAAATAATGATGGAAACTTAGCAGTAGGATGAAATGGAGCCCTGTAAAGTTGTTTGGTTTATACTTTTAGGAATGTTTAAATGGGAAAGGTTCATGTTGATCTGTGAACTTTGGACTTTGTTTGATTCTTGCAAATAGCCCAATTTATTTCATGTCGCCTGCTAACTCAATTGTTAGTACCGTCCTTGTTAAAAAGCAGATAAAATTCTGATTATACTGTTACTACCTTATTTTTAAATCGTGTCTCAGTAGAAATATTGTCATTATACCTCTGAACTCCTCCATCTGGACTGTCGAATTCAAGACTGAAATATTTTGTCATCTTTAAACCTACCAGATCACTTGGTTTCAAAATGTTTATGTTTAGCTCAGCAGCAACAGCATGTAACGGACTGAAAATTTCTTAGAACATTTCAGTAATTTGTTGGCCTTCTTTTAAAGCGCACTTACAAGTGTTCAGTATCTTATTAATTGAGGACCTTTTATTTCTGTTTATAGTAATTTGTATCTTTATGCCAGTGAGAGTTTGTTTTGGCATTCCCATTCTCAGACTGAAATTTTTATTGGAACAATATAGGGAATTACAAACTAACAGCTTGCAACTATCAGTCTTCAGTAAAATCACCGACATGGGGCTCCATTGCCTGGGATTGGAAGGAGGAGGATAGAAGGTCCATTGACGTAGGGTTATGGGAAAAAATTTTATTTTTTTTTTAAAAGAGCGTGACAGAAGATCGATTCACACAGGTCTACACAGAATATTTTTACTGACTAGACTGGGGATTTTTGTTTTTCAAGATCATACCTATTCTTAAAAGGCTGTGGTTTTGATATAACTATATCAGGACTTCTAAAATGTATTTGGGTTGATGCTGTGTAAATTGTCTTTTGGAAAAGTAATTCTTAATATGGATGATGCTAAACTGAATGTTACTTAATAATCAAAGGAGTGGAACGATTCACTGATTTCAAGGGTTGTAATGTGGGACTCGGTACATTAGAGGTATTGTGACTCAATTACATTTTGCATCTTTATTTCAGGATCAGAGCCCGCAGCATCTCATTGGGCACCATACTGAAATTTTATCGTCTTGTAATTTTAGAGTATTGACATCTCAGCCATTAATAATTTGAAACTAAGGTTAAAAAAATGCTGAGGAGGAAGGAAAAAATATTGAGTGTCTGCCTTTAATTAAAATTGTTCTTTACTCGTGGAACTGGTCTTCTGGAAACCGAGATTAAATGGTGCTAATGGCAGTGGTATTGGAAGATGTGTCTGTCACCCATCAAACAGTTCTCATTTACCTGGAAAAAACAGAGGTGGGTGTCACCATAACTGGCTATGATGGGAAAGAAAGAATCCAAAGGTAATTAGTTATTGATCATAGTTGTAAGCAACTTACTTACACAGTTACTTAATAAAAATAAAGGCAGTTTAAGAGAGGAGATAACTCTGTATCAGAAACAGCTGAATCCTCATGTAAATAGTTGTCTCATGTTACCAGAAACAGCTGAAACTACCTGCAGTGCGTTAGTTTTTAATTGCCCAACAGTTCTTGAATTGTAAAATGACTGCTGGACAACAGATAGTAATGAAATTTCAGCTTATTCTTTATAGTAATTTTCAGCTTGCCAGAGTTGAAATGATCGTTCAGAAACAGCAGGAAAAATGCTTGTTTAGTTTAGCACAGCTTTGGTGAGTGTGAAGACTCGTGGAAAGATTTAATTTTGTCTATTGAATTGCTTCAGGTCTTTGCTACTAATGATCTAAATGAGCTGGGAGTCTTTAGTAGTAAAAAACTACTGTCCATAATAGATCTGGTATCTTAAGGCACTTTTTTTTTTTTTCTTACCTTTGCAATCTGCCTTGTAACCTAAATGGAAGAAATTAGCATTTCAGAGCTGTATTTCTACTCCTGTGTGGGCTGCGTATCAGAATTCACTAATCAAAGTAGAATGCTCCCATCTCAGCAGACACATAAACTATATATATTATAAAATATATTATGTATCAATTGTCAGTTATACCTGAAGCAAGCACGGATGGCATTAAACAATTTCTAAGAAATTAGAAGATTTTTTTGTTTATTTGAAATTCCTCCCACTTAAGGAAAGGTATTTTGGGATGAAAAAAATGTTAGTTAGCCCTTTCCCCCTTCATCCCAGTACGCTTAGGTTTTTCAGTATTCTCACTTCCAAGGACTCTGCAGGAATTGCTTCATAGGAACTGGGTTTGCAAGAAGCTTCAGCTGCAGAAGACAATGGGAAACCAGTATGTTTTAGAAAACATCTTGTAAGAGTGAAAGCTGCCACCAGCCTGCATGGAAAAAATGAGTCTGGAGGTGAATGCAAGAGATGGGATTTAATGAGATTAACTAGGGCAAAGGACACCTGCCAGATGCAGTTCTTTCAACTTCAGGGTTAGGATAGAAAAAGTATTTATTTTTTTCCTCCCCATGAAAGCAATGTTTTATTCCAGAAACTCAAAGCGGCGTTATTCCCAAAATGAAGCATGCCCTTTGCCTCCTAAGGCCTGCCAACACGTTGGGCTTCACAGAAACTGCCCCGTGCAGGAATCCGTAGTCCCTACCTCAGGAATTTGATTTCCCCATTGAGATCAGCGGAAGGAGGTTAGGGACAGTGGGTGAGAGTGTGAAGCTCCCTGTGTAACGGGGGTCTCTCCTGGCTCTTGTCTGCTAAAAACAGCTGAGGCAGGCAGAACTGCTGGGGAAGCAGTTTGGCTAACAACCATAAATTAATAAGATGACCTGAACTGTAGCCAACAAAGAACTAGGAGCTGTAACAGGAGCTTGAACCTGTCCTGGGGAATAGTTCACCAGGCCTAAAGTGAGCTCTGTAAGAATGAAGAGGAAAAAAAACATTCAGTAAAGTTGCTGAACAAAATTGGTCCTGTTTTACCTCAAACCAGGACACTGGGGAATACTTCTAGTGCAGAGGGGTTTTTACGGAGAAGAGGTGTGTCTGTCTTTCCTGCTCTACCAACTTTTCCACCTGTGGGCCTGTTATGTCTAAGGGGTTACAAACAACAAACGTTTACGAGTTCTGTGAAACTGAAAAGCTGAGTTGGTGCAATTGTGCTCAACTTGGTGTGCCCAGGTAGGAAAAGAAAGCATAATTCAGCCTTTTTGCAATCAACAGTGTGCTGCTGTGGGCTGGCCACTGGCTGAATTTTGCTCAGCTGGAAAAGCAGGAAAAGACAGAAGAGAGCTGCGATTCACGGGGGGAGGGGGGGTGTTGGGATGGAAGTGACTTCATTTTGGAAAACAGGTTTCAACAGGGTTTTCACTAGTTTCATTGTTGCTCCTGAAATATTTTGTCAAAGGAGGCTAGTTCTTCAAGCAGAGGTGGAAACCAGCTGGAGCGCAGTATCACACCAGTAGCTGATTTATGACACTAAACTGGCGCTGAACTGAAAATAGCAACATTGATTCTGAAAACTGTTGTAAAAAGCTTATAAAGCTAGGCAGGTGGCAGTAGTAGTGCGTTTTTTCCCCAGAACAGAAGGTGAGCTGGCCCAGGCTGGCAGGTATGAAGAGAAGAGGCACAGCCTTTGCCTGGGTGCTCTGCCGGGGTAATCAAGGCGGCTTTGCACAGGACTGGAGTAAAACTGACTTGTGTTGAGGGACTGAATGTGTCCTGACACAAAAGTGCTGCGCGAGTTTATAAATAAATAACTATATTTGGAGGGAGTGTCCTGGAGGGTGGGTTCCCCAGGGGGGCAGTCCCCTTGCTTTGCTTGGTGAGATAGCATTGCGCCCTTTGGATTTCACCATGGGGTAGACAAAACTTAAATGGAGGACCGCTTTTATTTTTTTGTTTTTAAGAGAGACCTGGCCGAAGGGAACAAACTGAAGGAAGAAATAGAAACTTCTGCCTTAGAGGTGCAAAGCTGCTCAGATACGTCAACCGTGAGGCTGGATATGTTATTTATTAGACTGAATATAAATGCAGGTAGAGCGTTGTTGTTGACTGAAGGTGTAGGCAAGCCAGGTGGGAGGGAAAGGGAGCCATCACTGGAAAAATGCAGGTCAGCAAGGAAACTCCTGACTTGGCCGAAGCAGCTCTGAGGAAACACAGTGAGAGCTGCTGCTGCTGCTGCTTGCTGGCTGCGAGCGGCCGGTGCTGTAAGCCGAGGGACTGGCTCCTGTTGGCTCCATATCCCAGAGAGCCTCTGTAACTAAACCCGGTGGTGTTACGGTAGTTCTTGATTATAACCTTGCTAGCTGCCGACCAAAACAGCCGGCATGGATCATCCCCTTGGGCCAGGAAGAGTAAACAGACAACCGCAGTTTTTCCTCTTTCATTTTCAACGGTGTACACCTAGAAAAGTTTCTTCTCACTTTCATTAACCGGGATCCACTGGAGGCTTTTGAAAAACCTGCTCTGATTAAACTTTGGGTGTCCTGTGGAGAATTATTTTCAGTATCAGCTAATAAATACATCTGATGAGCGGTGATCCCGGGGAGCAGACAGCTTCCAACAGACTGTTATATTACAGCGTTATTCAATAAAGCATTTAAATTACCCATTTAAAGCCTTCAATCCTGAAGCCTCCAAATACCCAGGAATCTTGGGTTTCATTTTTTTAAACTGTATTTGGCCTTGCAATTGTAGAGGAGCTCTTGCTAGAGAGAAGCGTGCTGTGGCGCTCTCTGCTTTTCCTGCAGTTTTCCATTGCTTCACCTACTGATTACAATTTTCTTTCAACCAGCAGCAAAATTAAAGTTTGGCCAGATGCTGTTCGCTGCAGCAAAACTCACAAACTACACACCAACCCAATCTGACTTTCATAAATAATTTGGGAATTACTGGAGCTATTTAGTCTGGTACACACTTTGCTCCTTCCTTTTCCTTATACCACCTTGGAAACTCTTCAACGAAATGGAAGAACTAAAGGCAAAAATACTCCTTTTTCCTGACAGTGGTCGCAGGGAGCGTGCTAGCACAGCACCTGTCTTTTTATCAAAGGGCATTGGGGCCGAAACAAGTCCAGGAGTGATGTTCTCCTGGAAAGCTCAGCTTTTTCCCTTCTCCCCAAAGACATGCAGTATGCAGACCGATTTTCATGGGCTGTTTCCATCATCTCTTAATTTAGCTTGTGTCTAAAAATTTTGTTTTCCTATGACTTTCAGGGCAATCAGTTTTTCTACATGAAAAGGGGCAACTTCCCTCTGCAAGGTTTGCCTTAGACACTGAAAATGCCTGTCGCTTGCTGGAACTACAAAACTTTAGTCGCTAAACAAAATCCTAATCAGAAGCCCTTCTGTCAAGGTTGTGGTGGTTCAGCAAATCAGTAACAGATTTGAGAGTAGCAAACATCGCAGGTATTACTGAGTGCTAGATAAGAGCTCATACAGCTCCTTTTCCCAAAAAAACAAGCTTAGTTACAGAGATTTTTGGCTGAAAAAAACCTCGTACACATTTGTCCCCTGCCCCAAGAAAAAGAAACTTTTTCTCAACGCTGACCTGAGTCTTCAAGGATTTCTCTACTATCTTCCTCTTTGAGAAGGATTTCTTGAACCTACCACATATTCAGAAATAGAGTATGCGTGCTTTCTTGCCAAAGAAAATTCTTGGTGTATTTCCCGCTTATCTGTGTATGCCAAAATTGTCCAAGGTACTTTACTATACAGTAATTGTTGATATCTTTCAGAAAGAAATACAGTCCCGATTTATGCCTGGATCATATGAAACACATTATGTTCTTGTGTAGTAATATGTGTAGCCAGCCAGAAGCAGAAATCATTATAAACATGTGTTGGATCACTTAGTATTGTGTTGCAACTGCCTTGCCTTTTAATGAGAAGCCTGTAGTCTTAATGTAACATTAAAATACAATTACGACCACCAGAAGGACCAAAAAAAATCATATCAAGCAGCCAGCCCATCAGGATGATAATTGCCACCACCAGCCCCTACAAGAGCTGATGCTGAAGCTTCGTTCCTGTATGCCTGAAAGAGAAAACCCCTCTGTGCTCAACTCTGTCCTTCAACGAGTCTGGCTGCATTGTTCCGCTCCAGTTTCCTCTTGCTCATTTCATGTATGAAGAATTTACAGTTAAAATGAATAATTAGTCTGGGTAATGCTCTGGCAGAGGAAGGTCATTTGTTGCTTTCAGTTTATGGAAAGTTATGATTTACCTGGCGTTTTCAGATTTCAGAAGAACTGAGATGTTCTGTGCAGCGTGAGGGAACTCGGTTTTGGGTGGAAAGAGACTTCTTTAAAATGAAGTTCTGCTCCAGTACCAGCTTTTCCCAGCTGATGTCACTCTGACAATGAATTCAAGCACACCAGATAGAAAAGCAGCACTCTTTATAAAATCTACTGATGCTCCTGAAGGGAGAGGACGCTCATCCTGGAGGCGTAGGAAGGAGATGTATGAACACATATGGTGGAGCTGAAGGATCAGGGTGGGCACCAGCGGTCAGCTGAGCCCCACAGTGTCACTCGGCTGCTGCAGCTGGGCCAGCAGAAATGGCGTGGGGCATTTCCAAGGTGATGGGACCACTGACCGTGGCCACCTGCCGCCTTCGGGGCTCTGCCCTTGCTGGCCCCCTGACTCACACTGCCACATGGCAGAGTTCTCCACTGCAGCCTGGCCTCCAGCACTGCAGGGCTGGGGCTGGGTAGAGGACATTGCCCACCAGCCTGGTAGCCCATATCCTCCTTGTGAGAAACAGGAGGGGCGGCGTGTGATTGCTACAGGAATTTGGCGGCTTGGTAGGGGACATTTCTTGTTGTCCAGACCTCAGTAGAGTCATCAAGTAGCCATATCCCAAGTACGCTAGTGCCAGCCAAGAAATACATGAATAATGCTGTCAAGGGTGTGAGGAAAATTAAATCCAGAAAAGAGGTAACAATGTATATGCTCCAAGGCTTTGCATGTAACTTGGTCATATTTCACACCAGAAAAATCTAAGAAGATAACATGCAAATACACAAAGAAGCATTAAAAAAAACCCCCAACAAACCACAAAAAAACCCCACAACTGGAAAGCAAGTGAAAAAGATTTATAAAGTCAAAAGCAAGGGAGTAATTAAGAGTGGTTAGGCTTAGCGCATGAGGTGAGCATAACATAACAGAAGATCACCAAGTAATGGCAAGTAGCAGGATGTTAAAAAAGGGGGAAAAAACCTTCGTCTTCCATAACTGTTGTCAAAACTCCCTCTTATGTTACCAAAATAAGACCAAGTCACATGACAAAGTTCTCTGTTGAAGACAGCCTCATTTTTTTCCTGTGAGAAAGATGTTTGTGTTGGTTAATTACTTAACAAAACATCAAGGAGGTGGGACCACACACAAAGCACTCTCTGGGCCCCTGGGCTGAATTTTTAGGGAGTCTGGCACAACAGCACTGAAAAGTGTGAGCCACTCACTTGTTTTTATTGGCTTTTTTTTTTAATGCTGCTTCACAGCATTTTGTCAGGAAGTCCAGCAGAGAGCTTCCCGTTTGCTGCTGCTGCACCTTAGCCTTTCTGAAGCTGCCTGGTTGGGTTGCACCTCCCTGGGTGGATGCACGTCCCTCCTCCTCCTCCTCCCCACCACCTGCAGCTGCTTGCTGTGGGCAGAGAGCTTTTGCCTTCCTCACTGCAGGCGACACGTGTCTTCTGGGGCAGCAGGTAGCGGATGCAGTGAATCAGCTGGAAATGGTTATTTTCAACCCAGGCTTTTTCCAAGTATATGAAAATTACTCCCATCCTTTCTAAACAAGCACTTTGGTGGTTTGCTATGACACACCCTGGAAGGGGTTTGTCATGGTTTCTGAGCTTTGAGCTGAATTAGAGTGAGGATGGTTAGCTGAAGTAAGATTAAAATCCCAATACTTCTCTCTTCCCTAGGGGAAAATGGCAGGCGGTAGCATGCACACCAGCAAAACCACTGCAGACAGGAGTGCTGTCCCCCTCTTCATATGTGATGCGGTGGTGCATCAGCAGCACTCTCCTCTCCATGAGACTGATTTGTTCTCTGATGTTTTCAGTGGTGTGCTTGAAGCACTTCAACTGAAGGAATGCAGAGGGGGGAAAAACAACAACAAAAAAAAGCTTTGAAGCTACAGGGTCTGTGTGCCTCCTGTGTTACAAAACTCTGCTCAAGGTGTTTGCTGGCGAGGTGCTCAGAGTTCCCTGTGACAGGGGGTGTTGCTCCAGCTTTCTGTCTACTAACCTTGGGTTGTTCTGTCAGTCTTTACTCGTAAAATATTGGGTGTAGGTGCCTGACAAGATGGATGGACGGTATATGTTCTCTTAAGTGCATATACAAATTATAGGGAAATTAATAGAAGATTGCAGTATCAATAGTTTGAATTAAAAAATTAGAATGTCATCTTTAAAATTCCTACTCACTTGTGCTTAATTCAGGCTTCCTAATGAGCTGTTTCTAAAGATTTATGACCCTGTTACTTCTGGCTTCAAAAGCAGGGCTTTTTTTATTAAAAATCCATTTCCCTTACATTGTCGCACAACTTGATGGTTTAGCACCAAGGAATGGGAAGCAGGGGGATTACTCTGGGACTGCAGCTCGCATGGCAGAAGAGACGCTCTGGCCTGGCTGGCCAGCAGCTCCGCTGGCTGCACCTCTTCTGCTGAGCAAAGGAGGTGCAGCCCTTCAACCTCCAGCAGCCTTTTTTTTTTGGGGGGGTGTCGGGGGTGGCTGAGGAGGACCCACTGCCAAGTCCCTGCTCTGCCCTTTCGCAAGCAGGAGCCTTCCCGCAGCCACGGAGGTGAGCAGAAGCACAGGCGCCGCTGACTTTCAGGGGGACAGTCCCTGTGCCTTGTTTCTCCCCATCACTAGGTCATGGACCAGTCAGATAATGGAGGGGACCACTGGTTCAAATGGGTGGTCAGGATGAGGGTGAAGGCCAACAAGTCAGATATCCTGTTGGGAGTCTGTTATAGACCACCCAATCAGGATGAAGCAATAGATGAATCATTCTGCAAGCGGCTGATGGAAGTCTCACAATCCCCAGCCCTTGTCCTAGTGGGGGACTTCAACTTACCAGACATCTGCTGGAAATACAACACAGCAGAGAAGAATCAGTCTAGGCGATTCCTGGAGTGTGTGGAAGATAACGTCCTGACACAACTGGTAAGTGAACCTACCAGGGGAGGTGCCTTGGTAGATCTGCTGCTCACAAACAGAGAAGATCTGGTGGGTGATGTGGTGGTCGGAGGCCGTCTTGGGCTTAGCAACCATGAAATCATAGGAAGGGGGTCAGCAGAACCACTACCATGGGCTTCCGGAAGGCAGACTTCAGCCTGTTCAGGACAC